>CM061921.1:315802809-315846860 GCA_031002005.1 Vandiemenella viatica | reverse complement strand
GAGATTCAGGAATCAAGTACTAGACTGTAAAGCGTACCCAGGAGCAGACATAGACTCGTACCATAATTTGATAGTAATGAAGTGCAGGCTGAAATTAAAGCGAATAAGAAAGCAGTATAAGCAGAACAGACTGGAAGTGAATAAACTGAAACAATCTAGCACAAGAGAAAAATTTGCAGAAATGGTAGACTTAGGTCTAAGAATTAACCGTGAAAGGAGCTCAACCGAGGACGAATGGAATGCATTAAAGACCGAAATAATGAAAGCTGGCAAAGAAACCTTAGGCTTTAGGGAACAAGCTGCCCGAAAACCTTGGATCACAGAAGAAATTTTGCAGCTGATGGATCAGAGAAGAAGGTACTAACATGCTCAGGATGAAGCAGGAAGAGAGCAGTACAGGCAATTTAGAAATAAAATAAATAGGAAATGCAAAATAGCAAAAGAAAAATGGCTACAAGAAAAGTGTGAAGAAGTAGAAAAGGAAAAGTAGATGTTGCATATAGAAAGATCAAACAGAATTTTGGAGAAATGAAGAAAAGAGGTATGAACATTAAAACTGCCGATGGGAAACCTCTTTTATGCTCAGAAGATAGAGCTAACCGATGGAAGGAATACATTGAGAAACTGTATGATGGAGACGACTTCAACAATAGTATATTGGAAAAGGAAGGCGATGTCGACATTGATGACTTAGGAGATCCTGTTTTGAGGACAGAGTTTAATAAAGCTCTGAATGACTTGAAAGCAAATAAGGCAGTTGGAATTGATGAGATCCCTGCAGAACTTCTTAAATCTCTAGGAGAGGAAGGAATCGAAAGATTATTCAAGCTGATATAAAAAAGATATGAAACAGGAGAAATTCCAACTGATTTTAATAAAAATATCATCTTCGCACTTCCAAAGAAAGCACAAGCTGACAAATGTGAGAATGATCGCACCATTAGTCTAACATCACATGCTTCAAAATTGCTGACCAGAATAATATACAGAAGGATGGAAAGGGTAGTAGAAGAGATAGTAGGTGAAGATCAGTTTGGGTTTAGGAAAAATCGCGGTACAAGGGAAGCAATTCTGTGTTTGAAATTAATACTTGAAGGGCGGATCAAGAAAAACAAAGATACTTTTATGGCATTTGTTGATTTAGAAAAAGCTTTTGATAATGTTAGGTGGGACAAGATGTTCAAAATTTTAAAGAAGTCAGGTATAAAGTATCGAGATAGAAGAATACTCTATAAACTATATAAGAATCAAGTGTCTGTAATAAAAGTAGAGAATCACGAGAGACATGCATCAGTTAAAAAGGGTGTGAGACAAGGTTGTAGTCTATCCCCGTTAATATTCAACTTGTATGTAGAAGAAGCAATGAAGAAAGTCAAAGAAAAATTTCCATGTGGCATAAGTTTTCAGGGAGAAAAAATCAGTATGCTACGATTTGCTGACGACATTGTCTTATTAGCAGAGAGGGCTGAGGATATTGAGAAGTTATTGAATGGCATGAACAAAATACTGAAGGAAGATTTTGGACTGAATATAAATCAAAGTAAAACAAAAGTGATGAAATGAAGCAGAAATGACACCAATACTAGCAGATTAAATATAAAAATAGGATCTGATGCAATAGGAGAAGTGAGTGAGTTCTGTTACTTGGGAAGCAAAATTACAACCGATGGCCGAAGCAGGAATGATGTTAAAAGCAGAATAGCACTAGCAAAAAGAGCCTTCATGAAAAAGAGAAACCTTTTGGTTTCAAATATTGATCTAGGAATTAGAAAGAACTTCTTAAAACTCTATGTGTGGAGCACAGCACTTTGCGGTAGCGAAACATGGACTTTGGAATACCGGAAAGAAAGAAACTTGAAGCATTTGAAATGTGGTGCTACAGAAGAATGCTGAAAATTTGGTGGACAGACAAAGTAAGAAATGAACGAGTTTTAGAAATGATGGGTGAGAAAAGAAGTTTATGGAAGAAGCTTACAGGAAGAAGAGATAGGCTGGTAGGTCATATTTTGAGACATGCTGGATTGGTTAATTTGTTAGTGGAGGGAACAATTGAAGGTAAGAACTGCAGAGGTAGACAGAGATTAGAATATATGAAGCAGATAATTGAGGACGTGGATTGTAAGGGGTATGTAGAAATGAAGAGGTTAGCACAGGATAGGAAGGGATGGAGGATTGCATCAAACCAGTCTAAAGACTGACGACAGCAAAAAAAAAGATGTATCCGAACAGATACAGTACCGAGGTTCTAGTATGTGACCGTAACGACAAGCCGGCTCTATCCGCAGTGTTCCTTTGGTGCTCCACAATGTTGGACGAAGTGTCTTTCACTTGTACAGCATACATACTTACTGCTGCTTTACTCCGTAATTACAAACGGCCACAAAGATGGCAGCTTCATCAGGTGTAACGGGAAATAAGTGATCTACTTCTTCTTTTAAGAAATCAGCAAATCAGTGATCATTACAGAAATTTCACGAGAATCACTCCAACAGATTTTGAATATCTAAAGAATCTAATTAGGCCCAAGATAGAACTAAGAAACACTGCGTTTCGAGATGCAGCGTCGGTTCAAGTCAGATTAGCTGTGACGCTGATATACTTAGCTACTATTTTTTTTTTCTTTTGCCGTCATCAGTTTAGTGACTGGTTTGATGCAATACTGCATCTCTTCCTATCTTGCGCTAACCTTTTGATATCAACATAATTCTTATAACCCACATCCTCCATTATGTATTTCATATATACTAATCTCTGTCTTCCTCTGCAGTTCAGTCCTTCGACTGCTCCCTGCATGTGTCAAAATATGACCTAACATCCTGTCTCTTCTTTCTATAAGACTCTTCCACAAACGTCTTTCCTCACCCATCATTTCAAAAACTCGTTCGTTTCGTACTTTATCCATCCACTTAATTTTCAGCATCCTTCTATAGCACCACATTTCAAATGCTTCAGTTTTCCTTCTTTCTCATATTCCTAAAGTCCATGCTTTGCTGCCACAAAGTTCTGAGCTCCACACATAGAGTCTTAAAAAGATCTTTATGAATCCCAGATCATCTTTTAAATTAAAAGACTTCTCTTTTTAACCGACTTCAAAATAGGAGGAGGTTCTCAATTCGTCTGAATTTTTTTTTTTTTTGATGTATGTTCAGCGATATCTTCGCCAATTTTTAGCCGATTTAAATGAAATTTTTATAGTGGATAGAGTATACCTCCAAAGTGGTCCCATATGAATTTCATTGAGAAACCACCCCTTCTACCCCTTAACTTTTATACAAACCCACACTTTTTATACGATTTTGATGGAACTTTGGAAATGTATATTAAAAAACAAACGAGAAAAATACTGTCAACTTTTGGTTTAAAAAAACCGAACCCCTCTCCCCCTATCCACCCCTTAATGTTTGCCAATGTTCTTTATACAAAGCTAAAGTCGACACCATTTAACTGATCTCCATTAAAGTTGACATATACATGTAATTTTTCATGAAAAAGGTTTCTGACCCAAAAAAATAAAACAATACCCCTCTCTCCCTTTACACCCCTTAATTATTATACAAACCCACATTTTTATCCGATTTCAATGGAACTTTGGACATGTATAGTTAAAAATAAAGAGAAAAATGCTGTCAACATTTGGTTTGAAAAAACTGAACTCCTCTCACCCTATCCACCCCTTAATTTTTGCCAATGTTATTTATACAACACTATAGTCGACATCATTTAACTGATCTCCATTAAAGTTGTCATATACATGTAATATTTCATGGAGAAGATTTCTGACCAAAAAATAAATAAAAGCCACCCCATCTCCCCCTTTATACCCCTTAATTTTATGAAACCTATATTTCATATCTGATTTTGATTGAACTTTGTCAATGTATACTTTCAAACAAACAGAAAAATCTTGTCAACATTTGGTCTGCCAAAGCTCAACCCCTCTCCCTCCGACCAACCCCTTAATTTTTGAGAGTGTTTTTTTTTTTTTTTATAAAAGCTACAGTCGCCACCATTTGACCTATTACCATGAAAGTTGGCGCTTATATGTATTTTTTCATGAGGAAGGTTTCTGACCAAACAATATAAAAACCACCCCCAATCCTCATTAAACCGTTTAATTTTTATACAAACCCACAGTTTTCATCCAGTTTAGATAGAACTTAGCTAACTTTTACTATAAAACAAAGAGAAACATAATTTCAGCTTTTCGTTTGCAAAAACTGAACCCCTTTCCCCATTTCCGCCCCTTGACTTTTGTCAGTTTTCTTTTTAATAAGCTACAGTTGGCACCGTTTGAATGATCTTTATGAATGTTGGCACATATATGTATTTTTTTATGGAAAAGATTTCTGACCAAAAAATTAAATAAACTACCCTAGCTCCCCGTTTACATCCCTTAATGTTTGTACAAACCCACATTTTAATCCGATTTCGGTGGAACTTCGCATGTGTATACTTTAAAGCAAATAGAAAAAGAAACATACTACTCACATTACTTTGACAAAAACACAAACCCTATTCCCCTTTCTACCCCTTTAATTACTGTTAATGTTCACTATGTAAAGCTACCATTTCTACCTGATTTTGAAGGAAGTATGCACATGTAAACTTCAAAACAAACAGAAAAATACTGTCTGCATTTGGTTTAGAGAAGCCAAACCTCTCTCCCCCTTTCCACCCCTTTAATCTACACAAAGCACAGTCTCTATCTGATTCTGAAGAAAATTTGCACACGTATACTTTAAAAAATACATAACAATTTTGTTTAAATTAGGTTGCAGAAGCCCAACCCCTCTTCCCTTCTACCCCCACCCCTCCTAATTTCCAATGTTCTTTATATATACCTACCGTTTTTATCAAATTTCGACGGAACACTGCAAATGTATACTTAAGAACAAAGAGAAACATTCTGTTTACAAATTCCAGCCACCCACTCCCTTACCCCATTTAATGTTTGTAAATGTTCTTTACACAAAACTACAGTTTTTATCTGGTTTCGATGGAACTTTGCACATGTATACTTTAAAACAAAGAGAAAAATGCTGTCCACACTACCTTAACAAAAACCAAACTACTCTTCACCTCCACACCCCTTAATCATTTTTTTATACATACCTAAAAATTTTATATGATATCAATAGAAATTTACAAACGTATACATTAAATCAATCAGAAAAGACAGTCTACATTTGGTATACAAAATCCCAATCCCTCTTCTCCTTTACCCCCATCGTTTATAATTTCCAATGTTCTTTACAAAATCCACAATTTTAAGTACCGTCAAAATCAATTAAGCTATTTTTAAGTCATTGCAGAATATTTATAAATTGTATGTGTCCTAATGTCTCAACATGTAATTCGTATTTCAACTTGGACGCCGAGCATTTCTGTGTGATGCCGGAACGAACAGATATATTCAAGAGACAGATTTGTGTATGTACTATGTATTAATGTCCAGATGTTATATGTTTCGATTATCGAGCAGCAGCTTTAGCAGATGTTATGATTAGAACGAAACACAGCCTGGACCAAATTGTAAACTGACATTCCTTAACACAGCATCCAATTCTCCCCATTCTGAAAGGTGTTGTAAAGACAGATTTTTTATAAAGCTTTCGCTTTAACCACTGAGCTACCAGGAAGTTCACAAAATGAGAACTGCTGTGGCATATTTAAATAGAAATTAACTATAATACCACTAAAAATTTAAAAATAAAATAATTGTTTAAAAAACATTAAAACCGCCTTCAAAACGGGGTACTAAAAATTTTAAAATAACTTTATATCTTGCTTAGAAGAAAGTAAATCTAAATGGACAATATTTTACATTACTGTTATTGAAATTTTTATATTAATTAGTTATTTTTGGAGTCGGTGCCAGCCAAAACAAGAAAAAGAAAAAACAATAATAAATAACAATTATACATAAAAAATCATGTTACTACTTACCTACAATTAATTCTAGAAACATTTTTCAACAAAACTGAAACATATAGATGATGCACCGATATTATACTAACTATAAAGTATTTACTGCATGATGCAGCCTACCAACTGACACTATAGCGCCAGAGATATGCCTGGATGACTAATGAGGCCAAGCCACAGATAACATACCATTAATTTGTTTCCCTAATCTGTCTCCCGCAATAAAACTATCTTCCTCACTACATGCTGTAAAATATTTGGAATTTTTGTTCGTACTCTAGGTTCGCCTTGAACACCAAATAAAGTTCAGTAATTCGATCTGCGTGATCTGACAGCTGGCACCGACCCCAAAAATAACTAATTAATATAAAAATTTCAATAACAGTAATGTAAAATATTGTCCATTTAGATTTACTTTCTTCTAAGCAAGATATAAAGTTATTTTAAAATTTTTAGTACCCCGTTTTGAAGGCGGTTTTAATGTTTTTTAAACAATTATTTTTTAAGGAACAAAATTCACTAACCTCTTCTATCGCATCCGAACCTATTTTTATATTTAATTTACTATTATTGGTATAATTTCTATTAAATTTCATCACTTATGTCTTACATTGGTTTATATTTAGTACAAAATCTTCCTTCAGTATTTTGTTCATGATATTCAGTAACTTCTCAATATCCTCAACCTGTTCTGCTAACAAGACAACGTCATCAGCAAATCGTAGGATACTGATTTTTTCTCTTTGAATACTTATCTTTCTTTCATTTCCTTTACTGATTCTTCTACATACAAGTTGAATATTAATGGGGATACACTACAACCTTGTCTCACACCCTTTTTAACTGAAGCATGTGTCTCATGATTCTCTACTTTTATTATAGATACTTGATTCTTTTAAGTTATATTCTTCTATCTCGGTACTTTAGACCTGACTTCTTTAAAAGTTTGAACGTCTTTTCCCAACTAACACCATCAAAAGCTTTTTATAAATCAACAAACGCCATAAAAGTATCTTTTTTTTTTGATCCAACCTTCAAGTATTCATCTTTACGCTAGATTCACTTCTCTTGTACCACGGCTTTTCCTAAGCCCAAACTAATCTTCACCTACTAACCCTTCTACCTCACTTTCCGTTCTTTTGTATATTATTCTGGTCAGTAGCATGTGATGTTAGACTTATCTGTAGAGCGATAATTTTCAAATCTGACAGCTTGCACTTTCTTCGGAAGTGTGAAGATGACACTTTTATTAAAATCAGTGGGAATCTCCTCTGATTCATAAGTTTTTGATATAATTTTGAATAATCTTTGGATTCTTTCTTCTCCTGGGGATTTCAGAAGTTTTGCATGATTCTCATCAATTCCAACTGCCTTATCTCATTTTAAATTATCCAGCTCTTTCAAATTCTGTCCTTAACCCAGGATCATCTAAGTCATCAATGTCGACGTCAATTTCTTTTTTAGATACATTTTTGTTCAAATCATCTCCATCATAAAGCTTCTCTGAGTATTTCTTGCATCGGTTAGCTCTATCTTCTGAACTTAGAAGAGGATTCCCATCGGCAGATTTAATTTTTATACTTCTTTTCTTCATTTCTCAAAAATTCTGTTTGATATTCCTATATGCCACGTCTACTTTACCTACGACAATTTCCTTTTCTCCTTCTTCACACTTTTCTTGCAGCTATATTTCCTTTTCTTCTTTGCATTTCCTGTTTATTTGAATTCTAAATTTTCTTTATTGCTCTCTTTCTGGTTCATCCAGAGCATTTTTTGCCTTTTCCTCTAATCCATCAACTTCAAAATTTCTTCTGTGATCCAAGGTTTTCGTGCGGCTTGTTCTTTTACCCTAATGTTTTTTTACCAGCTTTCCTTATTTCGGTCTTTAATGAATTCCATTCTTGCTCAGTTGAGTTCCTTTCAGAGTTGCTTCTTAGGCCCACGTCTGCCATTTCTACAAATTTTTCTCTGGTGATAGATTGTTTCAATTTGTTCACTTCCAGTCTGATATGCTTGTTTTGCTTCTTTATTTTCTTGTTCAGCCTGCACTTCACAACTATCAGATTATGGTCAGAGTCTATGTATGCTCCTGAGTATGCTTTACCGTCTAGAACATGATTCTTGAATCTCTGTTTGACAATGATATAATCTTACTGGTATCTGCCTGTATCCCCTGGACATTTCCAGGTGTATATCCTTCTAGCATGATTCTTAACTAGTGTTTTTGCCACGACTAATTTATATCTTTAACAAAATGCTAACAGTTTCCTCGCTCATTTATTTCTTCTAAACCAAAACTTCCTACGGTATTCGCCTCTTTTCCTTCTCCCACTACCGCATTCCAGATCACCCTTGATAATTAGATTTTCCTCTCCCTTCACATATTAGATTAATTTTTCAATTTCAGTGTATATTTTCTCTATTTCTTCATAATCTTCCAATGATGTTGGTATGTAGGCTACAATTGTACAAACGTGGTTGGGGCGGGCTTAGTTTCTAACCTCATCAAAATAACCCTGCCACTAAACTGTTCACAATAGTTCACCCGTTTCCCTACTCTCTTATTCGTTACAAATCCTATACCAGTGAACATATTAACAGCATGTGTGCTAATTATGCTGTGTTCCCGGGACCAGAAATCCTGTGGGTCCTTCCATTTATTCTGACTAATTCCAACATCATCTAACTGAAGCCATTCCATCTCCATTTTTAAGTTTTTTAATCTACCTTCCCAATTAAGACTTCTAACATTCCACGCTCCGACTCGTAAAATGTTTCTATCAATTCTGATGGCTCCTCCCTGAGCAGTACCCACTCGGAGATCCGATTGGGGTACTATTTTACCTCCGGAATATTTTATCCAGGAAGAATCAATCATAATATATGTAACTAGCCCGTACCCGCGACTTCGTACGCGTGGATTAAGAATTTTTTGCCAGAATTAAATATAGAAAGTTGTTGGTAACGAAGGATTGGTCCCAAACCATATCGAGTCGGAATAATATGACAGGAAAGCTATCACTATATAATTGTACCGTCAAACCTGTCTCTTGAAGAGAATCAATTTCCAACATATTTCTGTCACCATTCGATAAGGTCTCAAAATTTTGTTACCACAACTGTTAATCATACTGGAAAAAAATATCCTGTGCCCTTCATACAGATTTTCTTATCAAATTCCATCAATATCGATATAGCCATTTAGTCGTCAAAACAAAAAGACAGAGACTTACTTCCGTATTTATAATAATATTAATGTGGTTCACACTCACACACTGACTGTGAACAACACCTGAGGGATCATTATAACGTAAAAAAGTGTACACCTACAACATTGCAGGACTACATACGATTTGCCTCGCATTGCACCCCTAACTTTCTAATATCTACAGTTTAACATTCAATCCGAATAACCTACGGCCCAGGCCTGACTCTTACGATGAAAAACAATTTTTAAAATTCTTAGCCTCAACGGAGATTTGAACCGGAGACCACGACGTTCGTAAGCAAGCGCTTTAGCCACTGAGCTGGCAGTCCACTACACGGAAACACGGTACGGAGACTTCCATATCCAACTTGTCTGTTATCACCGTATTTCGAAGTTATGAGACAAAATGTGTTATTTATACAGATAATTTTTCAACCAAATGTAGACAGTATTTTTCTCCTTGTTTCAAAGGATAAGTGTGCAAAGTTTCATCGAGATCGGGTGAAAAATGTGGATTTGTATGAAGAACAAACAAACTAACAAACAAACAAACATACATTCATCTTTATATATAAAGATATGAGAGGATTACATGCCCTCGAGATACCCTTTGGGTCTTTAATTTCTAAACCAATATCTGACGAATAATCGATATTGTTGCTATATGGGTAGTACGGGGGTTATGCAGAGGAATTTGTTGGATTTGAGTAGAGGAAGAAGCTGAAGGGTGTGGTATATCCTGTGGAGCTTGCTCGTTGTGTGTATTAGAATAGTAACCATTGTTATAATCTTTGTCCTTGGGGTTGCATAGGACACTGTTTTCCTTGGCATCTATCGACAGAAGACATTTATCTTCCGTCCATTCATTCATGATAAGGAATACATGCTAGAGGATACTTGTAACTTCACTATGGACGTCCACGAACGCACTGCGAGCGCCTTTTGATTCGCAGCAAAAACCGACAATCGTCGCCTTGCTGGGAACCTTACTTGTTCCGCTCGTGGCATGCTCGCGAACCATGTACACTCTATAGTTTTTTAGCAACAGTAACGTGCCACGGCTACAGTTACAGAATAAGTACTCGGTTATTGTCGGCTCGCTGCGAACACAGCACGTTCCGCTCGCGGCAGGCTCGCACCCCATTTTTATGAGACCCTAAAGTAAACTTATTAAAAAGGAAGAGACCATGACTTTAAAATGTTTCCTGGTGACTTTAATGTCAAGTTCAGAACCTGGAAAGGGCAACTCGGTGGAGGGCAATTATGGGATTGATAAGAGATGTGACAGAGAGAGAGACGTACATTTCGCTGAACAATAATGCTTATCTTTAACACATTTTTGATTAAACAGTCTTCGAGTAAGTGTACATGGAGAAGCCCCAACTTTAGCATCAAAAATCATAAAGATTTTGTTCGTTCAAATACTCCTCACATTACCGAGCGTGGTGGTGTAACGGTTAGCGTTCTGGCCTCGCATTCGGGAGAACGGCGGTTCGAATCCCCGTCCGGGCATTTCCATGGTTTCCCAAATCACTCCAGGCAAATGCCGGGATGCTTCCTTTAAAAGGCCATGGCCGAATTCCTTCCCATTCCTTGTCTCCCCCCCCCCCCAATCATTTCCCGTCTCTAAAGACCTTGCTGTTAAGAGACTTTAAGCAGTTAAAAAAAAACTCCTCACATTGGTAAAGACGTACTCACTATGATTTTTGGCAATAGTAATGCGCAACGGTTATAGTTACAACTCACTAGTTGGTAACCGACTTTAATAGTCAAGATTAAATCACACTTGTAGCACAGCTATTATACCGTAACGGATGATGGGTCTCGCTGTTGAGGGGTAGGGGGAGAACGAGTTCGGCCCGGAGGACACTATTCCTACGATTATTCAAATACTACTACACATGCTAACCATGAATTTGAACATCGAATAGCGCCACAAACTCAGACATTTAACCATCTGACGGTCTTTAGACGCACTCATGTACAGCTGTTAATACCGTAACGGATGTTGAATCCCGCTGCCGGGTCTCCGTGCGGTCTCTCGGGTTGACCTACAGACCGAGAGTGGTGGGTGAGTGGTTAACGCTCTGGCCTCGCATTTGGGAGGATGGCGGTTCGAAGCCCCGTCAGGGCCTCCAGGTTTGGTTTTTCCATGGTTTCCCCAAATCACTTCAGGCGTAAGTGGGATACTTACTTCAAAAGGCCATGGCCGAATTCCTTCCAGTTCCTTGTCCTCAGTCTCACGCCACCTCTAATTACCTCGACGTCGACGAGGCGTAAAGCCGTAAGTAAAAAAGTTAAATAATAATAAACCTACAGATTTCGGTTGATAGGAAGATCAGATTAAACATTGATCTCACGCGCTTGACTGTAAATCGCTCAGACTCCTGAAAAGTAGTGGTTACTACCTCGAATTTTTGGGATAGACGGTTTGAGCCTGGCCTCGTTCACAAATGGTTATGTTGAATTTCATCTGTAGCTGCCCGTACTGTGAGGGTCTACGAAGGCAAGTGTACTTTATTTCAAACTTCGTTATCACTATGATGACATCAACTCGAATGCAGTACCGGATGAGAAACGTAGCAAGAGTTAGCAAATACTACGGGCCCAGCACCTTCCGGGGGTCTCATAACTTCCGGGGGCACAGCACCTTCTGGGGAAACCCGGCCTAGGATACTCCGGTGCCTCCCCGTCAGGGCAGATAGGTAACATCCTTCTTCTTCTTCTTCTTTTTTTTTATTAACCTCTATCATCTCTACCACTGCCCCGGTCGGCGAAAACCAAGGGCGCCTTCTTCACATTTGCTACGGGCTCCTCGCTGTTTTAATCCAGCTCTGCTCGAATGGAGTACTTCAGAAGCCGATGTTTAGTAAAACATAAACCAAGCATAGTTGTTTCGGTTTAACACACATATGTCATAACCAGTGATATAATGTTCTTGAATTACTGTTAATGAATATTCTTAGATTTGTACCAAAATGCATACAGTCTGGAGATACAGTAATATTAATGAAGTAGCAGATACTCGCGGTAATATCTACACAACTCTCCCAAACTTCTCAATGGAATCATTAGTTTCAAAAGTAAGCAGTTCTTACCATGCTATCACAGTCATGGCGACAGACTTTAGTTGTCCTTACGCTCTTCCACTTTTGTATTGCGGAAATGCAATAACCTAAAATATTTTGACCCTGTTAATAAGAAGAAATTGAGAGTACGCTAGTTGGCTTGGACGAGTTTCATGAAAGGAAAAAGTTCAGAGCCCTACATGTACGCATTGTTTAGAACAGTTCTGTATGTAGTTACCGCTGAATAAGAAAATATAGATGAAATATTGTACGCGCACAGCATTTTGATAAATAGTCTTCGTCCCAATTACATGCCGCCGATTATGGGTTAGAAAAAAAATCTCCCGTTTCCTAATTTGCACAATTATGAGCACTGTTTTTCTTTTTCTTTTTTTCTGAGGGATAAGATTCAAATTCACTGCAGACTAGTTGCAACCACGACCTCGTACACTCGGAATTTAAGCTTTGTGCTGTTATTTTGCTGATTAGCTTGGACAGGATAAAGCAGAGGAGTAGTCTTGTTTTTTTCCCTCTCTCTTGGATTTTCTCCTTTCTTTCTAAACTTACCTTGTGCGCAAATATTTCAAATTGAAACGGCATCTAGTACGGAAAGATTTTATGTTTGAGGAAAACCCTCAGGCACCCCTTAGTATTACTATTACTATTATTATTACTCTGCGATTCACTAAAAGTGCGTGGCAGAAGGTGCATTGCACCTATCCGAAAGGGTAATAGTTTGGAAGGTATATACGGGATATGGTAGGAGGCGCCCATGGGCTATTGTGAGGAACCATCCCAGCATTCGCGTGGAATGATCTGGAAAAACCATGGAAAACCCAGATCAGGATGGACGGAGAGCTTTATCGAAAGCTACTCCTGTCGGAAATTAAGTTTACTCGCCCGGTAAATCCTTTCTATTCCATTCCCTAATAGCTCGCGGAAAAAATGAATACAGAAAAGAATCGGTTCGGGCCCTGATTTCTCTTATCTTATTTTCATGGTCATTCCTAGATACGAATGTTGCTGGTAGCAATATTTCTTTGCTGTCATTCTGAAATATGTCAGTCGTGAATTTTTCAATTATCTTCCGCCGAGAGCAACGCCTTCGGTGTTCCAGGACTTCCCAACCTAACTCCTTCAGCATCGCATTTACGCTTTCCCTCCAACTATATATACCTGTCACGAATCGGGCGGCCCTTCTCTGGACCCTCTCTAGTGCCTCCATTAACCCCTTTTGATGGGGACCCCATACAGAACAACAATATTCCAAGTGAGGACGCTCTAGTGACTTATATGCAATCGATTTAACTTCAGGAGTGCATTGTTTTAAATTACGACCTAGAAATCGGCGCATACGATTTTCTTTCCCAATTACATTCTCGATATGTTCATTCTCCTACAAATTATTACGAATTGTTACCCCTAGGTATTTAGCGGTATCCGCAGTTCGAAGGACAGTACCATTAAATGTATATTCAGAGCTAAATGGTGTCACCTTTTTACTTATACGCATGACTTGGCACTTTTTAGCGTTTAACTCCAACTGCCAGTCTTTACACCACGCAATTATTTTCATAATATCGTCTTGTAACAAAGCGCAGTCTTCCTGGGTTTTGATTTCACGATAAATAATAGCATCATCGGCAAATAATGTTTTATTCCCCCCTATTATGTCACACAAATCATTAATGTATATGAGAAACAACAGAGGCCCTATCACGCTTCCCTGGGGAACCCCGGACCTCACATCGGTAAATGATGATCTCTCACCGTCGAGAACTACACACTGTGTTCTGTCCTTCAGAAAGTCTGCAACCCAGTCGCATATTAACATGTACTTGAAACAGATACAAAGTGTTTTGAATAAGCGAGAGAGCATGATATCAATCCCGGTCGCATGTTTCGTGCTGTCCATATCGACAAACCTATGCGTGTATGTGTGGCGTAACTATACCACTGATGAAGTGAAGTTTCCCAGCGTGGAGGTCACCCGGTGTCGTGAGTCAGCTTCACAGAAGATGAATAACTGGTTTTTTTTTTTTTTTTTTTTTTTTACTTAGCCAACGGTCTGGAGCTGAGAACGTCGACCCTCTGCTAAAAGTGGCAAGGACGCCTCTGTGAAGTAATTACGTTGCGGGAAACTATAGGTCTACTAAGTGTTCAGCCCCAAAGCCAAACCAACACATTGCATTGTCAGAACACACGTGCCGTCGACCCAGCTTGCCTCTGTGGACACCCGGTGAGCTCCTCAATTAGCTTTTTCGCTTAAGTCTCGTCGCTTGAAATCGTTAGCCATTTCAGGATTTGCACAGTCATGCAACAAATGTATGTGACGGGCTATAAGAGTGGATAATCCTGGGCACCTGTTGTGAATGGATTAATGCTGTGATACCTGTAGTTTATGCCAAAACCTTAAGACCTGTGAAGAATTCTGCTTCTCTTGAGTTGTTTCTGACACCTAATTGACTTACGTTGAGGTCTTATGCCTTAAGTGGGCTAACGTGGTATCTTGTGAGCTGATTGCTGTCTTGAAACGAACAGTTGTTACACAATAAAATCCCAGTTTATTACAATTCAAGCGCTCTGCTGATATAATTCCGTTTTATAGACATAAATCGTGAAATGTAACACAGCTTTTTCATGCAAGTTGTGATGGTGGCTTCCGCCGGAACGTGGTTTTGTACGCCGCATCAGATCAGCCGAATCGTACAGATCAGCATGTGCCATAGGCGAAACCTCGCCATCACCTCGCAACCACGTTGCCTAGTGCCTAGAGAGGAGAGATGCGTGCCTCTGTTACAAACAGATAGCAACTGATGATACTGACTGGGTGACGGGTAGAGGCGCGCTATCCCTCTCTGCACAGGCCGCAGTAGATGGTTCCCTTCCCACGGCCCGTTGTTGAATGCTGGTCCGGCGTGGCCGCCAAAATCACGGGTCGTGGGAAACCACCTTTAGAGGTTTACAACTACTTATATGAATTTAGTTAGCTGCTGCCAAAGCGGGGTAAAAGTGAAGCTAAATGGTGATAGCTGCTTAATACATGTATATAGCGCGCTGTACGTTAAGCGACTTCTCGGGAGTTACTGCGGCCAAACCAGTGCACGGCGCCATCCAAGAACGTTGGATCAAGAACACCAAACGCTCATCTGACATCCGCTTCATGTGAACAACTCTTCTTCCTTTCTTGTGGGAGTAAAATGAAAAATTTGCAGGTGCTATTGGTCCCAACTGCATCACCTTTGAAAAACGTGTTGTCACTGCAATACTAACCTTTGAAATCTCTGGGCTTCTAAGTCTTATGCTATTAACAGATTGCGTAAATTTATTTGAAGTTATATGTTTTTGAATCATCTGCAACATCTACACATGTAATTACCAAAAACAATAAACTGAAATACATATAATGGAAGTAATATTTGTATTAACAACTCTACTCCTATGTAGTTCTCTGGAATTCATTTGTTTCTAAATGTGCTACAATCTTATCAAATTGAACGTTGTTAATATGTGCTTTAAGATACTTATCAATTTTATGCTTAATATGCTTACTGTAAGTTAAATTTAAACTTGCCAATCAAAGATTGTGGCAAATTTTAAGAGTAAAGGTTTGTAAATAACATTTTGGGTAAGACAAATCATGAGAATTTCTAACAGTCATGATTGCAGGTATTCTAGAATCATTTCCAGTTATTTGAGAATGTTTAGTGTTCACAAACATTCCTGATCCATTTACTGTAAATTTTCTGGTTTATTGAGACTGCAGGGATATGACATCAACGGCACTGTGTTAACAAAGTTTCAATCATTAGGTAAGGGAAACTGCATCTCATTGATAAGGTTCTGCAACCCTGTTTGGAAAGGAGACTAACAACTGCTAACGCTTATATCGTGTAAATTTGTTATTGGACAGACTTCAACTTCGCTGGATTCACATTTCTGCAGAACATTTGGTTAAGCGTTGTTTATGATCCTTATTCAACAAGATAAAATCTTTCATATCCCATCTTACTTATCTATTTTTTCGCTGCAGTAAATGAGAAAAGCGTGGATAGTATGTCTTTCTAAAACAGAATCATGTGCGCCAATAGTAACATTAACAACTAATCCTAAACTACTACCCATTAAAGCAATATTGACTTTTGAAAAACTAGTAAGACACAACTATATTCCCTGTCGAGTGTTCCTGCCTTTGACGAGCCCACGCGAGCGTACCGTTTACACTCGCACTTTCTCAAGTTCATTCGTGCAGTCATGCGCGACAGTGTAAACGTGACTTAAGGATTAAAGTCATTGTACCTGGTTCTTTGTTAATGAAATTTCCGAACAAAACAAGTGCAAAGGTGTACTTACTATACTGTAAATAGAAACAAAATTGACGCTTCTGTAATATAGTACAAAAATTGTATATAAAAAATGTTTAAAAGGTTGTTCAGATAATTGAAGTTCGGACGCTTTATTGTATACGGCCTGCTTATAGTTAATATTTCTCTTGGGAAAGCATCCAGGAAATTGTATTGAGGAAACAATGTTGTTTCACAACTAGATAAATTTATTTCGTGCAACGTGAATGAGGGATATATGACTATCGTAGAGTGTTTGCAGTTGCTTAAATCACTAAGATTTACTGACATGTAAGACCTATGTTGCGGTCTGGTTGCTCGTGGTACCCGGTTCGAATCCTTGTCTAGATGGGGATTTTCAAAGGCCCTTAACCCGACCTTCACCTCTGGCACAGTTTGCTGTATAATTTGAAGTACGCCAGAATGCTTCCGTTGTTCGGAATCCACGTTAAACTGCAGGTACCCTCTACCCGGTAGGATTACCGTGGCAGCTACGATAGAGGCGAAATGCGCAGCCAGTAAAAACCCTGTCACCAGGTCATTACGACCACACGAGGAACTTTCTACGGTTCTCATGTAATTTTAAATTGACATACAGAGTGATTTCCTTCCACAGCACAGGAAAGGTATCTATGGATTATTGAGGTAACATAGAGTTGAAACAATTCAAAGACTTTAATTTAATTTAATTACGATGGAGTGCACGCTTCTGTGGCAATTTCCCTACACCCATTTTACCCTTTCCTGTATCCACCTACTTTTACCCTCTAAAAATTTCCACTTTAAATTGTTTCAATGTTTTTGTTAAATTATTCATCAATTCTCTTTGTGACTTATTTCAATCCCTGACTCCCTTACCTCCGAAATCGAGTGCCAGCTTGTGGTCATGGTCATCTTATCCCTTCCATGCTTTACTTTTAATTCCTACACCAATATATTTCCACGCTTCATCATCAGTATACGCCTTGTACACTCCCATGACTATCTTCACCCTCCTCCTTTCTACCAATGAATCCCCTTCCATTTATTTTTTTCATGTCGGTTACTGATTGTGTTCTGCGTTAATTTCCAGAGACAAACCTATTACCCTTTCTATGCACCCCTCCAACTCCTGTATGTAATGCCCAAAATGTGGGTCTAATCTACCAGAACAATTAAGAAATTCGATAACACTTAGGTAGGTTTTCGTATGTACATAAAAGTAACATATATGTTGAAACATCTAACTTTTTTAAAATCATTTGTAAGTACTGTTAGTAAAGTCAACAACTTATTAAAACATCACTTAGGCTACCGCAAATTTTTTCTACAAACCCAATTCTTAATCATATTATCTCCAACCTTCCATAAAGGACTGCTACGATTAACTGCTGTAAAATTTGTGCATTGTGTATTCATTTCATGAATTCTTGTTCAATTTCATGCGCATTTTCAATCAGTATACTTTGAATCTCAATTGTTTTATTCATAAACGCGTTGGCTAACTGCTGAATGATTTGTGAATGGTTAGTAATGGCATTTCGCTTGTTACTGAGTAATGTTATTGCCATGAAGCAATTATTGGGTTGTTCCAAGTTAGGTAGTTAAGAATGCAGATGATGAAAATCACTTGTGGTCTTGATTGTCCTCTGATGAAAGCCAAAGAATGATTAAAAGAAAAACTGACGTGGTTCCATCCAGACATCCAAGCTAACATGGACATCGACAGTGGAGGTCTACGCAATCTTGATGAAGTGGTTGGAGTCGGTACCTCATTTTCGGATTAATGACCAAACCTTACTGCTTAACTGGCTGAAGTCTAATTTCACAGAATTTTCTTGCCAGAGCTCTTTCTTTGTTGATTAAGGGACTACAGTAACCTCGTCGCTTAGGCTCGAAGTCCTTGAGCAATTGGGTGCATTCTTGATCCCAGCGGATTTGTAACCCCTAGGTATGTTATGCTTTGCTGCTTTCTCCGCAGCTTTCAGAAAATTCTTACAAGATTATTAGGAACTGTGGACATTTGCGAGGAATCTATCTAATGTTCAACACTTTCCAGTTTGCTTTTCTGTTTATCAATTTCAGCGGGAAACAGGGGCAGATTCTATCACCTATGTATGGAGACTGGAGTACATATGACATGAATACTAGCCTGTGTTGGCTGTTTGGAACGTCTTAAGGAACAGTTCGTCGGATGCTCAGACTATTATCTGTAGCTACTTAATAAAATAATAAATTATTATTTATAACGCCAATGCAGCTGCTGTTGGTATTATGTGATTACGTAACGCATTAGGAAGGACGCGGGGTCGAATTCCCGTCCGACCATCCAGATTTGGATTATCCAAGGTTTCCTCAAATCACTCCAGGCGAATGCAGGGATGGTTCCTTTTTTTAAAAAAAAGCGCCTTAGGCCTTCAAAGACAACGTTAAACTATGAGAATAGGGAATCCTACCCAATAGCTCAGCGAGTGATGCCAGACAGTTAAATAATACTTAAACATTATATATTTCTTCGTTCGATAGTCAGCTGTTTAATTGAAAGATGACGCAGGTAAGATAGTCCTCATCGCTAGCCTGCCTATATGTTTTTATTCCTTCCTTTTCTCACAATTCTAACCGCTTACAATATTCCTATTCGTCAGTAAGGAAAAGGGAAAATTCAAGTTTTATCTGGCCGCCACATTTAAAGTTGGAGGACATATCTTAAAATTAAACAGTAATTATCAAAAAATTTGTGAGGAGCGTAAAACAGTAATTGCGGATTGTTTTTCCGGCTCACTGTCACCAGCCGCACGATTTAAGAAGTAGAACTCCGCATTCCCATTATAGCCTTCGAATGATTTTTTCCCGGCTCGTCTCCTTCACCAAGCTCTTATGCTACCTGCTTACTTATTATTATTATTACTCCGCGATTCACTAAAAGTGAGTGGCAGAGGGTGCATTGCACCTATCCGAAAGGGTAATGGTTTGGAAGGGATATGGCAGGAGGCACCCATGACCTATTGTGAGGAGCCATCCCGGCATTCGCCCGGAGTGATCTGGGAAAAACATGGAAAACCCAGATCAGGATGGCAGGAGTAATTTATCGAGAATTACTCCTGTCGGATTTTAAGTTTACTCGCCCGGTAAACCCTTTCTATTCCATCCCCTAATCGCTCGTAGGAAAAACGAGTACAGAAATGAATCGGTTATGGTCCTGATTTCTCTTATTTTATTCTCGCGGTCATTCCTAGATATGAATGTAGCTGGTAGCAATATTTGTTTGCTGTCATTCCGAAATACGTCAGTCATGAATTTTTCAATTAGCTTCTGTCGAGAGGTGTTTCAGGTCTTCCCAACCTAACTCAATATCGCTATCTTCCAACTGTATATATCTGTCAGGAATCTGGCGGCTGGCTCTTCTTTGGAACTTCTCTAATGCCTTTATTAACCCCTTTTGATGGGGACCCCATACAGAACAACAATATTCTAAGCGAGGACGGACTAGTGACTTGTATGCAATCGATTTAACTTCAGAGTGCATTGTTTTAAATTACGACCTAGAAATCGGACGCTAATAACCCAGTCGTTGAGGCACCCTAAAGTAACAACAACAACATAGAAATCGGAGCATACAATTTGCTTTCCCAATTACCTAATCAATATGCTCATTCCACTACAAATTGTTGCGAACTGTTACCCTTAGGTATTTAGCTCAATCTACCGTTCTAAGGAGAGTACCATTAAATGTATATTCAGAGCTAAATGGTGTCACCTTTTTACTTACACGCATGACTTGGCACTTTTAACTTTTAACTCCAACTGCCAGTCTTTATACGACGAAATTATTTTCAGAATATCATCTTGTAACAAAGGGCAGTCGTCCTGGATTGTGATTTCGCGATAAATAAAAGCATCATCGGCAAATAATATTTTCTTCACCTTTATTATGTCGCACAAATCATTAATGTATATGAGAAACAACAGAGGTCCTATCAAGCTTCCCTGGGGAACCCCGGACCTCACTTCGGTAAGTGTTGAACGCTCACCGTCGAGAACTACACACTGTGTTCTGGTGCTGAATGGGTGTCTGGCTACTGTCACGGCGGCCTCCGTCTGCTGGTTACGTGTCCGTCGACCTCGTTTCGGCCTGCTGTCCTCTGTTACTCGTCTCCTACTTATGTCTGTACTGAACTACAGTACTTAGAGAAATTCGCACTATTAGCTTCCCACACCAAACATCACTCATGTAGGATATTTTCCCGATAATACCTTCTCTTAACTGAGTGGCATCTCTAACAGTCACCAAAATTTGTCCATTCTTGCAGTGAATCCACGAAGGAGAGAAGGAGGGTTGCTAGGATTTATTCCTGTCGATCCTCTTTTATTCTGCCACTCAGGTTCAATTTTATTTAGCCAGTGGAGAGCTCTAAAATTACATAGCTTCAATAACATTTATTATCATTTTCTATCAGTAATTCAGTGTGCTGATACGCGATATTTTAGTGTTTCCCCACACTGTTGAACAGCAACGGCGAGCTACGCTACCGCATATCCTCACCATGCCAGGCCGAGGAGTGGTACTCGACAGCTAAATAAAATTTATAGATTATATATTCTCGCGTTCAATAGTCTGCTCTGAAAGGTAATGCAGAAAAGATATTTTTCATCGCTAGCCTGTCTGGATGTTTTTATTTCTTCCCTTTCTCACAATTTCTAACAGCTTACAAAAAATCGTATTTGTCAGTAAGATATAGGTCAAAGTCCAATTTTTTCTGGTCGCCACACTTTACGCTTGAGAATATATGTTAAAATTAAACGGTGTGTGTCCAAAAAATTGTGATGAGCGTAGAACAGTTAGGCCCTTCTCACGCGATGCTGCTGAAAAGAAACCAGCTACTAACTCGGATCACCAATCAGTTTCTGTTCAATCACTGCACTGGTATTAGTATGGAGGCTCGCAAATGGGGTGATCGGTTAGTAATCAGTCCGTAACGCGTCCGTGATTAGTTCCAAGCGACGCAGCGTGCTGGTTGCCAACTAGTTTCTCAACAAAAATGGCGGATCAGGCAATGAATTGAAAGTTTTTTGCTGAAATTGAGAAACATCCGTGTTTATATAACCACAAGTTGAGTGAATATTTACCGAAGGATGCCACAGAAAAGTATGCAACGTCCTTGAACAGGAAGTTAATTTATCAGTCTTTTAATAAATAATAATGAACAATATTTTATTTAAACATTTCAAATTTATTTTTCTGAAATTAATTTATACAATATAATTCCATTGAAAAGGAAGTGCTCCTTGTGGAGTAATAAAGTAATTGCCTAAATAATCTCTGGTCTCATGTATTGATGAAGAAAACTTATTTTAAGTTTTCTGACAGCGGTATTATGTGTGGTGTTAAAGTTATATTATTTTAAAATGTACTCTGGCTTCTTCTCCACTCCTGAAGTAATCACGCAGTATGCAAGCCGATTTTACTATATTAATTACTTTTTATGGATCATGATATCATATGGGACTGTTAAACACTTGAAATTTTTCCGTCATCGAGCCAAATGCACATTCTATAGCTTTTATTTCTCTACTATATAATTAAATACTCTTTTTGTGATATCAAGAGTTCTGTGTGGATATAGTCGCATTAAATATCGCCTAAGAGGGAACGCTTCATCGCCTACGAAATGGAACGAGAAATCTTTTGTATTTTTATCACTTGTTAGCCTTGGAGGCAAAGGATTTAATCTCCTTTTCCTTCTTTGAATAATATGATGTAAGACAATATCCTCATCTGAATCGGAAGAAATCATCGTCTTGCTCAACTCGCACGAGTGACTGAAGTTCCAAAGATTTGAGTAGCGTCGTGTTCGAACATTGGTCAGTAACTAGTTAGTAATTTCAGTCTGTGATCAGTTCCGTCTCCTTTGAGTAGCGTCGTGTGAGAAGGGCCTTATAGCATATTTTTTTTTTCACTTGGTTCTTTCAGCTCACTGCCGCTCGATTCACGGAGGTAGAGCTCCGCAACCTTCGGAACCAGAAAAGGAGGTGACAGGGTTAGCGCAATCACGGAGTTTCCTCCACGTTACTCCGTACGTAGTAGACTGTGGGCCTGGGGAGTTGTTGCGGACGTTTTTGAGTAGCAGCCTGTTTCCTAAGCATCAGCCCTTTCCTTTCGCTCTCCAAATAATCTCCAAGTAATTGGCTCTTTCCCTGGCTTTATGCCCTTTTTTTTGTAAAATCTTGGGGGTTCCTTTCCCCTTTTTAATTGTGTATTGAAAGTGTTTTTTTTTTTCATTTCTTAGACTTTTCCTGGTTCTTTATTCCCTGATTGTTTGAATATTGACTTTTATTTGGGCATATTGCGTTAACTTCAATGTTTCAGCGTTCCATTCTTGGATATCCTTGTGTTTGTTCCTGTTCTTCTAAGGCAGCTCCGATTGTGCTTTTTGCCTTTCAGGTGGTTCTTTTAGCCCAGTTCGGTTTCTCTTGATCCTTTTCTTCTGTGTGCCTTTCTTTGATTTAGAGGGTTCCATAGAAAAGTTTTATCTGGTTAAATTGTGGTCACCTAAAAGTTTACATCATTGTTATATCAAGCATCCGTGCGAAGTCTTTTTCTAATTTTTTGTTTGGACTATTTTGTATTCATATGAGCTACATATTCGTCATAGATGGTATTTTCTGTTCGTAGGATGTAGGCCAGAGTGTTGCGTTGTACCGTGTTGTGTTTCCTTTTGGGATATCTCCACATATTTGGTTTTAATATATCCTGGATAATCACAGTTAAAGGAGGAAGTTCGGTCGAGGAAAGCTGTTCTTGGCCTTGCCCATGTTCATATTCTCTGGTTTTGGTCATACGTAATTCTGTGCAATAGTGTGTCTGTATTTCCACATTTTGTGCATTTGTGGTGCGGCGATAAATGTATTTCATAGAGTCTTCTATTAGTTGGAATTTTGTCATTTACCTCATTATACAATAGGATATGTATTTTAGATTTTAGAGTTTTATTGGTTATATTTTTCAGATGTTGTAGATGTATTGTGGATTTTTATCTTCGATTGATGCATTGATTAATTTGTAAATCTCTATGGATGTCTTTTTATGTTAATTGCATCCTTTACATTTTGCATCATTTGTTTCCAGATGGAATTTTCTCGCATGTGAAAGTGTGATCTTTATTGGGGCATATGAAATGGTATTTCCTGAGTGGTTGGTTTGGTTTCGTTGATTGGATGGTACTTTGGGTTGTTTGTAGCTGTCGTTATGGTTTGTTTTTTTAAGCAGTAGGGTGCAGCATATTTCACATACGCTCATCATTCCTATCCCTCCTTTACTTAGAGGCAGGGTCATTGTTTTGAATGCTACTTTAATTTTTTTTTTATTCGGCTTTACTCCTCGTTGACGGCGTGGTCATTAGAGGCGGGATGGGGTGGGGGAAGGAATTCGGCCATGGCCCTTTGAAGGAAGCATCCCGGCATTCGCCTGGAGTGATTTGGCGAAACCATGGAAAACCCAAATCTGGATGCCCGGACGGGGATTCGAACACGCGTCCTCCAGAATGTGAGGCCAGAACGTTATCCGTTCACCCACCACGCTCGGTGCAACTTTAAAGATCATGCCTTTGCTTGCATGTCACCTTAGGAGATTCTATATCCAATCTGCAATTGCAATATGTATAACTTGATTTATGTAAATGATTTTGGTGAATAAAGACACTTGTTCGATTTTGCCCCTATCACAGTGCATTTTTATAACTGCCGTGATTATCTGTAACGTTATAAGCCAGTTTTTGGTTATTGTTTTGATAATTTTCTTTAGAAAAGTGATTCCTATAATGTTTGTTCCTCATGCCAGGTGTCTGCTGGTGACGGGATTAGTCACATATTTATTGGTAGCAGTAGGCCTACTGTTTTCTTTTGGTCTAGTTTGGCACCTGATGTGATGATTTCTCGCGTTGTTTGGATGTATCATGTTGAGGTTTGTACCAGTCCATACTTATGCCTGTTAAATTTTGGTGGCATTTTTCAGGGAGTGTCTCCCATGCTAGTTCTTATAGAGGGCATACTTGTCTTAGCGATCTTCCTATCTTGATAGGCGCTGATAGATGACCATTTAAATGGAATTACAAGTGTGTATTCGAAATGATTTCCTTTATTACTTCCAGGAATTGGAAGCCTAAGCCTTTATTTTCCATGACTATTAAGAGGTAGCAATGCTCAATGCAATCAAATGATTTTTCAAAGTCGAGAAATATTTGTGCTGATGGGATATGTTTTTCTGCATTTATGCTTATGAGATCACGGAATTCGGATACGATATTAAAGATGCTGCGTCCTGGTGTAGGTCTGGCTTGGTGAGGTCCTAAGATTTCCCCGTAAGGGGTTCCAGTCTTGTTTTGAGGATTCTTTTTAGTATTTTAAAATTTGAATTTAGCAGGGTTATTGATTGTATTTCATTGATGTGTTTGATTTTGTTTCCTTCGGGTACAAGCATTATGATGCCCTCCGTGAAATTGGCGGGTAGATTTTCCGCGGTCCATATATCATTAACGATTTCTAAACACTTGTTACGTAGCAAGGACCAATGTCGCATATAAAATTTGATGTATAGTTCATCGGGCCCTGTTGCTTCTTTCATCGATGTTTGAATTTCGTCTTGATCAATAATCCATATTAGAGTTGCCGAATTTCGCTTTCTTAATATTTTCACCATTTTCTTTAATTATGTTGATTATTAAGGTTTTTGAAGTTAAAACTTCTATAGGCGCGCTAGGCGATGTTTGGGTGGTGGTTAATCTATGAGTTCGCGACTTTCCGTCACCGACATGCTATGACGTGTTTTTTTTTATCTGCATAACGTCTCCCTAACAGCGAGGTCTTTAGAGACGGGAAAGGATGGGGGGCAAGGAATGGGAAGGAATTCGGCAATGGCCTTTTGAAGGAAGCATCCCAGCATTTGCCTGGAGTGATTTGGGGAAACCATGGAAAACCCAAATCTGGATGCCCGGACGGGGATTCGAACCGCCGTCCTCCAGAATGCGAGGTCAGAACGCTAACCGTTACACCACCACTCTCGGTAAAGTTCGCGTCACAGACATGCTAATGTTAACAGTATGTCTGTACCGGTCTGGTGGCTCAGATGTTAAGGGGAACGAAAGGTCCTCAGTTTGAATCCCTGTCTCGGCGGAGATTTTCGTTGACCCTTAAACCGACCTTCATCGTTGGCACAGCTTGCTGTGTAATGTGAAGTACGCCAGAACGCTTCCGTGATTGGGATTCCACATTATACTGTAGGTACCCTGTACTTGGAAGCACTGCCGGGTTAGGCTGAGGCGGTTAAGACAGTTGCAGAATGTGCAGTCAATAGAAACCCTGTCACCAGGTCATTACGACAAAACGGAATCATTAAGAATATCTGTAGCTATAAGTAGACGTGTTGCGAGGATGATATTCATAATTTTTAGTCTTCACTTCTGTCGGCAGTCCCTAATGACAGCCAATTGGATTTTGCCCCCTCACCTTATTGTACTCGTATTAGATGGCATAAGGCTGCCGTTTCTTTAATGGATGTGTCTGCCGATTTACTGTTACTATTATTATTACTCCGCGATTCACTAAAAGTGGGTAGCGGAGTGTGCGTTACGCGTTTGACGTTATCAGGAGTTTATTGATTTTCATGTTGATAGGATTTTTGCTTTGCATGTTTATTTTTGTGTTTATTTCGACGTTTATGATGGGTTTTAGGTAGAATTCCCTGATGAATCTCTAATAGTACCTTATTATGCCCTTAATCCAATAGTTGTTTTGCGTCCAATAAGATATTAGGGTGCGTCTTGGTTTCTGTTTCTTATGTTCATGCCACTATATTAGTGAGCTTTCATATCTCTTGCAATTTTTTAGATTCTTCTGATTTTCTCGTCAAGCTGAATGTTATCGGGCATAGAGGTGTTGCGTTTCCACTATTCTTTTCCTCGACCAAATGGTTGCCTCTGCATGTTAACGGTGCATTGCATACTGCTATGGTCAGATAAGCTCTAGGGTAAAATGTTCACACTCGTTGTTTTGCGTCGGGGAATTCTGCCCAGTCTGCTCTCCGAGGAACTTGAGCTGTGTGTGTGTAGGCTATAGTATTTCCATGAGTCCATTCCCATGTGTCGTGAAAATCCATTCCTCGAATGAGATTTTCCATCTTCCTGCAAATTTGGGTTTTGATCATTTTCGTTTAGTTCACAGTCGAAATCGCCTCCCATAATTATTGCGCCTTTGGTGTTTTACAGCAGGTAAGGTAGTTCTGTTTTGAAGAAGTGGTATCTTTAGGCTCTGCTATTATTGCCGGATGGGGCAAATATTATTCGAGTGTTGTTTGTTGTGGTTGCAATGGCCTGTTTGTTAATATTTCTGTATTAATTGTCTTCTCGTTGATCTAGAGGGCTGTCCCCACATTAGTTTCCTTGGAATAGTTGATTATTTCTTCGTTGCCAGGTAAATTTAGTTCTATAAAGGTTACTGCTTGCAACATTACTATGTCAATACTGTTTTTTTATGTAACTCACTAGACATTTTAATGTTTATCGTTGCAATACTATAACTTTTATTGGTTTTCATTGTTGTTTTTTAGTCTCATTAGCGCCTTGCATCACTTCATCTTACCAGCTTCCTGTACCATGGGGTTTGGGTTCCTCTTCTTATCCCTTCCATTGATCTTATGTGTATTTCTTGCATTTCCACTATTTCTTTGATTGTTTCTTCTTCTTCATGTTTTGGTTTAGCTGCATTTGCCGATATTTGTTGTTTTTTCGACCTTTTTTTTACTGGTTTCACGTTGTTTTCAATACTTTCGACAAAGGATCGGCGTTTTTTGCCTGCGTATTGACACGCTGTGTTGGTGCTTATTTTCATTTCTGCTGGACTGCCGTGTTAGTCTCTTCTCCCACGTTTCTTCTTCGGCTTTGCTGGCGGTAGCTGCAATATGCTTCTTATTGAGTTATTTTGTTAAGAGATCTTCTTCTGCATAGTGACTTGGCGTTTCGTTAGGGCCTCTTTCTGCCCCTGTGGCTCGGTCTTCAGTACTCTCTTCTTCAATTTATTTTGCTGTCCTTTCTGATCCGGTTCTGACATTCCCGCTTCTTCTTGTCCCAGTTCTTCAGCTTTTGTTCTTATTTTCTCTGTTGACCTGTTGCAAGTTCTTCTCTATGTCTATCTCCCAATTTTACGCATATTCTATTATTTCCGTATGTTGCTTTCTTCCTAATGTTATTGTGTGACCAGGCCCGCCATAAGCGGGCGTGCAAGGCGTACACCGCACGCGGGCGGCACGTCCAGGGGGGCGGCAAATCGAGTGATCGACTCTCGCCGCCCCGATAGTTGCCACGCCATTGTCGCCGCGGGGACAGTAGCAGAATAAATTTGCAGTACCGGATATAGGGAGTGGCGGTGTAACGGTGACCTTTTTTTCTTTAGCTCAACTGCTGCTTCAGGCGACGACACTCGGGGTGGCAACAATGGGGGCGGAAAAATAATATTCGAAGGGGCGGCATAATCGGTATTGCACAAGGGCGTTCAAACAGCTAGCGGCGGGCCTACAATGTGCGACTATGTTTACACTATTGATTGGCGCCGTCGCTTCTGCACAAGTTGTTATATTCCTTACTGAACTACGTGATTGTTGCATTTGGTGTTATATTTTCAGTGATTGTTACCGATTTCTGTCTTGGAAGCAGTAATGGGCGTCGTTTGATGCAGTCAGATATTAGGTGTCCTGGTTCATTGCAGATAAAGCATGTGCGCAGCTGTCCTTCATATATTACTAATGCTAGGGTATATGAATGTGCTTTTTTTAAATCTATTTTGATATACTGTATGCCGTTGGATTGGAATCTGAACTTTGGGCTCAATCTTTCATCCGTTGCTGTATTAAGCTACCATAACTTCGGATTGCTGTTGTTACACTGGCATCACTAATTTCAAAGGGAATGATGGTCGGAGAGCAAGCCCTGCGTGACATATACTGTATGTGGTACTTACCGACGTGTCTTGATTCTGGCAGTCGGCTTTCACTCCAGTTTTCTCTACGACCGTGTCGTAAAAGTTATCGTTTGTTATTTTAACTTAACCTGCATTGGTCAAGAAGTCCATTTGTAACCCGCATACATCCGCCTCTATCGAGTAGTATTTTTCATATAGCAATTCATGAAAGACATATGCTCGTGAAGTTGCGTCTTTTGCGTTATAAGGGAATTTCGGAATGTTCTTACGTATCTCCTACTCCATTTTCAGTTGTGTATCACACAAAACAAAGTTTACACACTGATTCACTTAACCTCACTTCAGATAGTCCCCCCCCCCCTTGGTGTCTCCTTATGTTTCAGTGTGACTAAGTTTTTCCATTTATCTATAGCCAATAAGCATATTCGGATTTCCTAAGCTGCATTTTAGATACATCACTCGAAAAAAGTCAACTAATTTAATAATTTAGCGTTACATTAAAATGAGTTATACCCACGTATTGCGATATCACATCGAAATACGACTGCACTACCGTGCTATCAAATTTAGAATAATAACAAATTTCAGTATGACTAATTTAATACAGTGGTTGAGTTGGAATATGACGAAACATGTGCTCTGACATATTTTTTTTTAACAATGGGGATAAACATTCCTCATAGTCACTTGATATCTAGTGAATTGATGCTAGGTTATGTATCGTAGTATCTTGCTTTCAGAATTCCTGTGTCCAGGCGGAAAATTATACTGGTGGAAAACCCACTAAGAAAGTGCTCCAAAAAGATTGTGTTTGCAACTGACTCTCAACCAAGATCCTATTGAATAAAATTCCTATTGTTCTTGTCAATTAACAAATTATGAATTGATTGTTCTTTGCAACCATTTTCCTCAACGAAGATGGATCATAAAAATATACGTTTTTTTGTACTGACATATTTTGTTTGTATTTTAACTGTCACGCCTTGCTTCTTTCTGTGTTATGTTATACGTGTATTGTTACAGAAAGTAGGTATATTTTCTTTACAAATACATAAGTTTGAGGAGAGTAGAGTAAACAATTTGAATTCGTTGTATTGTATCGGCATGATGAATCATTACTGTGCTGATCGGATAAACTTTCTGTAGCTGATATTTTTTCCTCGTCAGGCGCTCACACTTAACGTAATCAACCAGTTAACATTTAGTGGCCCCCAAAGACCTAGAATCTCTGTAACTCAGGCATGCCTTCTTTATCTAACCTCTAGATATGTTTTTGATGATGGCTAAAATATTTCTAAACTGATTGAAATTCCTCTTCGTCAGAGAATGTATAGGAAGCAATACTGTTTTCTTAGAAATAACTATTTCCAGATACGTTATGGATGTCGTTTTCCGAGTGATTATTGCTATTATGTTGTGAATTGATCACGCTTGAAGTTTCAACGAATGCAAAAATCGATCACTTAACATGTTCATGAAAAGTGTTGCATTGGCTGGGAGATCCGAAAGATTGCGCCGGCTGCCAGACTATCCTGAACTCGGAGCCATCAAAGCTGTTTTGTCTGTTTGTTTGTAATGTGTAGTTTTTGAGGCGGAAATTGGATACCTGATGACGCGTCATGTATTGACTTTTGGTGCAATTTTAATCATCATTTATTTGTGAATCTGAGTTTTATATACTTGCTTACATCAAATCAAGTTATCGGACAAGGCTGGACGTTGAAAGTGTTTTGAGATTATTTTCATTGTTTGTTTATCTCTTTCGTGTCCAGATTGATTGAAACTCAGAAATTACACCTGGATTGGCGCATTATCATAATTAACACCAAATATACAAAAACTTGTGAAAGACCTTTCATTGATGGTAAGTTCCAACGGAAATTTGTTATATTTGCTCTCTAATATGTTTTCAAAACATTATAAAATATAATTCGAGTTGGTGGTTCTTTTTTACCTGAACAAGTTTTTCGTATTTCAATATAATATTACGGGATGGGAAGGCGTAACCTCAAACAAAAGTCCATATGATGGCGCATGCCTTAAAAGAACTAAAAATCGTAATCAAAACTCTAGAGGTACATCCCAGTAAAACTAACACAGAGCTCGTACGGGATTTGAACCACGATACCTCTAGAGAAACGAGTCTTCTATTTGTTTCTATCGTTGAATATGAACCGAGCTCTCAAACTGGAGAACTAAAACTCTTTCACCATACTGTGTTTTTACTATTTCCAGACTAAGAACTGTGAAGGCTCTTACACAGTAAAAATCTTGCTTGTACCACTTAATAATGTTATATTTTTAATTTTACCAACTAATAACTTAGCAAACCAAATTCATTACAAAAACAAATATTAACGTTTATTGATGCAGTTAAAAAAATTAGGGCATTACGTTATTAAACAGAATTACTAAACATTTTTCAATAATATTATTAAATTAGCCAAAAAAATTAAAAATTCAACAGTTTTAGTACAATGTAGTGTTCACACATACAACCATTACACGTTTGTAGCACTGAGACTAAAAGCTGTATTGTAATTGTTTGTTAACATCAAATAAATATTGTCTGTTGTTGAGTCACTCCTGAAACTATTTCATACTTTTAACTGTGCGTTTTTTTCTTCTGGTGTGGTATTTGGCCTTTCAGGCATAGATACCCACAGTTTTTGTATGCAACTACAATCATCGCTTCTATTATCGCTCTTGACGAACAGAACAAATAATGGAAACCAGCCATGCCCCAGGCCTAACTAGCGGTTCCAGTACATATCTGGGTGCCGGTTATTACAGATTTAACTACTGTTGTGATAGACACCACTTACACACGGCATATACATTAACAGGGAACATGTCTCACATACAGATAGCTTGAAGCAGGGCCGGCGCTAGGAATTTCTGGCCCGGGGTAAAATGTGCGTCCTTTTTTTTTTTTTACGCGCTTACCCCCCCCCCCCCCCCCCCCAACGCCGGCCCTCTCTTGAAGTAGTGGTAAAACACAAGGAAGAAGTCTGTTAGCATCTAAGCCAATTTAAACATCTTTCACTGCATTAACAATTGTATTAAATAGTTATGTGTTGTAGGGATACAATACGAAAGTCAGCTTTGATCAAAGTAATTGATACCCGAGGAAGGAGTATAACTGAGCCGCGATGCCACGCGGAACTGTCAAATGATATCCGCAATGCATATTTTACTATCTCCATTTCTAGCCCCGACATTGCCATAATATTGACAATTTGAAAATGAACCTACCAACATTCCTGAAAAGGAAATGCACTAATCGTAAAACAAACCCAAACGTTGGACGTGGAGGAAGCGCTTTCGATGATAAGTGTGTCGCTTTCCTTGGACAAAGGCTCTTCGCGACTTGGGTACGTACAACACACTTCGCGCTCAGAGTAATAACACCTGTCTTTAGTTTATGTTGCAGCTAAGTAGCTATAATTCTCGCCATTTCAAAGTTGAAATACTAGTATCTGAAATAAGAGAAAACACCGTTTTTTAGATTAATTTTTACGGAAAACGTATGACAGAGGTGATGTAACTAATTGTGAGTAAGGAACGAGTCTGTGAATCTGCGGCGTGTGAAATGTACGGTTTTGTGGCAGATACTGCATAGCGTTCACCTGTAGGAATCAACCACAAGCATCAAACATCCCGAGTAAAAGTCTGTTTATCAGAAATGATGCATTGATAAAAATTACTAAGGTTTTTTTTTCATGGCTTTACGCCTTGTTGACGTATTGGTCATCAGATGCGGGAAAGGATTGAAGACAAGGAACAGGAAGGAATTCAGCCGTGGCCATTTTGTAGGTAGCATCGCGGCATTCGCCTGGAGTGATTTTGGGAAACCATTGAAAGCCCAAATCTGGATGCCAGGATGGAGGTTCGAACCCGCGTCCTCCCGAAGGCGAAGCCAGAGCGTTACCGTTCACCCACCACGCTCGGTAATATATATATATATATATTCAAAGAAAGAAATTTGGCGAAGAATCAATTGTTGAAGTTTTTGCTAGGATACGCTAAGCTGTGGAGAAATTGTATTCAAATTAGAGCCTTAAACACAAACTTGGGTCAAAGTTCGGCACATCAAATACCAAACGTAAGTTCTGAAAATAGTTGTACCTATTCCCGTAATATTATCTATTTCTAAATCCGACACACAAAAACAAAAATACTTAGTTTAAAATCTGGGAAGGTAGAGGGAATAAGAATTGCAATTCTCCCTCCACAAATGTTAATACTGGTATCTACCAACAAACTAAATTCTGACAAAATAGCGGATAGTTACCGTAAGTCCAGTTTCTAACATGTTGAACAATGTTTCTACCGTAGAAATGTTTGTTTTGGAGTGGTGGTTTCTAAGGAGGCATTATTTCTTCTTTTTCTACTTCGAATCCTGAAATAATGGTAGCATTTTGTCTTCTTTCCGGCGTATTATAGGCGATAAAATGTAGACTTTCGGTTCTTCATCATTTGTATTTAAACTGACAAATGATCATACACGCTGTTTGCTGAATGGCCTTCAAAGACAACGTTAAACTATGAGAATAGGGAATCCTACCCAATAGCTCAGCGAGTGATGCCAGACAGTTAAATAATACTTAAACATTATATATTTCTTCGTTCGATAGTCAGCTGTTTAATTGAAAGATGACGCAGGTAAGATAGTCCTCATCGCTAGCCTGCCTATATGTTTTTATTCCTTCCTTTTCTCACAATTCTAACCGCTTACAATATTCCTATTCGTCAGTAAGGAAAAGGGAAAATTCAAGTTTTATCTGGCCGCCACATTTAAAGTTGGAGGACATATCTTAAAATTAAACAGTAATTATCAAAAAATTTGTGAGGAGCGTAAAACAGTAATTGCGGATTGTTTTTCCGGCTCACTGTCACCAGCCGCACGATTTAAGAAGTAGAACTCCGCATTCCCATTATAGCCTTCGAATGATTTTTTCCCGGCTCGTCTCCTTCACCAAGCTCTTATGCTACCTGCTTACTTATTATTATTATTACTCCGCGATTCACTAAAAGTGAGTGGCAGAGGGTGCATTGCACCTATCCGAAAGGGTAATGGTTTGGAAGGGATATGGCAGGAGGCACCCATGACCTATTGTGAGGAGCCATCCCGGCATTCGCCCGGAGTGATCTGGGAAAAACATGGAAAACCCAGATCAGGATGGCAGGAGTAATTTATCGAGAATTACTCCTGTCGGATTTTAAGTTTACTCGCCCGGTAAACCCTTTCTATTCCATCCCCTAATCGCTCGTAGGAAAAACGAGTACAGAAATGAATCGGTTATGGTCCTGATTTCTCTTATTTTATTCTCGCGGTCATTCCTAGATATGAATGTAGCTGGTAGCAATATTTGTTTGCTGTCATTCCGAAATACGTCAGTCATGAATTTTTCAATTAGCTTCTGTCGAGAGGTGTTTCAGGTCTTCCCAACCTAACTCAATATCGCTATCTTCCAACTGTATATATCTGTCAGGAATCTGGCGGCTGGCTCTTCTTTGGAACTTCTCTAATGCCTTTATTAACCCCTTTTGATGGGGACCCCATACAGAACAACAATATTCTAAGCGAGGACGGACTAGTGACTTGTATGCAATCGATTTAACTTCAGAGTGCATTGTTTTAAATTACGACCTAGAAATCGGACGCTAATAACCCAGTCGTTGAGGCACCCTAAAGTAACAACAACAACATAGAAATCGGAGCATACAATTTGCTTTCCCAATTACCTAATCAATATGCTCATTCCACTACAAATTGTTGCGAACTGTTACCCTTAGGTATTTAGCTCAATCTACCGTTCTAAGGAGAGTACCATTAAATGTATATTCAGAGCTAAATGGTGTCACCTTTTTACTTACACGCATGACTTGGCACTTTTAACTTTTAACTCCAACTGCCAGTCTTTATACGACGAAATTATTTTCAGAATATCATCTTGTAACAAAGGGCAGTCGTCCTGGATTGTGATTTCGCGATAAATAAAAGCATCATCGGCAAATAATATTTTCTTCACCTTTATTATGTCGCACAAATCATTAATGTATATGAGAAACAACAGAGGTCCTATCAAGCTTCCCTGGGGAACCCCGGACCTCACTTCGGTAAGTGTTGAACGCTCACCGTCGAGAACTACACACTGTGTTCTGGTGCTGAATGGGTGTCTGGCTACTGTCACGGCGGCCTCCGTCTGCTGGTTACGTGTCCGTCGACCTCGTTTCGGCCTGCTGTCCTCTGTTACTCGTCTCCTACTTATGTCTGTACTGAACTACAGTACTTAGAGAAATTCGCACTATTAGCTTCCCACACCAAACATCACTCATGTAGGATATTTTCCCGATAATACCTTCTCTTAACTGAGTGGCATCTCTAACAGTCACCAAAATTTGTCCATTCTTGCAGTGAATCCACGAAGGAGAGAAGGAGGGTTGCTAGGATTTATTCCTGTCGATCCTCTTTTATTCTGCCACTCAGGTTCAATTTTATTTAGCCAGTGGAGAGCTCTAAAATTACATAGCTTCAATAACATTTATTATCATTTTCTATCAGTAATTCAGTGTGCTGATACGCGATATTTTAGTGTTTCCCCACACTGTTGAACAGCAACGGCGAGCTACGCTACCGCATATCCTCACCATGCCAGGCCGAGGAGTGGTACTCGACAGCTAAATAAAATTTATAGATTATATATTCTCGCGTTCAATAGTCTGCTCTGAAAGGTAATGCAGAAAAGATATTTTTCATCGCTAGCCTGTCTGGATGTTTTTATTTCTTCCCTTTCTCACAATTTCTAACAGCTTACAAAAAATCGTATTTGTCAGTAAGATATAGGTCAAAGTCCAATTTTTTCTGGTCGCCACACTTTACGCTTGAGAATATATGTTAAAATTAAACGGTGTGTGTCCAAAAAATTGTGATGAGCGTAGAACAGTTAGGCCCTTCTCACGCGATGCTGCTGAAAAGAAACCAGCTACTAACTCGGATCACCAATCAGTTTCTGTTCAATCACTGCACTGGTATTAGTATGGAGGCTCGCAAATGGGGTGATCGGTTATAATCAGTCCGTAACGCGTCCGTGATTAGTTCCAAGCGACGCAGCGTGCTGGTTGCCAACTAGTTTCTCAACAAAAATGGCGGATCAGGCAATGAATTGAAAGTTTTTTGCTGAAATTGAGAAACATCCGTGTTTATATAACCACAAGTTGAGTGAATATTTACCGAAGGATGCCACAGAAAAGTATGCAACGTCCTTGAACAGGAAGTTAATTTATCAGTCTTTTAATAAATAATAATGAACAATATTTTATTTAAACATTTCAAATTTATTTTTCTGAAATTAATTTATACAATATAATTCCATTGAAAAGGAAGTGCTCCTTGTGGAGTAATAAAGTAATTGCCTAAATAATCTCTGGTCTCATGTATTGATGAAGAAAACTTATTTTAAGTTTTCTGACAGCGGTATTATGTGTGGTGTTAAAGTTATATTATTTTAAAATGTACTCTGGCTTCTTCTCCACTCCTGAAGTAATCACGCAGTATGCAAGCCGATTTTACTATATTAATTACTTTTTATGGATCATGATATCATATGGGACTGTTAAACACTTGAAATTTTTCCGTCATCGAGCCAAATGCACATTCTATAGCTTTTCTTTCTCTACTATATAATTAAATACTCGTTTTGTGATATCAAGAGTTCTGTGTGGATATAGTCGCATTAAATATCGCCTAAGAGGGAACGCTTCATCGCCTACGAAATGGAACGAGAAATCTTTTGTATTTTTATCACTTGTTAGCCTTGGAGGCAAAGGATTTAATCTCCTTTTCCTTCTTTGAATAATATGATGTAAGACAATATCCTCATCTGAATCGGAAGAAATCATCGTCTTGCTCAACTCGCACGAGTGACTGAAGTTCCAAAGATTTGAGTAGCGTCGTGTTCGAACATTGGTCAGTAACTAGTTAGTAATTTCAGTCTGTGATCAGTTCCGTCTCCTTTGAGTAGCGTCGTGTGAGAAGGGCCTTATAGCATATTTTTTTTTTCACTTGGTTCTTTCAGCTCACTGCCGCTCGATTCACGGAGGTAGAGCTCCGCAACCTTCGGAACCAGAAAAGGAGGTGACAGGGTTAGCGCAATCACGGAGTTTCCTCCACGTTACTCCGTACGTAGTAGACTGTGGGCCTGGGGAGTTGTTGCGGACGTTTTTGAGTAGCAGCCTGTTTCCTAAGCATCAGCCCTTTCCTTTCGCTCTCCAAATAATCTCCAAGTAATTGGCTCTTTCCCTGGCTTTATGCCCTTTTTTTTGTAAAATCTTGGGGGTTCCTTTCCCCTTTTTAATTGTGTATTGAAAGTGTTTTTTTTTTCATTTCTTAGACTTTTCCTGGTTCTTTATTCCCTGATTGTTTGAATATTGACTTTTATTTGGGCATATTGCGTTAACTTCAATGTTTCAGCGTTCCATTCTTGGATATCCTTGTGTTTGTTCCTGTTCTTCTAAGGCAGCTCCGATTGTGCTTTTTGCCTTTCAGGTGGTTCTTTTAGCCCAGTTCGGTTTCTCTTGATCCTTTTCTTCTGTGTGCCTTTCTTTGATTTAGAGGGTTCCATAGAAAAGTTTTATCTGGTTAAATTGTGGTCACCTAAAAGTTTACATCATTGTTATATCAAGCATCCGTGCGAAGTCTTTTTCTAATTTTTTGTTTGGACTATTTTGTATTCATATGAGCTACATATTCGTCATAGATGGTATTTTCTGTTCGTAGGATGTAGGCCAGAGTGTTGCGTTGTACCGTGTTGTGTTTCCTTTTGGGATATCTCCACATATTTGGTTTTAATATATCCTGGATAATCACAGTTAAAGGAGGAAGTTCGGTCGAGGAAAGCTGTTCTTGGCCTTGCCCATGTTCATATTCTCTGGTTTTGGTCATACGTAATTCTGTGCAATAGTGTGTCTGTATTTCCACATTTTGTGCATTTGTGGTGCGGCGATAAATGTATTTCATAGAGTCTTCTATTAGTTGGAATTTTGTCATTTACCTCATTATACAATAGGATATGTATTTTAGATTTTAGAGTTTTATTGGTTATATTTTTCAGATGTTGTAGATGTATTGTGGATTTTTATCTTCGATTGATGCATTGATTAATTTGTAAATCTCTATGGATGTCTTTTTATGTTAATTGCATCCTTTACATTTTGCATCATTTGTTTCCAGATGGAATTTTCTCGCATGTGAAAGTGTGATCTTTATTGGGGCATATGAAATGGTATTTCCTGAGTGGTTGGTTTGGTTTCGTTGATTGGATGGTACTTTGGGTTGTTTGTAGCTGTCGTTATGGTTTGTTTTTTTAAGCAGTAGGGTGCAGCATATTTCACATACGCTCATCATTCCTATCCCTCCTTTACTTAGAGGCAGGGTCATTGTTTTGAATGCTACTTTAAATTTTTTTTTATTCGGCTTTACTCCTCGTTGACGGCGTGGTCATTAGAGGCGGGATGGGGTGGGGGAAGGAATTCGGCCATGGCCCTTTGAAGGAAGCATCCCGGCATTCGCCTGGAGTGATTTGGCGAAACCATGGAAAACCCAAATCTGGATGCCCGGACGGGGATTCGAACACGCGTCCTCCAGAATGTGAGGCCAGAACGTTATCCGTTCACCCACCACGCTCGGTGCAACTTTAAAGATCATGCCTTTGCTTGCATGTCACCTTAGGAGATTCTATATCCAATCTGCAATTGCAATATGTATAACTTGATTTATGTAAATGATTTTGGTGAATAAAGACACTTGTTCGATTTTGCCCCTATCACAGTGCATTTTTATAACTGCCGTGATTATCTGTAACGTTATAAGCCAGTTTTTGGTTATTGTTTTGATAATTTTCTTTAGAAAAGTGATTCCTATAATGTTTGTTCCTCATGCCAGGTGTCTGCTGGTGACGGGATTAGTCACATATTTATTGGTAGCAGTAGGCCTACTGTTTTCTTTTGGTCTAGTTTGGCACCTGATGTGATGATTTCTCGCGTTGTTTGGATGTATCATGTTGAGGTTTGTACCAGTCCATACTTATGCCTGTTAAATTTTGGTGGCATTTTTCAGGGAGTGTCTCCCATGCTAGTTCTTATAGAGGGCATACTTGTCTTAGCGATCTTCCTATCTTGATAGGCGCTGATAGATGACCATTTAAATGGAATTACAAGTGTGTATTCGAAATGATTTCCTTTATTACTTCCAGGAATTGGAAGCCTAAGCCTTTATTTTCCATGACTATTAAGAGGTAGCAATGCTCAATGCAATCAAATGATTTTTCAAAGTCGAGAAATATTTGTGCTGATGGGATATGTTTTTCTGCATTTATGCTTATGAGATCACGGAATTCGGATACGATATTAAAGATGCTGCGTCCTGGTGTAGGTCTGGCTTGGTGAGGTCCTAAGATTTCCCCGTAAGGGGTTCCAGTCTTGTTTTGAGGATTCTTTTTAGTATTTTAAAATTTGAATTTAGCAGGGTTATTGATTGTATTTCATTGATGTGTTTGATTTTGTTTCCTTCGGGTACAAGCATTATGATGCCCTCCGTGAAATTGGCGGGTAGATTTTCCGCGGTCCATATATCATTAACGATTTCTAAACACTTGTTACGTAGCAAGGACCAATGTCGCATATAAAATTTGATGTATAGTTCATCGGGCCCTGTTGCTTCTTTCATCGATGTTTGAATTTCGTCTTGATCAATAATCCATATTAGAGTTGCCGAATTTCGCTTTCTTAATATTTTCACCATTTTCTTTAATTATGTTGATTATTAAGGTTTTTGAAGTTAAAACTTCTATAGGCGCGCTAGGCGATGTTTGGGTGGTGGTTAATCTATGAGTTCGCGACTTTCCGTCACCGACATGCTATGACGTGTTTTTTTTTATCTGCATAACGTCTCCCTAACAGCGAGGTCTTTAGAGACGGGAAAGGATGGGGGGCAAGGAATGGGAAGGAATTCGGCAATGGCCTTTTGAAGGAAGCATCCCAGCATTTGCCTGGAGTGATTTGGGGAAACCATGGAAAACCCAAATCTGGATGCCCGGACGGGGATTCGAACCGCCGTCCTCCAGAATGCGAGGTCAGAACGCTAACCGTTACACCACCACTCTCGGTAAAGTTCGCGTCACAGACATGCTAATGTTAACAGTATGTCTGTACCGGTCTGGTGGCTCAGATGTTAAGGGGAACGAAAGGTCCTCAGTTTGAATCCCTGTCTCGGCGGAGATTTTCGTTGACCCTTAAACCGACCTTCATCGTTGGCACAGCTTGCTGTGTAATGTGAAGTACGCCAGAACGCTTCCGTGATTGGGATTCCACATTATACTGTAGTTACCCTGTACTTGGAAGCACTGCCGGGTTAGGCTGAGGCGGTTAAGACAGTTGCAGAATGTGCAGTCAATAGAAACCCTGTCACCAGGTCATTACGACAAAACGGAATCATTAAGAATATCTGTAGCTATAAGTAGACGTGTTGCGAGGATGATATTCATAATTTTTAGTCTTCACTTCTGTCGGCAGTCCCTAATGACAGCCAATTGGATTTTGCCCCCTCACCTTATTGTACTCGTATTAGATGGCATAAGGCTGCCGTTTCTTTAATGGATGTGTCTGCCGATTTACTGTTACTATTATTATTACTCCGCGATTCACTAAAAGTGGGTAGCGGAGTGTGCGTTACGCGTTTGACGTTATCAGGAGTTTATTGATTTTCATGTTGATAGGATTTTTGCTTTGCATGTTTATTTTTGTGTTTATTTCGACGTTTATGATGGGTTTTAGGTAGAATTCCCTGATGAATCTCTAATAGTACCTTATTATGCCCTTAATCCAATAGTTGTTTTGCGTCCAATAAGATATTAGGGTGCGTCTTGGTTTCTGTTTCTTATGTTCATGCCACTATATTAGTGAGCTTTCATATCTCTTGCAATTTTTTAGATTCTTCTGATTTTCTCGTCAAGCTGAATGTTATCGGGCATAGAGGTGTTGCGTTTCCACTATTCTTTTCCTCGACCAAATGGTTGCCTCTGCATGTTAACGGTGCATTGCATACTGCTATGGTCAGATAAGCTCTAGGGTAAAATGTTCACACTCGTTGTTTTGCGTCGGGGAATTCTGCCCAGTCTGCTCTCCGAGGAACTTGAGCTGTGTGTGTGTAGGCTATAGTATTTCCATGAGTCCATTCCCATGTGTCGTGAAAATCCATTCCTCGAATGAGATTTTCCATCTTCCTGCAAATTTGGGTTTTGATCATTTTCGTTTAGTTCACAGTCGAAATCGCCTCCCATAATTATTGCGCCTTTGGTGTTTTACAGCAGGTAAGGTAGTTCTGTTTTGAAGAAGTGGTATCTTTAGGCTCTGCTATTATTGCCGGATGGGGCAAATATTATTCGAGTGTTGTTTGTTGTGGTTGCAATGGCCTGTTTGTTAATATTTCTGTATTAATTGTCTTCTCGTTGATCTAGAGGGCTGTCCCCACATTAGTTTCCTTGGAATAGTTGATTATTTCTTCGTTGCCAGGTAAATTTAGTTCTATAAAGGTTACTGCTTGCAACATTACTATGTCAATACTGTTTTTTTATGTAACTCACTAGACATTTTAATGTTTATCGTTGCAATACTATAACTTTTATTGGTTTTCATTGTTGTTTTTTAGTCTCATTAGCGCCTTGCATCACTTCATCTTACCAGCTTCCTGTACCATGGGTTTGGGTTCCTCTTCTTATCCCTTCCATTGATCTTATGTGTATTTCTTGCATTTCCACTATTTCTTTGATTGTTTCTTCTTCTTCATGTTTTGGTTTAGCTGCATTTGCCGATATTTGTTGTTTTTCGACCTTTTTTTTACTGGTTTCACGTTGTTTTCAATACTTTCGACAAAGGATCGGCGTTTTTTGCCTGCGTATTGACACGCTGTGTTGGTGCTTATTTTCATTTCTGCTGGACTGCCGTGTTAGTCTCTTCTCCCACGTTTCTTCTTCGGCTTTGCTGGCGGTAGCTGCAATATGCTTCTTATTGAGTTATTTTGTTAAGAGATCTTCTTCTGCATAGTGACTTGGCGTTTCGTTAGGGCCTCTTTCTGCCCCTGTGGCTCGGTCTTCAGTACTCTCTTCTTCAATTTATTTTGCTGTCCTTTCTGATCCGGTTCTGACATTCCCGCTTCTTCTTGTCCCAGTTCTTCAGCTTTTGTTCTTATTTTCTCTGTTGACCTGTTGCAAGTTCTTCTCTATGTCTATCTCCCAATTTTACGCATATTCTATTATTTCCGTATGTTGCTTTCTTCCTAATGTTATTGTGTGACCAGGCCCGCCATAAGCGGGCGTGCAAGGCGTACACCGCACGCGGGCGGCACGTCCAGGGGGGCGGCAAATCGAGTGATCGACTCTCGCCGCCCCGATAGTTGCCACGCCATTGTCGCCGCGGGGACAGTAGCAGAATAAATTTGCAGTACCGGATATAGGGAGTGGCGGTGTAACGGTGACCTTTTTTCTTTAGCTCAACTGCTGCTTCAGGCGACGACACTCGGGGTGGCAACAATGGGGGCGGAAAAATAATATTCGAAGGGGCGGCATAATCGGTATTGCACAAGGGCGTTCAAACAGCTAGCGGCGGGCCTACAATGTGCGACTATGTTTACACTATTGATTGGCGCCGTCGCTTCTGCACAAGTTGTTATATTCCTTACTGAACTACGTGATTGTTGCATTTGGTGTTATATTTTCAGTGATTGTTACCGATTTCTGTCTTGGAAGCAGTAATGGGCGTCGTTTGATGCAGTCAGATATTAGGTGTCCTGGTTCATTGCAGATAAAGCATGTGCGCAGCTGTCCTTCATATATTACTAATGCTAGGGTATATGAATGTGCTTTTTTTAAATCTATTTTGATATACTGTATGCCGTTGGATTGGAATCTGAACTTTGGGCTCAATCTTTCATCCGTTGCTGTATTAAGCTACCATAACTTCGGATTGCTGTTGTTACACTGGCATCACTAATTTCAAAGGGAATGATGGTCGGAGAGCAAGCCCTGCGTGACATATATGTGGTACTTACGACGTGTCTTGATTCTGGCAGTCGGCTTTCACTCCATTTTCTCTACGACCGTGTCGTAAAGTTATCGTTTGTTATTTTAACTTAACCTGCATTGGTCAAGAAGTCCATTTGTAACCCGCATACATCCGCCTCTATCGAGTAGTATTTTTCATATAGCAATTCATGAAAGACATCTGCTCGTGAAGTTGCGTCTTTTGCGTTATAAGGGAATTTCGGAATGTTCTTACGTATCTCCTACTCCATTTTCAGTTGTGTATCACACAAAACAAAGTTTACACACTGATTCACTTAACCTCACTTCAGATAGTCCCCCCCCCTTGGTGTCTCCTTATGTTTCAGTGTGACTAAGTTTTTCCATTATCTATAGCCAATAAGCATATTCGGATTTCCTAAGCTGCATTTAGATACATCACTCGAAAAAAGTCAACTAATTAATAATTTTAGCGTTACATTAAAATGAGTTATACCCACGTATTGCGATATCACATCGAAATACGACTGCACTACCGTGCTATCAAATTTAGAATAATAACAAATTTCAGTATGACTAATTTAATACAGTGGTTGAGTTGGAATATGACGAAACATGTGCTCTGACATATTTTTTTTAACAATGGGGATAAACATTCCTCATAGTCACTTGATATCTAGTGAATTGATGCTAGGTTATGTATCGCAGTATCTTGCTTTCAGAATTCCTGTGTCCAGGCGGAAAATTATACTGGTGGAAAACCCACTAAGAAAGTGCTCCAAAAAGATTGTGTTTGCAACTGACTCTCAACCAAGATCCTATTGAATAAAATTCCTATTGTTCTTGTCAATTAACAAATTATGAATTGATTGTTCTTTGCAACCATTTTCCTCAACGAAGATGGATCATAAAAATATACGTTTTTTTGTACTGACATATTTTGTTTGTATTTTAACTGTCACGCCTTGCTTCTTTCTGTGTTATGTTATACGTGTATTGTTACAGAAAGTAGGTATATTTTCTTTACAAATACATAAGTTTGAGGAGAGTAGAGTAAACAATTTGAATTCGTTGTATTGTATCGGCATGATGAATCATTACTGTGCTGATCGGATAAACTTTCTGTAGCTGATATTTTTTCCTCGTCAGGCGCTCACACTTAACGTAATCAACCAGTTAACATTTAGTGGCCCCCAAAGACCTAGAATCTCTGTAACTCAGGCATGCCTTCTTTATCTAACCTCTAGATATGTTTTTGATGATGGCTAAAATATTTCTAAACTGATTGAAATTCCTCTTCGTCAGAGAATGTATAGGAAGCAATACTGTTTTCTTAGAAATAACTATTTCCAGATACGTTATGGATGTCGTTTTCCGAGTGATTATTGCTATTATGTTGTGAATTGATCACGCTTGAAGTTTCAACGAATGCAAAAATCGATCACTTAACATGTTCATGAAAAGTGTTGCATTGGCTGGGAGA
>CM061921.1:315676814-315801809 GCA_031002005.1 Vandiemenella viatica | reverse complement strand
TCCTATTTCTACTACCTTCTTCTCTGTAGATCCTACTAGAATCCTCCTATACATACAGACATCTTTTGTGTTTCTTCTGTACTGTCCCTTGCTTGGATTCTGACCTTAGGAATATCCCAATGGTTTCCTACTCAAATTCTTTTGCCCCAAAGTCCATAGTGGCTCACCATTTCTTTTTGATTTTCCTTCCAAACACCCCATCATTTGGCAGGTTGAATGTTTTTGATACTATATGCAGCTTGTGCTCTATTTTCAATGCTGCTCCCTTCTTTAAGACGAGACTAACAATTCCCTTGGTGCACTCGGCCCCCTTGGCTATGCCTTTTATCATTATTTTCTTCCTCCCATCAATTTTATTTGATTCTATGCAGTTGATTCATCCATTTTAATAGCATACATAGTATCTGAAATTCTTTAGTCTAAAATTTTTCAATGGCTCTTATGCCTTTTTTTTTTTTTTTGTAACAGTTTAACGTCCCTTTTTAACAATGTGGTCTTTAGAGACGGGAAAGGATGGGGGCAAGGAATGGGAAGGAATTCGGCCATGGCCTTTTGAAGGAAGCATCCCGGCATTCACCTGGAGTGATTTGGGGAAACCATGGAAAACCCAAATCTGGATGCCCGGACGGGGATTCGAACCGCCGTCCTCCCGAATGCGAGGCCAGAACGCTATCCGTTACACCACCACGCTCGGTGGCTCTTATGCCACCCATATGATATGCATCTTTACAAATTTCAGAAATATAACAGTATCATATTTTTTCACCAATTCAAATACTGTGTCACTGTTGCCAAGGAACTCCGGCAAGGCCTCCTTTGCTCCATTGAATGATTAAAGTATCAACTTAAGGGCCTTAGCTAAGCTTACATAGATCTTCCCCTCTCATTTGCTTTAGATGGAATGGTTATTCCCATTCATCTCCTTCAGCTAACTCAGCGTTTCCCCATGTGATAGGTATGCTCTTTGCTTTAGCACTTTACTTGGACTTGTTGACTGTTTGTTTGGCTGCTGCGACATTGTGTATTATGTCATGGTGGTTGTCAGCTGCTCTCATTGTCTCGTCAACTGCTTATTGAATCAAGGTTACAGTAGATCTCAATCTCTGATTTCCTTGCTACTGCTGTCCTCTGGTGCTCTTCTCCTGTAGAAACTGCAATTAATGTATTTCCTGAGTAGTTGTGCTTATTTCTGTGCTTGTCTGCTTATAGAACCTCAACATATTAATTGCTTATAAACTCCCTGCCAAAACCACATGTGTTGGCTATTTTTCTATTAAACTAAGGAAAAAGGAAACTGCTTTAGGCAATATAATTGCAAGGAAAGGGAAAATGACTCACCACTCACCAAAGTTGAAGGCAGCTACGAGAGAAGAACAGCAACCCTTGGCATGTGCACACCTCTCGAGCCTCATGACTCATTTTCTCCATCATGACATCATGATTAAGGTTTAATGACCGAAATATTGAGTTTATTTGTGTGTTCGTGATGTATGTTCTTCTCTCGTCGCTGCCTTCAACTTTGGTGAGTGATGAGTCATTTTCCCTTTCCTTGCAATACTATTTTTCTATTAATACTTTTTATTTAGCTGAGTGTAACCTCCAGTTGACACCACAATTTCTTCATTTCTTGTAGCGATCTGTGCTACAAGTTCCCAGACAGAGACAGAATGTGGGCAAGAGTTGTTGGGAGTTATTTACGTGGATCCTTCTCTATTCTGTCACACAGGTTCGCAACCACACTAAGCAGAGGGCTGTATAAGTATTCAATCTAAGACTTAGCACTTGTAAATAGCATTTATTACATTTATCTGTCAGTTGTGCAGGGTACTGTGATTCACTATTCCTCCAAACAGTAGCATACTTCTGCCAGCAACAATTTCCCTGTTAATTAATCATTTGGTCCCTCATGCTGTTAATTGTGTCCTGTTGTGTGGCTAGTGGTGTTTACAGTGGTCATGGTTGACCATGGGAGGATTGGCAGTGATGATCATTGGTGCTGCCGGTCCACTTTTGCTGCCTCAAGTTAGAAGAGCAGGAATAGGAGTTCCATCGACAGTAAACCCTATTGACAGGTTGTTGTCTTGAGTGCTCGTGGGTCGGAAAGAACACCTTGGTTCTGTCCTCAACCTAAGGTGTTCCTCCTTCTTACCACCACCCTGAGCCCTCCTTTCTTGGGGACAGCCTTTTTCAATTCCCCGTAGTGCAGTCATATGTGCTTCTTTTGCAATATACTTTGAGAACACTGCCTCCAAAAAATTACAACCAGCCTTTCTCACTGTTGCTAGGCATAGTAGCAACATTGGCGTGTCGTACGATCACTTGGGATGTAACAACTGACGTAAAACATTTCAGATTCAAAATGGCTCAGTTATGTATGGTGGCCAGTTCTTCCACTTTTTCAGATTATATTTTCTTATAACAGACTTTAAAATACAGGAAGTTGTGTTCTTCATATATTCTTCAGTGAAGAGGTTACAGGTGTACAGTTGCCTTATTCCTTAGAAGAAACATGAGTTTTCGGCATCCATAAACTCTGTGTTCATTATTAATTGACCACCTTGCTTGCTGACTATGTAATCTCCTCCCTGACTGACGGTCAGTAGGGAGAGTTCATATTCTACATGTAGGCAAATGGAGATGCTATCACAGTTACCTAATGCAAAGTACATTCTCATGTCAGATTTTGTTGCATGTTCTCAGTAACTGGGACTAGTATCAAGTATTTGCTTAGCTGAAATATATTATCTTGCCTAATTAAATTGCACAAGAAACAAATATTGACAGCCTCTGTAATAATGTTGTTCCAGTAGTTGGTTGGATGACCAGTTGAATGTTTGTCACATTTACAGACTGCAATGTAGTCTTCACGGGTGTACCGCCAGCGGTACACCCGTGAAGACTACATTGCAGTCATTCGCCGGGAAAGTCTTCGTTCTTACACATTTACAGACTGTTGGGTTGTAACTGATTTGTCTGTTTGACAAAGGTTAATGTTACATGTCTGTTCTAAACATATTCGATTTATGTATTGTATTGTGTTTCCAATGTGTTCTATCCTTCTTTCACTTAGACAGTGATTCACCTCATGCGTTTGAAGAATTAAATATCCCTTAAACTGTTTTTCATGTTCCTAATCATGGTAGATGGGCAGGAAATATCTCCCGGTAAACAGAAAACAACTCCTAGGCTATATTTCAGTAGAATTATGTCTAGTCTCATTGTATTGCACCTGTGACATGGCTCTTGTTGGTGTGGAACCAATGAGGGCATTGGATGCTCTATATTTTTCAGCAGTTACTTATATTTACAAGCTTAACAGCTCATTTATTATGTAAACTTCAGAGTGTTTTGCTTTATAAAAGGTGTTGTACTAAGTGAGGTTTCATTGTGTGTGACTTCTTCAGTTTTATTTGTGCAGTAAATATTAACCCAAAGGGCCATCTCTTCTACATCTACATCCATACATAAATTCACAAATATTGTGGGTGGCTAAGAATGCTTTGAACCAAAACTAACTGTGTGTATTCCAATCTCGAACAGCACGAGGAAAGATAGAACACATCTAAGTGTCAGAATGTTATCTTAGATTATCTCTCCTGTCATTGCTACATTGATAGGTTGGTGAATGAAGCATTACATTGAACTCGTAAATGAAAGAAGATATTTGCATATTCGTCAATTAATTCACATGAAACACTGCAACACTTTTGTAAGGGCTGTGCCAAGCTGTTATGAATCAAGTGGATCTTCTTTATACTTCCTGTATCATTTCAATCAATCCCTTGCGATAAGGATCCCAAACTCCACAACAGTAATCCAAATGTGGACACATGAGAGTTTTGTACGGTGTTTCCTTTGTATAAGCATTATAATTCTTCAAATTACAACCTATGAATTGTAATCTGAAATCTGCTTTACCTACGACAGAAGTAATATGCAGGTCCCATTTCTTGTTGCTTTGTACTATTATGGCCAAATACTTCAGAGAATCAGCCGTGTCGACAACTAAGCTGTTTACTTTATATCCGTGAACAAATGGATTCTTTTTGTTAGTTATGCACATTGCCTTGCACTTTTTGCAATTTAGTGTAAGTTACCATGTATAAAGTCGTTCCAAAATAACATCCAGTGTGCACTGAATTTCTAAAAAAACCATCAGAGCACCTTACTTCGCTATAGATGACTGAGTCATCAGTGAAAATTGCAAATTGCTAATAACATTGTCAACAAGATTGTTTATAAAAGTTAAAAAAAGAAGTGGTTCTATTACATTTCCTTGAAGAATTTCCGAAATAACATCTAGATTAGAAGAGGCTTTCCCATCAAATTGACATACTGTCACCGACCATTTAGAAAATCTCATATCCATTCTTAGATCTGGTCTGATGTATTGTACACTCAAATCTTTGCTAAAACTCAGCTGTGTGGCACAGAGTCAAAAGCTTTCTGAAAATCCAAGAAAATTTCATCAACCTGGGAGCCTGCATCGATAACTTTAATTAACCCTTTGACTGCTGCCGGCGGATCGTGTACCTGCCGCGCTGTGGCCTGCTACCTGCGCTAAGTGATTATCCCTGGGGACGGAGCCGTCCGAGCGGCTCCACACGCCCTGTGCTGAATGTTTCTGGCGAAGCACTGTGACCTCTCACGACTGATACAGAATAAATGCTCTCACTACATAGTTTCTCTGCAAATAAATTACTACAGAATAAAACTGAATCATTAACCCTATTTTTCATAACTAATAATTATTTCTTGCTTGCATTTTTCTCTCGATTTTTGCAGCTTTTGTCGAAAGCATGGTGATTCTTAAATTTACGTCAATAAATAGTTTACAGTTCTTTCTTGGCAGTTTCTGTAGGTCTCTTACTGTATTAGAGTGTTATTGTTGATTCGAAAAAAAATGCTAGAAATATTGTATTCCACACTTACATACCGCGTTCATACCACGACTGTAAAATTAGAGATATTCGAACTCATACAGAGAGTTAAAGCCATCCGATTTTTCCTCGCGCTATTCACGAATATAGAAAGAGACCTTAAAATGATAATTGTTCAAGCAGCCTCCCCGACACACCGAAATTTGGTTTCAGGAATATCTTTGTAGATGTAGACACCCAAAATATCTGGATGTTGACTGAATGTTTGCTGCGCTTTGTAATTACCCGATTATACGTAATTTTGTTTCTTTGATGAAATTTGTTCCACATAAGTACTCAACAGATTTTTCATTTCTAAGCTATGAAGTGTCTGTCTATTAATTACGTTATGTGAAATAGAGGAGGGGGGGGGGGGCGGGTTGCGGCGAAATTGCACGAAACCTCACTAGAGTAACAAAAAGCGGTATCTGGACATTAGTTCACTAAAAATTGGAGTATTTAGAAGGACATCTCTGGTCCAATATTCCCTAATTTTCAATTTTTTTCACGCTAGGCATCAGAAGAGAAATAGCTCTGAAACAATACATTTCATCATATCCAGTATCTTTCCACTTTGATATTCGAGAAAGCTATGATTCTGGAGTATTCTTCATAGTGGTTATACAAAACCAATTCTTTTCATCAGCTATATATTTCGTCAGTTCTTCTGTAAGAAATAACATGAAAACTGACAGAATACTTGACACATTCCCTATTTGACACGCATTTCCCAATAGTGTAACATCAAATGCGTGACTAACTGGACGAAAATGATTTTCTAGTTAGATTTATCGCCAAGACGTAATTTCTTCGTAGCCGTTTCACTATCACTTTCTGATTCTTCAGAACAACTAACTTGTTGAAACATGAGACTGCATTGTCACCCATCCTGACGAGTATGTTTTAGGAATACAGCTTTCCGATTTTGTGGAAAAGCTATCACTTCCATCAAAATGAAGTAGTTCATCCTCAGTGTCGCTCATCGTAAGAATCTCCATGATTTATTCCTCAATACACCCACGACGTCTTTCAATTTTCGTTAAAAAATACAGGACACAAAAGTAGGAGGGGAAGGGGGAAGCAAGCCAGAAACCGGGAAAACCCGTGACGTCACGAAGTGGTGGGGGGGACCTCCCTCCCCTCCCCTCCGGCGGGCTTTTTGAATCAGCCAATGGCGGCCAAGGTCGTATGACGTCACACGTTAGTTCCTCAACCGGCCGCTGGGAGTGCAGCACCGGGCGGGCTTGCGCTGCACCGTTAGTTCGCCGATCCGCTGGTAGATGGCAGCCCCCGTTAGTTCTTTGGCTCACTGGTAGGTGGCGTGGCATGTATCATTTTGGTCTCCAACAAATATTTGTCACTGCTCTCCATTAGCCGTTGCGAAATGTTTCAACACACATACAGAAAGTTATCTTTGTTTGCTAATCCATTAAGCGTTGCAAAATGTGTATTCCTAGCGTCCTGTTGAGCAAGCACTGAACATCTTGGCTACTATCGACAAACAGTAAAATATTTTCTTCTGTTCTGTGTCGTGAAAAATACTTAAGCGTGACCCATTGCGATTTTTTTTACTAAAGTCCACATCAACGGATATTACGTGAACAGACATCGGTAGCGTTGGGACTAGGTCGCCGGTTCGAGTCCGGCAGCGGTGTTTTTATTGAAAAAGCCGTTCCAACTCGTCAATTTCAAAACGAAAATTTTAGTTTCCACACCTAGAGAGTATGGCGCCAGCTTGCTATGAATAAAAAATAAGTCGAAAAGCATAAATGTTTCCTTTTAACATTCGATATGGGGAAAAACCGTCATAAACTCCAGATATAAAACCGAGGAAGAATTCTATGTGTACCTGTTTTCATGAAATTATTTAGCGTTCTTATCTCGCATTCAGGAGGACGGAGGTTCGAATCCCCATCCAGGCATCCATGGTTTCCCAAAATCACTCCAAGTGAATGCCGGGGATGCTACCTTCAAAAGGCCATGACCGAATTCATTCCCATTCCTTTCCCGTCTCTAAAGACCACGTTGTTAGAGAGACGTTAAAAAAAAGTACCTGTTTTAGCGTTCTGGCCTTGTATTCGAGAGGACGGCGTTTCCGGGCATCCAGATTTGGTTTTTCCATGGTTTCACCCAAATCACTCCAGGTGAATGCCGGGATGCTTCCTTCAAAAGGACATGACCGAATTCCTTCCCATTCCTTGCTCCCCATCCTTTCCCCATCTCAAAAGGCCACGTTGTTAGAGAGACGTTAAAATATTTAAAAAATGAAATTATTGTGATAAAGTATAGCAATACCACACATACGTTATTCCTTTCAAAATTCGTAGCCTCAAAAACCCATCAATGGTGAAATCCTTTCATTGAAACCGAGAGACATTCACCGACGAAGGTAGGGAAAACCATAAAAAAAATTCCGTTCATCGAAGCAGGCAGACATTAAAAATTAATACACCGACGAAGAGACGGGAAACAAACTCAATTAGTCACATCATGTTGGATTCGTTATGAACAATACAATATAGCTCACGAGTGTCACCTACATTCCGTGTATTTTAAAGGATGTATTAAATTGTGTGTAATGAAACACAGACACTTTTTGAACTCAAAGAGGCATTGAAGGGGTTTACTGATGTATGTAAGTGTGACCTCGATGAATTAATAGCTCCTAAACTAAAGCAAAGTTGTTGATTTGAAAACCAGTTTCTGAAGTGAATACATGATGTCAAACCAATCAGCATGTAATTTTTTCAAGCCTATTTCTCAAACCTACCATACATTATTCCTTTCAAAATTCGTAGCCTCAAAAACCCACCGACAGATATTCACTGAAGAAGGTACGAAAAACCATAAATTCCGTTCATTGGAGCAGGCAGACATTAAAAATTAATTCACCGACGAAGAGACTGGAAACAAACTCACTTTTTCACATCATGATGGATTCATTATGAACAATATAATATAACTCACGAGTATCACCTACAGTCCGTGTATTTTAAAGGAAGTATTAAATTAGGGGTAATGAAACACAGACACTTTTTGAACTCAAAGAGGCATTGAAGGGGTTTACTGATGGATGTAAGTATAACATCGATGGGTTGAGAGCCTCTAAACTAAAGCAAAGTTATCGATTTGAAAACCAGTTTCTTTCCCTACAGGCATTCCAGAAGTGAATACATGATGTCAAACCAATCAGGCTGTAATTTTTTTTTCAAGCCTATTTCTCAACCCTGTCTTTGGACAAGAGGCCACTTGAAATTATTTGTGACAAAGCCTTTCTCATACCAAGGCTAGGAAAATCAAAGTTTCCAGTTTGACAATGGCAAAACTCAAGGAATGGAAACATCAGTACGACTCCTTATTTCCCTAATCTTATCTCTGTTGCCATTGGTATAAAATATTTCATTGCACTCGTAATTGTTGCCACCAAGTTCAAACCTTTGTCGTCTGTCAATCCAGACCAATCTATGTATCAATTCTGTTATGCTTTCGTAAGCAATCACAAATTGAGTGTCCTTAGCTACACTTTGTCTAAAATTCCAATAAATCCCTTGTGACACATCAGTGATTGACACCTTTAACTGTATTTTACAGCTCAGCACGTATGTTCCAGGAATGAAATACCGTCTGTTAATCTTACTAATTTCACCCCTATCGAATCGAAGTACGCGAGTCCTATGTAATAAAAATCGAGTCACGCTAAGCACAGAACATTCGTGTGACCATTGCCTGTGACCAAGGTGGAGATACAGAAAATTTACCCACTCCATTATGTGCCGGCTCCTACTGATAGTCTTTTACGCACTATTCCTAATTCTTTCACCAAGATCCACTCCTAGCCTCATCGCCAACATACGCCCAGCACTTCGTCAAACCACCTTCTGTTTTCCAATTATTCCCAATCCAACCCCTGATCAGATACAGACAGGGTTACCTTCTGTTCGTGGGTTAAAGTAAACCAAAAATTCAAAATTCGCAAAGTCTTCTGCTAATCAGTAGCCAGGTACCAAAATGTTCATTTAAGGTGGTTCTACTGCAGTTTTCTAGGAAAATTATTTTTCAATAAATCAGGACCCAGGAGAGTCTCCATTCGGCTTAAATGTTCCCACCTACCGCCATCCTTCGGATTCAGGACCAAGTCTGACATTTGTTTGTAATTGCATGTTTTGTTCAAGTAACCACGATAAAGTTACCATAATGCTCTTAGCTCACTGATAGTTTCTTGGTCATCAAACAGACATCATAACCCACATTTTTATAGAAGATCCCCACACATCGACAAGTATCCAAAACGTCACCATAGGTTCTATTACGCCTAACATAGTGCTCACATTTGAACTGTCGTAAATTGTTAGGTCAAAGTGGGTGTTTAGATATTTTATCCACTCAGGCCTCATCACCTAAAGTCTAGTGCGAGATTGTGGTCATGGTCAACTTAGGCTTCATACACCACTCAGAATTATTCCACCAATATCCATTCTAACAGCATTATACGCCACCTACAGCCCCTCAATACTCTTCCTATCTTCCAATGAAATCCCAGCCCCAGCTCCTTTATTATGTCACTTACTGAATATTTTCCACAGATAAATCTAGCTGCCCTCCTTTGCGCCTTGCATTTGATGTACAAAAAATGTGGACTGGTCAAAGTGGGTGTTTAGATATTTTATCCACTCAGGCCTCATCACCTAAAGTCTAGTGCCAGATTGTGGTCATGGTCAACTTATGCTCCATACACCACTCAGAATTATTCCACCAATATCCATTCTGGCAGCATTATACGTCACATACAGCCCCCCGACACTCTTCCAATGACATCCAGCCCAGCTCCTTTATTATGTCACTTGTTGAATATTTTACACTGATAAATCTAGCTGCCCCCTCCTTTACACCTTGCATTTGATGTACAAAAAAAAAAAAATGTGGACTCCATACTGCACTATATACAAGCAGTGGTCTGACTGTGGATTTGTACCCAAGTCCTTCGCTTCTCTGATACACCCCCTCCTCACCCTCTCTGTTAAATGATTTTTATCCCGAAGTGCATGTAATGAAAAGCGTGAGGAACACAATTCGTATGTCAACACAAACGGCAGTAAACTGTAAAGAGCACAATGAAATGGGAGACTGCCTAAGCCTTGAATCAATGGTTAGAAGCACACGTTGATAGTGAGCATAATTCTAGACTCAAATCCACAGAGGGATGACACACGCACATTTCCATGCCTACAGCGAGGTCAACAGAACAACCAGAACCAAGATAGAAATCCCACAGAGGAAGAAGACACACACATACACACACACACACACACACACACACACACACACACACACACACACACGCACGCACTCACTTGTACATGCATACAGCGAGGTCAATAGAACTAACAGCAAGCATCATGAAAACGATGAAGTGGGGCAGAATTGTCGTTACCACTGATTATCTGGACAGAACTATCGTTACAAAAATCATCAGACAGACGAGTTAAAGTCAGGTACCGCCATACTTATGCTTACATCCACAAAGACAGACGCAGATACACATGTCCAAGTCTACAGAGAGTTCAGTATAGCTACCGGTAACAATCATGGAAACGAAAAAGTGGTGTAGTACTCTCTTGCCTCATGACTGGCTGAAAAACAGAAGTCTCCTTACATATCATCAGCCTGGCGAAATACAGGGTGTGCAAAAGATGGCATGTTTTCACCATAAACCTAAGTGTTTGTACCATAAATAGTGTTCATCACGCCCCAGTTGATTACATTTACCATCAACATGTCTCTCCCACACCGCAACCCTTTCTACCATTCAGTAAAAAGTGACCCCAGTACCATGAGTTGCAATAGACACTTGACTATCAGACAGATATCATAACCCGCATATTCAAACTAGGTCTCAACCACAAATCTATACATCTCCATGCACAAGCACAAACAAACATAAGTGGAGGGACAGCAAAATCATACACCCAGACAGACGTGTTTTTACCTCACACTACAGACCTCACTACCATCCATTATCATGTGTGCTAGGTACAAAACTGTACACATCAGCACCACCACGTCTATCCCACACCTAAGCCTTTTCTGCCATTCAGTAACATGTGCCCCCATGTACCACGAGTAGCAGTAGACACTTGGTCATCAGACAGATATCATAACTCCCATATTCATACTAGGTCTCACCCACAAATCCATATGTCACCTCACACAAGCATAAGTGCAGGAACAGCATATCATACATCCAGACAAATGAGTTAAAGGTAGGTATCACCACATTTACGCAAAAAAACACACAGAGATAGAGACGCATACACACGTACATTTCCATGCCTACAGCTATCTCGACTCAACAACTAGCCCAATCAGGGCAACGAAAAAGTGGAACAGAACGCCCATGACTGGCCAAAAATCATAGAAAGACACACACACACTCACATGTCAATGCATTCACACAGTTCCATTCATCACCACACATAACTGGAGGAAAGAGACTGAACATGCTAGATCCAAACTGAAGAGTTACAGGATGTGTGAAATTTGAAATCACAGCCACATCTCGCCCACACCGCAACCCTTTCTGTCATTTAGTAATATGTGCCCCCATGTACCACGAGTAGCAGTAGACACTTGGTCATCAGACAGATATCATAACTCCCATATTCATACTAGGTCTCACCCACAAATCCATATGTCACCTCACACAAGCATAAGTGCAGGAACAGCACATCATACATCCAAACAAACGAGATAAAGGATGGTATCACCACATTTACGCAAAAAAAAAAAACACACAGAGATAGAGATGCATACACACGTACATTTCCATGCCTACAGCGATCTCGACTCAACAACTAGCCCAATCAGGGCAACGAAAAAGTGGTACAGAACACCCATGACTGGCCAAAAATCATAGAAAGACACACATACACACACAAACACTCACATGTCAATGCATTCACACAGTTCTATTCATCACCACACATAACTGGAGGAAAGAGACTGAACATGCTAGATCCAAACTGAAGAGTTACAGGATGTGTGAAGTTTGAAATCACAGCCACATCTCGCCAACACCGCAACCCTTTCTGTCATTTAGTAATATGTGACCCAGGTACCATGAGTTATAATAGACACTTGTCTATCAGACGGGTATCATAACCTCCATATTCATACTAGGTCTCACCCACAAACCCATACGTCTCCACACAAGCACAAACATATGGGAGGAACAGCAATTCATACGTCCAGATAAATGAGTTTAAGGAAGGTATCACCGTACTTACGCATACAGACACAGAGAAAGACGCATATATCCATGCCTACAGCGAGCTCAACACAACAATAAGCCCAATCATGGCAAAGAAAAAGTGGGACAGAACCCCCATGGCTCAAGACTGACAAAAAAAATCATCATTAACATGTGTTCCAAGTAACAAACTCCTCACATCAAAATCATATCATTTAACTCACACTACAGACCTCTCTGCCATTCAGTATCGTTGGTAATATGTACAAAGCTAATTTCACAAGTTACCACATACATACAAGTAATTGCAGGAAAGGGACCCGACACACAACATCCACAGTGAGGTGTTACATGATAGGCAGATGATAGCATGTCTTTACAATACACCTCAGTGCTCACCACACATACTTGATTTTTAATGTGCCATCAGTATAGCTGGTGGCTGGAACTAAGCTCTTGGCAATGTTTGGCCAAAAGTCATTTGTTAATAGCAGCTCATCAAAGACAAATTTTGGGTGAACCTGCCCAGGCGGGCGCGGCGAGAGGTAGCCACCCTTCCTCGCAGCGGACGCATACATCGTGTTTTAGTAGGTCGGTATACCGGTGCATATTACCGCCTCGAGCGCAATGAAATTCCGGTATTCAGTGCGGTCCTAAAAATGCGGTTACCGGTAGTAGGTCCCGGTCGGAAAACTCCGGTAAACCATCGCGGTTCGCGCTTTTAGACCGGCGTATTACGGTATTTCTGTCCGCAGTGGGGAAGGGTGGCCACCTACCGCCGCGCCCGCCTGGGCAGGTTCACCCAAAATTTGTCTTTGATGAGCTGCTATTAACAAATGACTTTTGGCCAAATTTTGCCAAGAGCTTAGTTCCAGCCACCAGCTATACTGATGGCACATTAAAAATCAAGTATGTGTGGTGAGCACTGAGGTGTATTGTAAAGACATGCTATCATCTGCCTATCATGTAACACCTCAGTGTGGATGTCGTGTGTCGGGTCCCTTTCCTGCAATTACTTGTATGTATGTGGTAACTTGTGAAATTAGCTTTGTACATATTACCAACGATACTGAATGGCAGAGAGGTCTGTAGTGTGAGTTAAATGATATGATTTTGATGTGAGGAGTTTGTTACTTGGAACACATGTTAATGATGATTTTTTTTTGTCAGTCTTGAGCCATGGGGGTTCTGTCCCACTTTTTCTTTGCCATGATTGGGCTGGTTGTTGTGTTGAGCTCGCTGTAGGCATGGATATATGCGTCTTTCTCTGTGTCTGTATGCGTAAGTATGGTGATACCTTCCTTAAACTCATTTATCTGGACGTATGAATTGCTGTTCCTCCCATATGTTTGTGCTTGTGTGGAGACGTATGGGTTTGTGGGTGAGACCTAGTATGAATATGGAGGTTATGATACCCGTCTGATAGACAAGTGTCTATTGTAACTCATGGTACCTGGGTCACATATTACTAAATGACAGAAAGGGTTGCGGTGTGGGCGAGATGTGGCTGTGATTTCAAACTTCACACATCCTGTAACTCTTCAGTTTGGATCTAGCATGTTCAGTCTCTTTCCTCCAGTTATGTGTGGTGATGAATAGAACTGTGTGAATGCATTGACATGTGAGTGTGTGTGTGTGTATGTGTGTCTTTCTATGATTTTTGGCCAGTCATGGGTGTTCTGTACCACTTTTTCGTTGCCCTGATTGGGCTAGTTGTTGAGTCGAGATCGCTGTAGGCATGGAAATGTACGTGTGTATGCGTCTCTATCTCTGTGTGTTTTTTTTTTGCGTAAATGTGGTGATACCATCCTTTATCTCGTTTGTCTGGATGTATGATGTGCTGTTCCTGCACTTATGCTTGTGTGAGGTGACATATGGATTTGTGGGTGAGACCTAGTATGAATATGGGAGCTATGATATCTGTCTGATGACCAAGTGTCTACTGCTACTCGTGGTACATGGGGGCACATATTACTAAATGACAGAAAGGGTTGCGGTGTGGGCGAGACGTGGCTGTGATTTCAAATTTCACACATCCTGTAACTCTTCAGTTTGGATCTAGCATGTTCAGTCTCTTTCCTCCAGTTATGTGTGGTGATGAATGGAACTGTGTGAATGCATTGACATGTGAGTGTGTGTGTCTCTTTCTATGATTTTTGGCCAGTCATGGGCGTTCTGTTCCACTTTTTCGTTGCCCTGATTGGGCTAGTTGTTGAGTCGAGATCGCTGTAGGCATGGAAATGTACGTGTGTATGCGTCTCTATCTCTGTGTGTTTTTTTGCGTAAATGTGGTGATACCTACCTTTAACTCGTTTGTCTGGATGTATGATATGCTGTTCCTGCACTTTTGCTTGTGTGAGGTGACATATGGATTTGTGGGTGAGACCTAGTATGAATATGGGAGTTATGATATCTGTCTGATGACCAAGTGTCTACTGCTACTCGTGGTACATGGGGGCACATGTTACTGAATGGCAGAAAAGGCTTAGGTGTGGGATAGACGTGGTGGTGCTGATGTGTACAGTTTTGTACCTAGCACACATGATAATGGATGGTAGTGAGGTCTGTAGTGTGAGGTAAAAACACGTCTGTCTGGGTGTATGATTTTGCTGTCCCTCCACTTATGTTTGTTTGTGCTTGTGCATGGAGATGTATAGATTTGTGGTTGAGACCTAGTTTGAATATGCGGGTTATGATATCTGTCTGATAGTCAAGTGTCTATTGCAACTCATGGTACTGGGGTCACTTTTTACTGAATGGTAGAAAGGGTTGCGGTGTGGGAGAGACATGTTGATGGTAAATGTAATCAACTGGGGCGTGATGAACACTATTTATGGTACAAACACTTAGGTTTATGGTGAAAACATGCCATCTTTTGCACACCCTGTATTTCGCCAGGCTGATGATATGTAAGGAGACTTCTGTTTTTCAGCCAGTCATGAGGCAAGAGAGTACTACACCACTTTTTCGTTTCCATGATTGTTACCGGTAGCTATACTGAACTCTCTGTAGACTTGGACATGTGTATCTGCGTCTGTCTTTGTGGATGTAAGCATAAGTATGGCGGTACCTGACTTTAACTCGTCTGTCTGATGATTTTTGTAACGATAGTTCTGTCCAGATAATCAGTGGTAACGACAATTCTGCCCCACTTCATCGTTTTCATGATGCTTGCTGTTAGTTCTATTGACCTCGCTGTATGCATGTACAAGTGTGTGCGTGCGTGTGTGTGTGTGTGTGTGTGTGTGTGTGTGTGTGTGTGTGTGTATGTGTGTGTCTTCTTCCTCTGTGGGATTTCTATCTTGGTTCTGGTTTTTCTGTTGACCTCGCTGTAGGCATGGAAATGTGCGTGTGTCATCCCTCTGTGGATTTGAGTCTAGAATTATGCTCACTATCAACGTGTGCTTCTAACCATTGATTCAAGGCTTAGGCAGTCTCCCATTTCATTGTGCTCTTTACAGTTTACTGCCGTTTGTGTTGACATACGAATTGTGTTCCTCACGTTTTTCATTACATGCACTTCGGGATAAAAATCATTTAACAGAGAGGGTGAGGAGGGGGTGTATCAGAGAAGCGAAGGACTTGGGTACAAATCCACAGTCAGACCACTGCTTGTATATAGTGCAGTATGGAGACCACATTTTTTTTTTTCGTACATCAAATGCAAGGTGTAAAGGAGGGGGCAGCTAGATTTATCAGTGTAAAATATTCAACAAGTGACATAATAAAGGAGCTGGGCTGGATGTCATTGGAAGAGTGTCGGGGGGCTGTATGTGACGTATAATGCTGCCAGAATGGATATTGGTGGAATAATTCTGAGTGGTGTATGGAGCATAAGTTGACCATGACCACAATCTGGCACTAGACTTTAGGTGATGAGGCCTGAGTGGTTACTCTGTGTGTCCTGTGTACTAACGTATTATTATTATTATTATGTTTTATTTTTTCCGTCTGTGGGCCTGACCCCTCTACAGTCAGTCATACAGACGGAATACCAGTCAGTATTCTAATATTTTATTGTGCTGTCTCTGTGGCCGACCTTTTACAGTCGGCCACTTAAACGGCAATTTTGTCACATTGTCACGTCCTGTATTTGTTAGGGGCGCTAATAACCCCGATGTTGACGCGCCCTAAAGCACAAACAACAACAACAACAACAGCCTGAGTGGATAAAATATCTAAACACCCACTTTGACCAGTCCACATTTTTTGTACATCAAATGCAAGGCGCAAAGGAGGGCAGCTAGATTTATCTGTGGAAAATATTCAGTAAGTGACATAATAAAGGAGCTGGGGCTGGGATTTCATTGGAAGATAGGAAGAGTATTGAGGGGCTGTAGGTGGCGTATAATGCTGTTAGAATGGATATTGGTGGAATAATTCTGAGTGGTGTATGAAGCCTAAGTTGACCATGACCACAATCTCGCACTAGACTTTAGGTGATGAGGCCTGAGTGGATAAAATATCTAAACACCCACTTTGACCTAACAATTTACGACAGTTCAAATGTGAGCACTATGTTAGGCGTAATAGAACCTATGGTGACGTTTTGGATACTTGTCGATGTGTGGGGATCTTCTATAAAAATGTGGGTTATGATGTCTGTTTGATGACCAAGAAACTATCAGTGAGCTAAGAGCATTATGGTAACTTTATCGTGGTTACTTGAACAAAACATGCAATTACAAACAAATGTCAGACTTGGTCCTGAATCCGAAGGATGGCGGTAGGTGGGAACATTTTAAGCCGAATGGAGAACTCTCCTGGGTCCTGATTTATTGAAAAATAATTTCCTAGAAAACTGCAGTAGAACCACCTTAAATGAACATTTTGGTACCTGGCTACTGATTAGCAGAATTTTGAATTTTTGGTTTACTTTAACCCACGAACAGAAGGTAACCCTGTCTGTATCTGATCAGGGGTTGGATTGGGAATAATTGGAAAACAGAAGGTGGTTTGACGAAGTGCTGGGCGTATGTTGGCGATGAGGCTAGGAGTGGATCTTGGTGAAAGAATTAGGAATAGTGCGTAAAAGACTATCAGTAGGAGCCGGCACATAATGGAGTGGGTAAATTTTCTGTATCTCCACCTTGGTCACAGGCAATGGTCACAGACATGTTCTGTGCTTAGCGTGACTCGATTTTTATTACATAGGACTCGCGTACTTCGATTCGATAGGGGTGAAATTAGTAAGATTAACAGACGGTATTTCATTCCTGGAACATACGTGCTGAGCTGTAAAATACAGTTAAAGGTGTCAATCACTGATGTGTCACAAGGGATTTATTGGAATTTTAGACAAAGTGTAGCTAAGGACACTCAATTTGTGATTGCTTACGAAAGCATAACAGAATTGATACATAGATTGGTCTGGATTGACAGACGACAAAGGTTTGAACTTGGTGGCAACAATTACGAGTGCAATGAAATATTTTATACCAATGGCAACAGAGATAAGATTAGGGAAATAAGGAGTCGTACTGATGTTTCCATTCCTTGAGTTTTGCCATTGTCAAACTGGAAACTTTGATTTTCCTAGCCTTGGTATGAGAAAGGCTTTGTCACAAATAATTTCAAGTGGCCTCTTGTCCAAAGACAGGGTTGAGAAATAGGCTTGAAAAAAATTACAGCCTGATTGGTTTGACATCATGTATTCACTTCTGGAATGCCTGTAGGGAAAGAAACTGGTTTTCAAATCGATAACTTTGCTTTAGTTTAGAGGCTCTCAACCCATCGATGTTATACTTACATCCATCAGTAAACCCCTTCAATGCCTCTTTGAGTTCAAAAAGTGTCTGTGTTTCATTACCCCTAATTTAATACTTCCTTTAAAATACACGGACTGTAGGTGATACTCGTGAGTTATATTATATTGTTCATAATGAATCCATCATGATGTGAAAAAGTGAGTTTGTTTCCAGTCTCTTCGTCGGTGAATTAATTTTTAATGTCTGCCTGCTCCAATGAACGGAATTTATGGTTTTTCGTACCTTCTTCAGTGAATATCTGTCGGTGGGTTTTTGAGGCTACGAATTTTGAAAGGAATAATGTATGGTAGGTTTGAGAAATAGGCTTGAAAAAATTACATGCTGATTGGTTTGACATCATGTATTCACTTCAGAAACTGGTTTTCAAATCAACAACTTTGCTTTAGTTTAGGAGCTATTAATTCATCGAGGTCACACTTACATACATCAGTAAACCCCTTCAATGCCTCTTTGAGTTCAAAAAGTGTCTGTGTTTCATTACACACAATTTAATACATCCTTTAAAATACACGGAATGTAGGTGACACTCGTGAGCTATATTGTATTGTTCATAACGAATCCAACATGATGTGACTAATTGAGTTTGTTTCCCGTCTCTTCGTCGGTGTATTAATTTTTAATGTCTGCCTGCTTCGATGAACGGAATTTTTTTTATGGTTTTCCCTACCTTCGTCGGTGAATGTCTCTCGGTTTCAATGAAAGGATTTCACCATTGACGGGTTTTTGAGGCTACGAATTTTGAAAGGAATAACGTATGTGTGGTATTGCTATACTTTATCACAATAATTTCATTTTTTAAAAATTTTAACGTCTCTCTAACAACGTGGCCTTTTGAGACGGGGAAAGGATGGGGAGCAAGGAATGGGAAGGAATTCGGTCATGTCCTTTTGAAGGAAGCATCCCGGCATTCACCTGGAGTGATTTGGGTGAAACCATGGAAAAACCAAATCTGGATGCCCGGAAACGCCGTCCTCTCGAATACAAGGCCAGAACGCTAAAACAGGTACTTTTTTTTAACGTCTCTCTAACAACGTGGTCTTTAGAGACGGGAAAGGAATGGGAATGAATTCGGTCATGGCCTTTTGAAGGTAGCATCCCCGGCATTCACTTGGAGTGATTTTGGGAAACCATGGATGCCTGGATGGGGATTCGAACCTCCGTCCTCCTGAATGCGAGATAAGAACGCTAAATAATTTCATGAAAACAGGTACACATAGAATTCTTCCTCGGTTTTATATCTGGAGTTTATGACGGTTTTTCCCCATATCGAACGTTAAAAGGAAACATTTATGCTTTTCGACTTATTTTTTATTCATAGCAAGCTGGCGCCATACTCTCTAGGTGTGGAAACTAAAATTTTCGTTTTGAAATTGACGAGTTGGAACGGCTTTTTCAATAAAAACACCGCTGCCGGACTCGAACCGGCGACCTAGTCCCAACGCTACCGATGTCTGTTCACGTAATATCCGTTGATGTGGACTTTAGTAAAAAAAATCGCAATGGGTCACGCTTAAGTATTTTTCACGACACAGAACAGAAGAAAATATTTTACTGTTTGTCGATAGTAGCCAAGATGTTCAGTGCTTGCTCAACAGGACGCTAGGAATACACATTTTGCAACGCTTAATGGATTAGCAAACAAAGATAACTTTCTGTATGTGTGTTGAAACATTTCGCAACGGCTAATGGAGAGCAGTGACAAATATTTGTTGGAGACCAAAATGATACATGCCACGCCACCTACCAGTGAGCCAAAGAACTAACGGGGGCTGCCATCTACCAGCGGATCGGCGAACTAACGGTGCAGCGCAAGCCCGCCCGGTGCTGCACTCCCAGCAGCCGGTTGAGGAACTAACGTGTGACGTCATACGACCTTGGCCGCCCATTGGCTGATTCAAAAAGCCCGCCGGAGGGGAGGGGAGGGAGGTCCCCCCCACCACTTCGTGACGTCACGGGTTTTCTCGGTTTCTGGCTTGCTTCCCCCTTCCCCTCCTACTCACAAAGAACACTGATGTAATTTTTGTTGAACAGTGAACTGTAGAGCGAAGCCTAGGCTCCCAGCAGACAAACATTCGTACAATAAGCTAGCGACCAAAACTGCGAAAGGCTATTGAGATGTGTGGCGAGAAGTCCGTTTTACGACTCGGGTAGCGGCGCGTCTATATTCGTCATCAGCACACAGGTAGCGGCAGGCGGATGCGGCTTATCTCGTCATCAGTACTCAGGTGAAATCCGACGGCTGCGGCTATACCCGTCATCAGCACTCGGGGACAGCAGGCAGCATGGCGTGTATAGACGTCAACAGCAGTCAAAGGGTTAAGTCATGTGAAAATAGGGCACCTGTCTTTCACATGAGTTGTTCTTCCAAAATTCGTGTTGTTTCATTATAAGTAACTTGTTTTAATCTAGGAATCTCATAATGTTAGAGCATATAACATGCTCCAGAATTCTACTGCAGACAGATGTTAGAGAAATGGGTCGATAATTCTTAGGTCCCTCTGATCTCCTTTCTTGAAAATGGGAATTATCTGGCAATTTTCCAATCTGATTTATAGTATGTGTCAGACAAAAATGGTTCTGCTTCTGTCGTGTACTCTGAAAATACTCTTACTAGGATACCATCAGGACCAGGTACTTTTCTCCACTTCTGGAGCTTTAATAACTTTACAATACCTACACTATCTATTCATACCAAATCCATCTCTAATTCCACATGATTTGGAAAAATGGGTATTTTTCCATATTTTCGTCAATGAATGCATTTTTAAACTTGGTTTTAGTCACAGTAACCTTGTTGCTACTGTCACCTACTTCATTACCATCTTGTAATAGTACTAACATATTGTTGTTGCTACTAGTGACTTTTTTTATATGTGAACAAAATTTCTTTTGTTTTATTGGTGAGGCTCTTAGAAAGTGAATTTCAACAGATGTCATTAAAGGCCTCCCACATTACATTTTTAATATGTCTTCTTATCTCATTTAATGATTCTAAGTCACTAAGGTACCCCTTCCTTCTTTAGCGTGCATATTTCCTCCTTTGCTTTTTGAGTAACCTTTTAACTTGTATGCCATGGGGGATCAGTCCCTTCCTTGATTTATCATTTTCAGTATATGTAGGTCTATGCCTTCCCTGACTTTATTTTATCGAGCAATGCCACATTTCTTCAATGGTGCCTCTTGCTACTTTGAAGGTGAGATAATTACCCATCAGGTAAATTCTAAAACACTCCTTTGAGGCCTTTTCAAACCTGTAAATGATGCTTTCTTCTTTCTTTTTACACTCAGTTATTAATTTTACTGTAGCCATTATTGTTTGGTGTTCACTTATTCTGGTGGTGGTAGAAATTTACATGAGTAATTCAGGCTTATTTGTAGCAAGAATACCTAAAGGATTATCATTACCAATTGCAGCACATTGGTTCAGTAATGAGCTACTCATGATGATGATCTGAGAACAGGTCAAGAGTGGTTTCACAAGCTGTTTCATCCATGCCACCAGCAACATTAACGTAATTAGTCCAGCTGATGATTGTAAGTTGTAGTCACCTCCTAGTATTGTTGTATGATCCAGAAATTGACAAGCTATATTATTCCTTAATGCCTCGGCAATAGTTACATTCAAACTGTTGTTAAAAATTTCTATTTAACTTATATCCAGTTTTAATCAGTTTCCTGACCTGTTACAATATGTGTTTCTGTGCTATTAATAATGCTTTCTGTTTATTACAAACACTTTTACACTAAAAAATGAGTAGTTAACACTTGAAATTCTCTTAAGCAACTCCTAACTTGTGATGTTGAATTTATCTGGACTGCCTGTAACGGTATTTCCAGTTCCGTGGCTTCCTCTTCCAGCCTAAAAAAAAACCTCCCAATACACACCAGATGGCACATGCCACCCATGTAGCCAATTCACGTGTGCAGTGCATACCTGATCTATTCAAGGGAGTCCTACATGGCTCAACCCCAGGGCCTAGGTTGAGGAATTTGTAGCCAAGTGTCTCTTATTTAGCCCCCTCAACACAGCTCTGAACCAGAGGTTTATGGTCAGTTCTGTCGACAATGCTGCAGACAGTTTGCTCAGCCAAATTCTTTCAGCCACTGGCCACAGAGTTCACCCTTTCAGCAAGCTGCCTGAAGGAAGAGAGGATAACTTCCAACCAAAGGCAGTAAGCATCATTGGTACCAGCATGAGCCACAATCCTCAGTTGGAAACACCCCATCTGTCCATTGCATTCAGGATGGTCTGTTCCACATTTCGGATCGTATACCTTCTGGAGTACGCAATGAATACATCCTGGATTTCTTCCCCGACCTATCTGACATCTCCCTAAGGGGTTCAGTAAGCAGCCCAGCATTGGAGCTTCCAAACACTAGAATCCTTTTTTGTGGTCATTCAGACATAGCAAGTTGGGGGGCTGCCAACTCACTGAATGAAGATTGTGAAAATGGATCAGTCTCAAGACAAGTCACAATGGTTGACAGTGGTGTAAGATCATCTGGAATCCCTGCAGTGCAATTAGGAATGATTTATGTTATTTGATACCAGACTGTGTGGAAATTGGAGAACAAGGCAGCAGATGACCATCAAGATTAGTAATGATTTTTAATTGTTCAACAATCTGGTTTAGCCTCATCTTTGTAGGAAAAGTTTCTTGGGTCTAGGCAGAGTGAGGTAGGATTAAACCAGCTATGTACCCTTGGAGCTGTTGCATTCAATATGAGTATGTTGTGTACTTGAGGAGCACTGTCTCTCTTCACTTGGACACTACCTTTGAAGAGAGAACCTATTTCAAGCATGTGATGTACTTGTGACTTTGTCACATTCTAACTACTTGTTCTCTGTTTTGCCATATCTCATTGAAACTTATGATCTGGAATTATTTTGTACAATGATCATGAGAATGTGACCAGCATATTATGTTACTGTATTTTGTCCATCCTTCTTCCCACATATGGGGAAGGAATGTCTTAAGGTTTGTTACTGAAAATTAACCACTACTTTGAAAAATATGTATATATTACCTGCCAAACCTGTTTCGGGACTAGTTCTTCCTCAGCATGATGGAATCATCTAGTTTATCCTTGCCACGTTTTACAGATAAGATTCCACAAATTAAATTAAACAGGTAGTAATATGGGGCAACTGTGAAACTGCAAAATGCTGCCAGTACTGCAAAAATGAGTGGTGGATCAATATTCTAAATGCAGGGATTTGTATCAACCTGAACTGTAGCAGTTAGTATCTAATCAATGCTTTATTTTATTTTTATTTTTTCTCCCTCAGCCTCACAGAATCCAGAGAATCCATATGCTCTTCAGTCTGGTTATGATTCTGTGACAGCACCTTCCCATCAGCAATGCCCTTACAGGTAAATTGCAGCATACTTCTTAATGTAATTAAATGTAATCTGAATTTACACAAGCAAACTTCTGTGATAATTGCAGCAGTGGATTGTCTCAGCCACCACCTGTTTCCCAAGAGCAAGGAGGTTCTGGGACAATGGGGAAGAGGTTGCAAGGTCACCCACTGAAAAGCTTTAGTGTTCCTGCCCCACCCCCACAATCAGCACCATCAACCCCTCAACAAAAACATATAGGTGAGTTATTATATTGTATTTTAATGCATTAAAATTGAAAAATGAATTTACTATATAGGTTGTTTTTTTCTTTTTAAATGACAAAATTTAATTGCATATCACTATTTTACAAATCATTTCTTTTTTAAAGAAATTTTAATGTTGCTGATAGCATGAAATTAAACGTGTTTCCTCTATTTTATCTTCTTGTTGGCGTAATGTTTCTGAAACCTTCTGACCTTGAAGCGTGTAACCACTTTGTGTAAAGCTTTCACTGATCAGGATCGTGTAGTACTAGTGGGAGGAGTGGGAAATAGTTTGGGCAGGGATGATAGTTATAGTATTAGAGATGACCTGGAGAAAATAGCAAAAACAATGTGCCACACTTGGGTCAGTATGATGTCAGTCCTGAGACGCTATGATTGGCCACATACGAACTCTGCTGTGAGGCGAGTGAATCTGGAACTTGAATGGCTTCTTATGTCTGATATTGGCTCTGGCATGGGCTTGGTACCTGTAGATGCTATTGATAGGTGGGGTTTTACTAGGCATGACCTACACCTCAATAGTAGAGGGAAAGAGGTTCTTTCAGATTTGATAGCAAAACGTTTAATTAGGGCCACAAATTCTCTTGACATGATTCCTGTTGTTAATGGTGTTAGGGCAGCTCCTTTTTTAGATAAGGGTCAAGCCTTAGGCAGAGAGTTTTAACAGAAATTTGTTTAAAAATAATGAGTTTTCAGATACCAAAATTAAAAATTGTGTAGGGATTAATATATTACATCAGAATATCAGAGGATTATCAAACAAAGTGTATGAATTGCTATTTCACATAAATGAATTAAATGCTATCATTAGAATTGATGTTTTATGCTTGTCTGAACACCATATAACTACAGGAATAGGTATGTCAAATGTAACTGACATTAATTCAGCTTCTCATTACTGTAGAACAAATCTGGAGAAAGGAGTACTTATCACTTATATTTGAAATGGTTATAGTTTTGATGATATAAGTATTAACAAGTTGTAAGGACCCAAGGCCGATACTGGGGCTGAAGTATAGCCTTAGTGCCTCAACTTACTCTTGATGTTGACTCAAAGTTCTGTAGAAATTTTACGAAATAATTTAGACTTGACCATGTAGCCGGATAACTCAACCTAAATGCTTGAGGTCGCCACAATATTTGTTAACCCACAAATAGAGAAAAGGTAGTCAGCTAATTATTGAAGCACACAAGTTCAAAATAGCATTTAACAGTTGAGCTGGCAAATCGAACACACTTTTCCAAAGGTTGCAGGTTGTGGAGAGAAATTTGAACAGACCGAACCCCTTTAGTGAATTTACAAGTTCTTAACAGTCATTAAAGTTACGATATAACAAGACACCAAACATGGTCGAAAACAGTTCACTGACCAACATAGCAAGTTACGACCTGGCGACACAACTGACGTAATGTTCCTTCACATACTTTTCCCGAAGTACAGGCCAGACGAAACCGAAAGTAAGAAAAGACAGACTACATTTAGCTAAGTTCCTATTTTACACAGTACTGATAAAGTCATGCGCGGAGTTGCTCGATCACTTCCCAGCGTAAGAATGAGACAACGTGTGCTTACCGCACGAACTATTATAGCCCTGCGCGCGCCTATGACCTTGGCAAATCTTTCTTTAATTAATATTTTCAAAAGTATACGATAGTTTAATCTGAAATTTTTGCAGGAACTTTCTATCATCATGTTCTATCTATTTTAATTTAATTTACTATTCCAAAAGATTTCTATCGTCTTAACACTAAATTAATCACGTGACCAATCTTGGCGGACTTTGCGGACTTTCCCGAACTTCTACCCGACAATCCGCAATAATCTATTTTCAAAAACTTGATTACCAGACAAATACTTAAACTTTTTATAGAAACCCATATATGTATGAATTCTTCTTAATTAGGGCTATCTGCTGATGTAATTTTTAATTTAATATCACTTTTAATAAAAAAGCTTATTTTTTTCTCTTAATTAAAATTGCTAATTAGACTTTACCAAATTATTTAATTTTATTACCAAAATATCGGGTATAGTGCTGACTACAGCTGGTGATAACGTTTCCCGATATGATAAATACACTTTAAAATTATTTTTATGGTGAATTGTTACTGTGAGCAAGATTACAGGGAAATTACTTAAAGTTAATAACTATTCTTCTCGAAATTTCTAAGTCCCGCCTAAGCAAAACTAGAATTTGCCAAAATTCTAAGGTGCTTACAAAGTATTGTGTATATCAACATTTTGAAGCCTGTGCTACACGGCTAAATTTCAATAATGAAATTTTCATAATAGTAACTGTATACAGAGCACCCACAGGAAACTTTTCTATTTTTCTGAACCAATTTGAACTCTTATTAACATTGGTAAGCAGAAAAGAAGTTAACATAGTCGTATGCAGTGATTTTAATGTATATATTTTAAATAACTTATCCTGTAAAGTCACGTTTGAACCATTAGTCAGTTCATTCAATTTAACTCTGGTAGTTAATTTTCCAACTAGAATAATGAATAACAGTCACTTGGCTATAGGCAATGTTTTCCTAGATACCTCAAAATTCAGTTATATAATCAAGCCATCTGTCAGTGGAATTTCGGATCACGATGCCCAGTTATTAACTATCAACACTTCAATACGAACTAGCTCTAAGAGTAATGATTTTAAACTCCAGCTCGTCAGTTACTTGTTTTAGAAAGTGCCGTAATACCACAAACTGGGAACATGTTTACAGTGCACAAGGTATCAATGAAAAATACAATATTTTTAGTAGCATGGTATTAAATTACTTTGAAAGTTGCTTCCCATTGAAAAAGTGCCATGCTTCTCGAAAAGAACAAAACCATGGATAACTGTGGACATTAGAACATCATGCATTTGTAAAAGGAAGTTATACACAGAAGAGCCAAAGAAACTGGTATAGGCATGCATATGCAAACACAGATATGTAAACAGTCAGAGTATGGTACTGCGGTCGGCAATGCCAATATAAGACAACAGGTGCCTGAACAGGCATTAGATCAGTTACTGCTGCTACAATGGCAGGTTATCACGATTTAAGTGACCCAACATCGCTACAGCTGGAAAAAGATCCTGCTAGAATGGGACCAACGATGACTGAAGAGAATTGTTCAATGTGACAGAAGTGCAACCCTACTGCAAATTGCTGCAGATTTCAATGATGGGCCATCAACAAGTTTCAGCGTGTGAATCATTCAATGAAACATCATAGATATGGGCTTTCGGAGCCGAAGGCCCACTCGTAAACCCTTGCTGAGTTTACGACACAAAGTTTTACGCCTCACCGGGGCCCATCAACACCGACATTGGACTGTTGATGATCCGAAACATGTTGCCTGGTCTGACAAGTCTCGTTTCCAATTGTATCGAGTGGATAGATGTGTACGAGTGTGTAGACAACCTCATGAATTCATGGACCCTGCACGTCAGCAGGGGACTGTTCAAGCTGATGGAGGCTCTGTAATGGTGTGGGGCATGTGCAGTTGGAGTGACATGGTACCCCTGATACATCTGACAGGTGACACGTATGTACGCATCATGGCTGATCACCTGCATTCATTGTTAATTCCGACAGACTTGGCCAATTCCTCCAGGAGAATACGATACCACACACGTCCAGAATTGCTACAGAGTGTCTCCAGGAACACTCTTCTGAATTTAAACACCTCCGCTCAGGGCCGCATTTAAGCATAGGCTACATAGGCTGTAGCCTAGGCACAAAGAAGAGGGGCCCCTCACGACCCACAACCCTCGCCTGGGCAGGTAGTAGAGCTAAAAAAAAAAAGGTCGAATTTCGAAATTTAAGAATCCAGCCACTGCCCCAACAGGGGGCCCACAGAGCCTAAATGCGGCCCTGCCTCTGCTGGTCACCGAACTCTCCAGACATGAACATTATTAGCATATCTGGGATGCCTTGCAACGTGCCATTGAGAAGAGATCTCCACTCCCTTGTACTCTTATGAATTTATGGTCAGCACTACTTCAGACATTAGTCAAGTCCATGCCATGTTGTGTGTTGGCACTTATGCATGCTTGCTGGTACCCTACACGATATTAGGCAAGTGTAACAGTTTCTTTGGTTCTTCAGTGTATATTGCCTCTATGAACAGTCGGCATGCTAATGTTAAAACACATTATAAACAGTACTGCAAAATACTGAAAAAGGTTATTAATGCACCTAAAAGTATGTACTACAAACATATAATTCATGATTCTGAAAATAAAATTAAGAAAATATGGAACATTATAAAAAAGGAAATAGGAAAAAAGGATCAAACAAGTAATGACATTTTTATCAAAGAAAATTCAGTAGAATCTAATTTTTCGATTGCTAATTTATTTAATAAACATTTTTGTCTGTTGCTGATAAATTGATAGCCAATAGCTCAGTGGCACACAGTATGGATTTTGTCAAAATGGGCTTCTGAGAAAAATTTAACACTATGTCTGTAAATTTAGCTACTCCAGAAGAAATAAGAAAAATTATCAGATCTCTTATGAGCAAATACTCAAGTGGTTATGATGGGATTTCCAGCAGATTAATTAAAATGTGCTCCACAGAATTAAGTAATATACTAAGTTATCTGTTTAATATATCTTTACTTAAGGGTACTTTTCCAGAAAGGCTTAAAAGTATGCTGTAGTTAAACCACCCTGTAAAAAGGGAGATAAGTCAGCTGTATCAAATTACCATCCTACTTCATTACTAAATTTTCTGGGTTTACATATTTATCATAGTTTAAATTGGAAGGTACATGTTTCTGACTTACTAGAGCAATGGGGTGTAGGCACAGTAGCAGTTCGTACAATTTCAGCTATAGGTGATCTCCACGTGAGGCAACTAGTTTATTTTGCTTATTTTCACTCCTTAATGTCGTATGGAATAGAATTCTGGGGTAATTCTACCAATAGAGATAAAGTGTTCAGAGCCCAAAAGTGTGTAATAAGAGTTATGTGTGGGGTTGGCAATACAGCATCATGTAGAGGGCTGTTCGAGTGGTTGGGGATTTTAACATTGGTGGCTGAGTATATATACACATTGATGTCCTTTGTAGTTGCAGATTTTACTTTGTTTAAGACAAGTGGTAAAATGCACAGTTGTGGCACTGGAAAAGAGAATGATCTTCACAAGGATTAAAAGTCGTCATTTGTTCAAAAAGGGGTACAATATTCAATGCATACCTTCAATAAGCTCCATACATATTAAAAGTCTAGCAGATTCTAAGAATAAATTCAGGAAAAAATTGAAAGGTTTTTTTAATTGACAACTCCTACTCTGCCGAAGAATTTATTTCTAAGGTATCTACAAAATAAACTTCCAGTAGTTTGTGTAAATGTAGTTGACATAATTATTGTACCATGTATGCTATGACTGTGCATCTTCTGGTGTATCTATTATTTTGTTATGCAATTGTTTAATGTACCATGTATGCTATGACCATACATCTTCTGGTGTAAGTATTATTTTGTCATGCAATTGTTTATCTGTAAATTGACAACTTTCCACATCCCACAGAACCAGTCTCTTATATTGGGAACAATGGAAAATGAATGTATTTTATTGTATTATAAGTGCATAAATTGCACTTCATGAGAAGAGAATTTTTGTAAGTAATTAACCCTTTTATTCATGCAAAGAGAGGTGAGCCATTTGGCACGGGAGGTATGCACACACCAGGACCCACTGCTTGACTGTATAGGCCATAGAGAACAGGGTGTGAGTGGTGCTGTTAAATCCTATGAAGTAAACTATTGATAACTGTGGATTAACAAAATCACTGGCACAATATATTAAATAATTGAATAATAATAGAATATACACACATATAATATGTAAGTATACAATAAGTGATGAGTTTTCTGGTAGGGGCTAAGGCCAGGTGATTAGGATATATTGGTGAGTTAGTTCCCATCTATGGAGTTCAGAAGTGGTGGTAGTTTACAGAAAAACTCTGACAGCTCTCACAGTAAAACCGTTGTTGAGGTTGTGAGAGTTGTGGAAACTTATATCGGCTGCTACTGGAGGTATATACTGTTTTCCTCTGGCCATTCTTTCTGATTTCAAGCAGGTTGGTGGTGAGACCTGTGTAAGAACTAGTGGAACTGAGGCAGGTTATCTGGTACCTGAGGTGCATTGTGGTACAAGTTGCATGTCCAATGATGGGAAAGGTTTCCCCTGTGGAAGGACTGGCATTGGTTGTGGTAGCCAGATGCTGCAAGTTTTGGAGCTAGGTCTGTTGCACAGAAAGGATCCATGTGATGATTTGGCAGATTCTGAAGGGAGTTATTGTATACCAAATGATTAGGTGGACTGCTGAAACATGTGCCGGGGCAGTGGGTAGGATTATGGGGAGAAAGGTGATCAGGAAAGGATCATAAGAAGTCATTCCTACATTATAGGATCTGGTTAATGGAATCAAGACCAGGAGGGAGCTGATGGTTTTTAGAGGTATAGGATGAGAGTAGTGAGGAGGGTGGGTGGCAGCACGAGAGATCTGCTTTTGTACAAGATCATCACAGTAACAGTGGGAAATGAGGTTTTGGGAGTATCTGGAAAGGGATTCTCGATCAGAGCAGAAGCGTCTGCTGTGGACAGCAAGGCTATAAGGAAGGGAATGTTTGCTGTGGAATTGGTGACAAATGTCAAAGTATAGATATTGCTGTAAATTAGTGTGCTTGGTGTGAAGAGCACCCTACTCTACTGTTGGGCAAATCTCACATCAAGGAATGTGATGTTTGTGTGGGGGGGGGGGGGGTAACTTCTTCTGGAGTTGAAGGAATGGCTATTGTTGAGGGAATTGAGGAAGTTTTCCCGATCGGTACAGATCATAAATATTTCAACTGTACATCTGAACCACACACTGGATTTAAATGAGATGTGGTTCATTAAACATTCTTCCAGACCACCCAGAAATAGTTCAGTACAGGATGTGTATCCGGTGATATATTTGCTGATCAAAGGACAACCACATGGAGAGGATGAAGTGAGCAAAGGATGTACTGGAAGTCTGTGTGGGGGTTCACATTCATAGGAAATGTTCCAGGGCATTGATGCCCTGTCAGTGGGAGGTGTTTGTATACAAGGAAGTGACATCAGTCTAGACAAGGAAGGAGTCTGGAGGTGGAGGAGTGGGGACTGTACAGATACTCGAGGAAATGTTTGGGTGAGACTGATAGAGGAATGGAGGTTCTGTACAATAATTTGTTAATATTGATACGTCAGGGCTGAAATCTGTTCAGTGAGTGACCCCTGTGCCACAACTGTAGATCACCCAAGATTGCCAGCCTTGTAGATCTTCGGAAGAAGGTACAGTGTGAATACATGGGGATAAGACCATTTTTAGAGGCTCTGGGTGCTAAGAAAAGTTTTTATTTCCTGGCATATAGAGATGGCAGAATCTGTGGTGCATGGATATTGGTATCAGAAAGCTGCCTCATCCTCGTAATCACAGCAGTCTATGACCAGGATGTTAAATGTCTCATCTCTAATAGGACTAAGGTTAATATAATGTTCTCAGGTGGCTCGCCAAGTGAACAAGATGTTTACACATGATACTTTGGCTATCAAATTCTCTGTCGCCATCTTCTAGTGGTGAAAGAGAATTCGATCACCAAAAGATTGTGTGTAAACACCTTGTTCACTCAGCTATTCACCCGAGAACATCATATTAATTCTCAGCGCTGAGAAAAACTTTGCTCTTATGTATGATTAAGATTTTTTTATCAGAATATTGTAAGGTGTATTTGTTATGTATATGAAAGCTTTCCCGGTTTGTCGCTGAGACTGATAGTATTGGGTGAGCGGTAATGCTATGGCCTCGCATTCAGGAGCACACGGGTTTGAATCCCCATCCGGGCATCCAGATTTGGGTTTTCCCTGGTTTTCCCAAATTACTCCAGGTGAGTGCTGGAATTCTTTTTTTAAAAGGCCATGGCCAAATCCCTTCCCATACCTTGCCCCCCTCATCCTTTCCCACCTCTAATGACCTCAACATCAATGAGGTGTAAAGCCAAAAAAAAAAAAAGACAACTAGAGCTGCACTGCCATCCTCTGGCACCGACACATCTTACATAGCCTAGCGCCCCTCCCTTCCCAACCACCTCGTTTTGTCATTCCTGCCAGCTGTGTGTGTGTGTGTGTGTGTGTGTGTGTGTGTGTGTGTGTGTGTGTGCTGGCCCTCCTGCCTTTATATTTGATAGGTGATGGGTAATTTTCCCTTTCTTCCCTTAGTTTAACAGCAGTTTCATTGTCATTGTTATCAAATATTTGCGTATTTTAATTTTTTAAATTTCAACTGGAATCAAGTATATTTTCATTTGAAACATTTAGATTTTTAACTCTCCCACCAACCTTCTCTGCCTTTATGGTTAACTGTAACTGTGCTGTGACTAGTCAATTTTTCTCTAGCTTCTGCCCTGTCCAGTTCATGTCCTACTGTTAAAGAAAGGTTTAATCCTGCAAACTTCTATACAAGGTTTGTTCAAAAAGTAAAGTGACTTTTTATTTTATCGAAAAAATATTTATTTATTCATCAATATTTATGTTATCCCCTTCAAAGTAATCCCCCTCAGATATAATACACTTGCACCAACGTTTATTCCAATCCTCCAAGCACTTCTGATAAGCATTTTTTGGTATGGCCCTCAGCTCTTTCAGCGATGCAGTTTTTATCTCCTCAGTTGTTGCAAATCTTCATCCTTTCATTGGTCTCTTCAGTTTTGGGAACAGGAAAAACTCGCAGGGGGTCAAATCCGGTGAATATGGCGACTGAGGCATGATTGTGTTTGAGTTTTTGGCCAAAAAATCACTCACACGCTACAATCAGTGAGCAGATGCATTGTCGTGATACAAAAGCCATGAATTCTTTTCCCACAATTCCGGACTTTTTTCATATTGCTTCTCGCTAATGGCACATAACATCAAGGTAATACTCCTTATCGACTGTACGACCTTGTGGTAAAAACTCCTGATACACTTCGCTGCGATAATCAAAGAAAACAGTGAGCAAAATCTTGACACTGGATCGAACTTGGCGTGCTTTTTTTGGTCTTGGCTCTTCTGGCCTCTTCCATTGGGATGATTGGGCCTTGGTTTTGATGTCATAACCATATACCCATGATTTGTCATCAGTTATGACCCTTTGAGCAAATCAGGATTATCTTTGACATCATTCAACAGCTCTTGAGCGATGCTCATGCGATGGCTTTTCTGGTCAAAATTCAGCAGCTTCGGAACAAACTTCACTGACACATGTCTCATGCCCAAAACATCTGAAAAAATTGCATGGAAACTTCTCTAATGGTGATTCAACAATCCTCCTACACCATTTTCTTCACTTCTTCAACATTTTCGTCAGTCGTTGATGTGCTAGGGCGTCCAGACCGAGGTTTCTCATTGACATTTTCTCGGCCATCTTGAAAGAGCTTCTACCAGATCTAAATTTTTTTTTTTTTTTTTACTCAGCTTAGATTCACCGTATATCACTGTCAACATTTCAGGGGTTTTGGGGCTCTTTAATTCCATTTTTCGCACAAAATTTTGATGCAAACTCTTTGATCCATTTTTTTCAACAGCAGAAAATCACTGAGCGTGCAAAACACTTCTAACAATTATGCCTCTCACAAACAATGTAAAGAATGCTATATAGTTTAAACTGAGAAGATATGTGTGTGATGAGTGTACCAAAATTAAATAATTGGCTGTATGTATCTGGCAAAATTCAAAAAGTCACCTTACTTTTAGAACAAACCTTATGGATTTTGTGTTTGTGATGTTATCATTTCCATTTTATCCTGCCATCACTTGTGGCAAGCAGTGGTTCCTCTCTCTCTCTTTCTCCCTCCACATCTTCTATAATAAATTCTGTGACTCATGTCTGTAAGACTACACCTCAAGATGTGGTTTTTGCTGTTATGTAGTGTAGTTCTTGAGGAATCTTTAAAAAAAAAAACTTCTAATCTTTTTTTTTTATTAATTAATTGGTTTTTATTTTCTGGGTGTGGGGATACATACTGTTATCATTCACTCTGCCTTACTTGGGGTCATCATCATTATTTTAATTAGCAGTTTAGTATCTGTTGCAATCCACAGAAACTTAGCTTTTGCTTACTGTAAGCTACATCAACAATTCCTCTTCTTTGATCAACGATCTTGCTAGGCCCACCGAGCATTCTGGTATAACGGTTAGTGTTCTGGCCTCGCATTCGGGAGGATGCCAGTTCGAATCCCTGTCCGGGCATCCAGATTTGGATCTTCCATGGTTTCCCAAATCACTCCAGGCAAATGCCGGGATGCTTCCTTCAAAAGGCCATGGCCGAATTCCTTCCCATTCCTTGCCCCTCATCCTTTCCCATCTCTAAAGACCTCGCTGTTAAGAGACGTTAAGAAGTTTAAAAAAATTGCTAGGCCCACATGTTGTTGTTTAGTGTATCACTATCATTGATGGGAGGAGCTATTGTCATTCCCAGGCACTGGAAAATGTACCTTGTGAGACGGTCTTTAATAACTCATCTACGATATCATAGATCCAGGCTATTGCTACAAGTGTTTATGTATGCCCACTTTGCAGTTAAGATTTACCAAAATGTGAAACGTAGCATTCCCTCTATGCTTCTTAAAATAATTAGTTGCTATCTTGAATACAGTTTGCGTCAATAGTTAAAATTACTTCTTTCCATATTTCTTGCACACTAGTCATTAATAATTCGTTCCATGTATAATTTATTATTTAACATTTATTGGAGTACTTAGTGCTACAAGAAACATTACACATCTTTTTTTAAAACTCAAATCTCCTTTCTTCTTTTCTCTCTCTCTTTCTATTTTTTGCTTACAGTATACTTACCTTTCTAAACTTTCTAATCAGTATATTCTAATCTAACTCACAGCCTAACCATCTTAGTAATTATCCCATACATTAATACTCTCATGCTGAGCCATCCACCTTCTATGTCAACAATTTATTTAACACATATGACTTAATATTTATTAACTGTACCAACAATATGAAATGTTAAACTGTATCAACATGGACAACATAGTAAACTAACATATTTTACAGTATTCAATTCCACTTTTTTAATTCACTCTTTTCACACACATTATTTCAATTATATAGTTACACAACATATACATTGCTTATAATACTACAAATATAAATCATAATTTATCGCCGTGTTGAGACTAAGGCTCTGATCCCATTACTGTAGTCAACCAATTAAAACATCAATGTTAAAGGCAAAATCTTATTTATCTGCAACTCCCAAAAACAAATCATATGCTACTAACAAACACTACCTCAAAAAAGTGAACAGGAATTGGATTATCCAGATTAATGTTTGAAGTAGATAAAAAACGCACTCTCTTATCTTTGTTACTACCAAATCAGTATGTTAATGCATTGTATATTTTTAGATCTACCTGCAATACATTTTTTTTACATTGTATTGATTAACAACTAAGCATTCAGATGATGCTTTCCCATAATTGCAAAAGTCCCCTATTTATATCAAATAAATTTCTGCATTTGTTTCACATAATCTTTTATGTGTCTTATTTAGTATCATATCACCAACATTGAATTCATTCGGCATAATTTCATTTCTTTGCTTGGCTTTTATCATCAAGTTTTCCTATCTACTTTAAATGTAAGATTCATGACTCCAGAACATGAACCTTGATTGTGACAAGTTTAGGCCAACTTTTAACAATCAAGGCTCACATTCCTACCCCTGATAATCGTAAACAACATATGAAGAGGATGCAATCAAATTATGTACAGTTTGAAGAAAAAATAACATGTAATAATCTCATTAGTGGGTGGTTCTACCTTTAGTACTCCCTAGGTGCACTGTATTGTGCCAGTAGGAAAACTACTTGATATCACTCTTATAAACTCGAGTGTTATTAATATTGAGCCCCGCAAATGACATGTCTCAGGGGTTTACAGATGATTAAAAATAATGGGTTCACAAAGAAGTAACAAATTTATTTCACAAACCACATTATTTCTATTATGAACAAAAATTTGACAACTATACAGACTTGCAGAATGTAAGTTCAGTAGGCTCATTTAAGCAGTCTCTAGCTAATCAGGGTAGCTGCTCAGGGGTATTTTACGGGCCTTGACATGTTGCAAACTGTTGCACTGTTTTGTGGCACATTACCAAGTCCGCGACACTGCTGGTGACTGGAATCGCACCTCAGATCCACATATGATGGCGGTGTTCTGGCCAGTCCATCTGCTCACCTCCAAGCTCAAACCAGAAGTAAGTCTTGTCTCCAGTGCCAGCTTCGGGGCAGCATTCCATGAAACAAAATAAAAGAAAGTATCTTAGTGGTGTGTCCCTATTTTGCTTAGGCCGGCTGTATATCCCTGTTGTGGTCTGCTGAGAAATCCCCGGAAAGCTGCATTGCTTGTAAGTTGTCACAGTACTTCCCAATGCTTTTGTCATCGCAGTTGGCCCTTCACACTGCTTCCATTCACATTGCCGGCAGCCCAGCAGATGGGTTGACGAATGGCCTTCAACGGCAGCAGTTTGCCTAAAAACCACCTCCCAAGGATCGTCCCATGCTGCCTAGCTTCGGGAACATGACTCTTTACAAACAGTGAGGCCATCTCATTGTAAAGAGAAAAACAATTACTGTGAATTCTTCTGATATAAATAGCATCAAAAGCGATTTGTTTTTATGGTCATCTGTTAATAAAAGATTACGTCAACAAAGGATTGTTGAATCTTTGTGGATGGTAGCTACCGACAGCGGCGTATCTCAAGTTGGTGTGGACTGCTGAATTCTCAACTTTTTTGGGGCCATTGTGACTCCAATACATGTTGTAGAATCCAATATGTTTGAGAAACTGTTTAAAAAGTTGAATGCCAGTAACAAATCAATTTACAGGTGGACGTTGGGTAGACGTGTTGTATATTCTCATGTTCAGTTAAAGCAATATTTGACTAAATAAGTGTTTTTTATAAGAAGAAAACAAAAATATTATTTTACGTGACTAAAATTTTTTTTTTTATTTAATTTTTTTTTTTTTTTTTTTTTTTTTTTTTTTTTTTGGTACCTATACTTTACATCAGTACAACTTTGTGATGGTTAACTTTTAACAAATAACTTTAACTTGCATTAACTTTGTAAAAATGTAATGAATGCATCGACTATTATCAAAGTTAACTTTTTAAGCAGCAGATTAATGAAGTTAACTTTCGGATTAACTGTACCCACCTATTACTAATTATATCAACTACATTTACACAAAATACTGGTAATTATTTTGTAGACACCTTATTAATAAATTCTTCAATGGAGTAGAAGGAATTGTCAGCTAAAAATTCTTTCAATCTTTTCCCAAATTTAATATTATCACCTGCTAGACATTTAAGATGTGTTGGGAGCTTATTGAGGGTATGCATCCCTGAATACACTGGTCTGCAAGAAAATCGGCCCTGACACCATTCCTACAGAATCTTATGTAAAATAACCTCCTGAAGCCAAATATGACCCCCATTTTCCTCCATCATCCACAGTTTTCAGGGGAGTTCCCCCCTCCCCCCCTGTTTTATCAATTTTCGATTATTTGGAAGGATGAAAAAGGTTATTTTAGCCATTAAGTTTCTTATGAGTGGCTAGAGAGGTGAAAAGTGCTAACACAATAACATTTGTAGCAGGGTTCCCCATTAAATTGTAAAAGAATCATCCAGTGTTTTCATAATTTTTTTCCATTTATTTTCTACATATTCCAACTTCCAGTTCCCGTCATCCTCCACTAAACACTCCCAAAAATATATAGCAACAATAAAGAAAAATATTTTACAAGAGTTCGGAAGATTCACTGTACCACGCTGCCACTCTCAAAACCTCACGCCTACAAGTTTATGTAGGAATCATCTCATTACGCAGTCGGAATTGAATGATCTCATCAAGGATTTGAAGTTACCTATGAGTAAATCTCAACTTCTTGGATCTCGACTTCATCAGTGGAATTTCTTACAAGAGGGGGTAAACATCTCTTCTTACAGGATCAGGCAGTCAAATCTGAAATTGCTTATTTCAGAAGATGAAGGCTTAGTGTTCTGCCCTGATTCAAATATGTTGATGATAGAACAGATTGCCATGTGACCTAGACAAATGGTGATTGTTTGTAGACTCACCAAAGACAAGCTTAAAAGTGTAGTGTTGGCCAGTGGGAATGAGTTACCGTCACTTCTGGCTGCAAATATTGTGAATATGAAGAAGACATATGAAAAGATTAGCAGAAAGAATCCTTGATAAAATCAGTTTTCATGATTATAATTGGAAACTTTGCGCTGACTTAAAAGCTGTTCTCTAATTGCTGGCCTGCAATTGGGCTTCACAAAATACTGCTTCTTCCTTTGTGGATGAGACAGCCAAATCCAAGACAAACATTACATCATGCACAACTGGCCTTGTGAAAAAGTTTTACTCCTGCTCAGGAAAATGTCGCTCACAAATCTTTGGTACCAAAGGAAAATATTTGCTTGCCGCCTTTGCACATCAAACTTGGATTGTTCCTACAGTTTGTGAAAGCAAGGGAAAATACAGGTGAGGCATTTCAATTTTTGAAAACTGAATTTCATCATCTTACTGAGTCTAAAATCAAGGATGGATATTTCATGCCCCCTCCCCCCAGAGTAGACTACTTATCCAAGACTCAACATTTCTTGAATAGAAATGAAAAACAATCTTGGCTTGAATCCAAAATTTGTGTGAAAACTTTTTGGGGTAACAACGAAAATGATGATGATTATGTCGGTCATGTCAAGGAATTGCTGTCACTATACAAGGACATGGGGTAACATGTCTCTTAAAGTGCATTTCCTTCACACACACCTAGACTTCTTCCCTGAAAATTTAGGATTAGTTTCAGATGAACATGGGAAATGGTTCCATCAATACATCACTAAGTCGGAGACAAGATTTTCAGGGAAGTATTGGTTAAGTACTGCTGATTTTTGGTACAAGAAACTTATACGTCAAGGTACAAAAGGAATTCAATCACCAAATGAAGGTACTTATCTTATTTGTTTTTAATTATTCACAATTATTATTTTACTTTTTACATTTTTTTATTTTACAAGAAGAAATGTGAAGGTTAAAATAATCCTTTTCTTCCCCCTCAAATTATTGAAAATTGATAGAAATAGGTGAGGGTTCCTCCCCAAAACCTGTGGGTGATTGGGGGAAAATCGATGTTATATTCGGATTTAGGTCATTTTATATAAGAATCAGCAGGAATGGTGTCAGGGCTCTAAAAAATTTTGCATACCATTGAATTCAGACCCCTTTTTGAGCAAATGACTTTTAATCTTTGTGAAGAAAGAGTGTTTTACTTCTTGTGCCACAATTGGGTATTTTACTATTTGTTTCAAATAGAGTATAATTTGTGACTACAAAGGACATTAATGTTTAAATATACTTGGCCACCAATGTTAAAATCCGTAACTTCTTGAACTGCTCTCTCTTCATAAAGTTCTACTGCAAACCCCACTCATAATTCTTATCACTTGCTTTTGTGCACTGAATACTTTGTCTCTAGAAGTAGAATTGGCCCAGAATATTATTCCATATGACATTAAGACATGAAAATATGCAAAATAAACTAGTTTTCTCATACGGAAATCACCTATTGCTGAAATTGTGTGAATTGCAAACGTGGTTGCACCCAGTCACTTCATTACAGAAACATGCACCCTCCAATTTAAATTATGATCAATATTCAAACCTAGAAATTTTATGTCTGTGTTTGGTAGTAATCCGTGTGATGTACTGAATTGCATATACTGAGTTTTATCAAAATTTAAGGCGAAGCCATTAGCTGTAAAACATTTATTAATAAGGTCAAATATATAATTTGAAATATGTTCAGTGGGGAAATCTGGAGTATTTTTAATTCCTATGCTTGTGACATCTGGAAATGGACAAATTTTGAGATGTTAGATGTAACTTAGAGTAAAGTGTTTATATATTAAAAACAATAGTGGGCCCAATAAAGAACCCTGAGGTACTCCACATGTGATAAATCCCACTAATAAAACAGTGAACCTCATGACACAACATTAAAATGTTCCATTGACACTTTCTGTTTTCTATTCAAAAGGTAAAAACTAAGCCATTTATTATCAATTCCATCTATTCTATAATACTTTAATTTTTGTATCAGGATATCATTTTAAAAACAGTCCAAATACCTTTTTACAAGTCACAGAAAATTCCTATAGGCATTAATTTATCATTCATTCCTTCTAGAATATTGTCAATGAATGTGACAAGCAAAGACACAATCACTCAGTACTGGGGAGAATGATAATGGAAGTGCATTGAAACAGGGAAAAGCGTATGATGTACTTTTTTAAAAAAGATAATGATGCAACATGAAACAAAAATTGTGCAAACAGCTGTGTGAAGAAATAAATTACCAGGTTTCCAAAATCAGAAATGTTGTTGGAATATTATTCCTTCACAATTCGTTGTGGTATGGGAGCTTAGTATTTTGTTCAGTTTTATGTGAATTTAAAGGTTAAAAATATATTTCCTAATCGTACGGTAATTATAACTGGTGCTTGAGCTCTAACGCAATTATTAATAATAATTTTAATTTTTTGTGGGATAAATATTATTATCTGTTTTTTGGGCATACACATTTCCTGTTATATATCATTAGATCATGTAAATAACTATAAAATTAATTAAACAAATTTAATATGATATAAATTTCAACAAGATGAACTAAAGTACTTTTTGTATTTTCAGTGCCATGTACTGCAGCAGTACGAACTCAGGGCTCTTCTAGTCCATACAAAAAAGCTGGTATATTGACCAATGCTCCCAGTACTTCTGCAAGTACTGTAAGCAAAGCAAGACCAGTAGCATCTGAAGATCCAAACAGCATCCAGGTATTTTCAAATGTTTTGCACTTATTATCAATTCTATTGCAAATCTGTAACCAACCTTTATCTTTTTGCGGATCTGAGGAACCATCAAGCAGTGCTGCACCAGTTATGACGGTGTTTCCTCATTTTGAAAACTTATGGTTTAGCTTAAAATGTGCAGCATATCTGTGTCTCCGTGTGAGCAGGGAACAAAGCAAGAAATGATCATTTGTTTGTGTTGAGAACAGATATGCACCACAGATTACAATGTACACTCCTTTAGTGGGCATCCATTAATTACGTGAGGTGAAATGGGGGGGGGGGGGGTGTCCGGCGAATTCTCACCAGGAGTGGGGGGGGGTCGACAGAAATCTCATGTAAGCTTTTGAAATACTTCAAGGACAATAGTGCTAAAATTAATGGTCCACAGTCGATGTGGATGTCAACTTTCGGGGTGGTATATGGTCAAGAAACGACGTGGATTCCGACTTTTGGGGGGGTATAACTGCCCTCGGAAGCAGGAGAGCTAATATGGAATTCCGGAAAAACATCTCGTGAAATTAATGGATGCCTCCTTATGAGATATGTACCAAAAATCATGCTTCAACACTGATATACACTCCAGCCTTTGGATTCTACTAATAACATTTTCTGACTATGTAACTTTTATTATTCATTTCTTCAGTTTTCTGAAACATAGATATGTCAAAGATTAACACAGCAATTAGGGTAACAAAATTTTTGAATTTAATTTAAACATTTATGCTTTGCTACTAGTAGAAATACAAAATGTAAACACATTACTATCCACACCAAGGTGCATGTGAGTGAAACAATGGAATCTACTAGTTTTTACATAAATGCCATTAGTTCATGTAAAATCTTATTCAGTATGGTTGTTATTTTTTGGCAGGAGCATTACTGCTGTATAAAGAGAGTGGTCTTCTTTTTTGGACTTATCTGAACAGTATTGAAAACTAGGGCACACGCGCGTGCGCACACACACACACACACACACACACACACACACGTAAATACATATGTGTAGGGAAATTGGAACTGTGAGCATTAGCTCCATCACAGTCAATAGTGAAAGTAAAAGAAATAAGCCTCTTCTATAATCTCCTGCCTTTCTCCTCCAGTATCTATTCCCACTCTTGACTGTGACTAGCCAGATCCTTTTGTACTATCTTCATCCAACTACCTCATTGTCTTGCTCTTGGTATTTTCAAAATATGCCTTGTATAGTCTAGTAGGCACCATTATCATCATGTGAATGAACTATTTGAGTCTTTATTCTCCTAAAATGTCTAGAACACTTATTTTGTCATATTTAAAGTTGAACTGAATCTCCACTTCAGATTTTATCTGTTCTATGGGATACTTGAAGAATTTTATTTTAGTCACCTAATGTGGCTGTTGTCCTTTCTATTAAGTGAAGTAGCTTCTAATAAAAAGATGGTGAGCAGGTGTGCTTTATATAAAGATAATTTTGCTACCTGAGGGAAGCTTAGTCCTGTAACTTTAGAAGTCTGATGCTGTTTTAATCGTATTGCTTACTTCTGAAACTATCCTATTATCAGATAACTAAACAATGTGGAGGTATTTATGATAATGCAACTCTTATTGTTTTGGTACAGTTTTTTTTTTTAACTCTTTCAACAGTGCCTACTGTCACACCCTTCTTAATTAACACTTCCCAAATGTGGTGATGAGGAATGTGGTGATAAGACTTTTCTGTATCAAAATGTATGACTATGACTGGTTTATATGTTTCCTAGCATTTCTCAGAAAGCATCCTTGTAGCAAAGATATGATCTACAGCAGAATGGGCAGATCTTCATCCATGTTATTCTACCTCTAGATTTGGTTTAACTATTTTCCTTATCTTTTCTTGTAACACATATTCATAAAATTTGAAACCATGGGAGAGTGAGTTTGTACCTCTGTAATTCAAGCAATGTCAACTTTTTGGAATAATCAGTTCTTTTTTCCAGTCATCTGGTATTCTATATACCTTGAAGATTGCTTTATTTGTTCTGAACATCCAGTATATTCTTAGTTGTCCTACTGGTTTGATCAACAAACTCATGAATACCTGCTGAGCGATTTCTTTTCATCCTCATAATAGCTCTCACTGCTTCTGACTAGGAAACATCTTCCACATCAATCTGTCTTTAAATACAGTAGAACTCCAGTTATCCGAATCGATTGGGACTGGACTCCATTCGGATAATGAAAAATACGTATAACAGGATTTTTTCCGAAAAATTGTTTATTTAAATTAATTATTGCATGTATGTTGAAACGGGAGAAAAAACTATTTTTAAAGAAAAAGAGCTTTTAATTAAATTAATAAAAAGGCAACACTTTTACAAGTGCTGTACATTAGTACAGTATATATGTACCGTACTGTAAATAAAAGTCATTGCTAATTTCGGTCAGTGTAAGCTGTTTGACTGTATTCATCTGATTGACAGCGACAAGTTGCATGTGGTCACACTCGGGCTGACGCTCCATCCACTTCAACCCAGTTTCAAGGCTGGCAAATGCTTCACTAGCTGATGCTTCATCTTCGACGATAAGGTCATCTTCCTTGAAACTTTCTTCTCTCACACTTTCAATAAGTTCATCATCATTTAGAATTTCATACCCAGGGTATGATGAATCACACACCACCCACTCTCCTATATCTTCAGCACTAACTTCTGAACAACCAGGAATTTTTTTAAAAAAAATGTTTCTTCTCCTGTCTTCTCCCATTCCTTTTCGTGGGCCTCTTTTTCTCCTTTCCTAGATCTACCACTGGGAAGGACAATATCGCGTATGCAGAATCATTATTTTGCGAATCGCAGTACGTTTCCGTCTTAAAAAAGCAATTCGGATAGTCGGAGTACAGATAATTGGAGTTCTACTGTAAATCTATCATGGGGTTTGGACATTATCATCATTAGTTATAACCATGCTTTGTATCTCATTTCCTGATACTAATCTTGTTGATAAGTTGAATTTGCAAAATTCATGCCAAAAGTCGCCAGATTCCTCTTAGTACTTAGTATAAGAGTTCTTACACTGCCAGCATCCCAAATGGAAACACTTTCAATTGTTACAAAAACAATTCGCCAGAAATCAATTGTCACTCATTAAAAAAAAAAGAAGAAGAGGGAAAAAAAAAACTCTTGATGTTACGGCTGGTATCAGAAAATTATTTAAAACTTCAATGTGAAATTTAACCACTCTGCAGGGGCTTGGTACACTAGTGGCAGGTATAGGTTTGGCAAACCTGCAGTACCCGAGCTGGAAAATTGTGACCGCTGCAAGTTTCCCACACTTCAAGCTTCTTTCTTGCTTCAGTGACCACTGTAAGGCAAGATGGTGAAATGTTGTGTCTCTATGGAAATGGGGATCTTGGCTTCAACACCCAGATCGCAAGGACAGTACAAATCTCGATAAAAAAATCCCTCCAATCTCAAGGTGAGTAATGTGCCAAGAAGGAGAGTGGGTGGTGAGGCAAAGCACTTCCTTGCATACAACCTCAGGGGCTCCACATCACTCAACTTTTAGTTCCTCCACACTCGTGGGACAAAATAAAAAATAAACCCAAAAATTCAACTTACAGTGGCACTGGAGAATGGCAGAGTGTTCCAAATCCCAAATGAACCGGAAAGAGCATGAGAGTCGAAAGCTTCCATGAGAATGACCTGAATAACAGGAATATGTACCTAATTGATAGTGCCTTCTTAATAATTACAAGGAAGGAGGGATCTTTTGAATAGGTCTCTCCTTTTTATATACAGAAAGGAATAGAAGCACTTACAGAGACCCACAAGTCTGTGAAAAAGCATAGGAGTGGGGCAATTCTGCTGGAAACAGCTATCAGCAAGCAGGCTGTCCTACTCCTTAATTCTGAAAAGCTCGGGGAGTTTGCAGTAAAATGAGAACTGCATAAAAGTAAATTCCAGCAAGGGCATGATCACCTGCCAGGATTTCCCAAATCACTCCAGGCAAATGCCGGGATGCTTCCTTAAAAAGGCCATGGCCGAGATCCTTCCCATTCCTTGCCCCCCATCCTTTCCCGTCTCTAAAGACCTTGCTGTTGAGAGACGTAAAGCGGTATTTTTTTTTTTTTTTAAAAAAAAACCTGCCAGGATATAATTGATTAAGAAACTGAGGAACTCCTTAAGGAGTGAACATGTGGTTGAGGTTTGTCAGATCACATAAAGGGTAAATGGTAGTCTTGTAAAGACTGCCAGCCTCATCCTGATGTTTGACACTCCTACATTGCCAAAGGCGGTCAAAGCAGGATATTTAAATCTTAAAGTTTGCCCGTATATGCTAGACCCAATGTGCTGCTTAGAGTGCCTTCTGTTCAGGCATATGACAGCGATCTGCAAAGTCAACCCCACTTGGGGAAAATGTGGAATGGCAGCACATGAGCCGGGCAGTGGTTGCACTCCCCCACAGGTGTGAATCATCTGCTCCAGGTAACATCCCACCTGGAGCAGGAAGTGTTAAGTGTATTTGGAAGAGAAACAAATACAGGAGTTGAGAACGAAAGAGTACACACTGTACAGGCAAGCCAAGAAATAATATAAGGCTATCACTCAGTCTGTCTTCACAACCAGCTTTGTGAAGACATTATCAGCTCGTGTCAGGAAAGAAAGTGTTACTACACAGACGTCCATTGCAAACATGAACACAAGTACAACGTGCTCACATCAGTGCAAATGTGGTGCAAAAGCCACTGAGGTCATAACGCCCAAAACTGCAGACATTGGTAGTAACACGTCTGCAATGCCAACCACTACAACAGCAGGTTCAATGGTTCCACCAGCAACAGTTCCATAACCATCCATTGCTATTTATGAATCTCTTTTGAAGTGGCAGTTAGCACAGAAGGTTCGGGGTCCAAAATTTAAACATATGGACCCAACTTTGTACGTGAAATCCACTTCCTCTTCACCTCCTAGAATACAAACTGGCATGGTAAGGTAAGGGCCTTGGTGGAAGAAAGATCTGCAAGTCTTCGAGGCCTTTTCACAGTCTGATTCATCTTCGGAACCCAGAGACAATGAAATGCTGGTGGACAAACCTGGTCCTGTTCCTCAGCAATCACCAACAGAGGATCCATCCAAACTGGGGTGGGCTCTCATTCTACAATGGAACATAAATAGGTTTCAGGCTCACAAAGGGGAATTACTGCTCTTAGCAGATTCTAAACCTTAGTGTCTCTGTCTCCAGGAGACACATTTTAGATCAACACTCCACCCAATCCTCAGAGGGTATGGCATAAATAAAATGGATGATAACGAGGGTGATAAGAGTGAAGGGAGGAGTTTCTGTGTTTGTTCGAAACACTTACACTCCGAACATGTTGCTCTCACCTCCACCCTAAAAGCAGTAGCAGTGAGAATCTATGGTTACATCCAACTGCTGGATGCTCTGTCTATTTGCCATTAAGTATGCCCATTGTTTATAATGAATTGGAAGACATTTTTGTCAATTTACTTGGCCATTTCTACTCCTGGGAGATTTCAGCACCCATAGTGTATTGTGGAGTTTCACCACCGATTTCCCCACGGATCAAATAGTTGCCGAATTCATATATTGAGATGATATATATATCCTCAAAACTGATGAAATGACTCATTTTACAACTGCTTCTGGTTCGTCCTCTGCCATTAACCTTTTTTGTGCTCTCCTTCAATTGTGGACTCTGTGCGTTGGGAGGTGGATCATGACCTTCATGGAAGCCACAACTTCCCAGTGTGGATGCATGTAGGCTTCTGATGTGGAGCAGAAAATACACAACATAAGTGGATTGGACACTCTACTGCCATTCTCTCAATATTCAGCAATTTTGTGACATTGAAGAAAGGGTGAAAGACTCTGAGGATGTAATTCACCAGGCGGCTGATTTTTCCATGATGAAAATAATAGAAACACTGCGAAGAACTGGTGGGAAGACGAATGTAGTTCTGCTCTTCAGGGCAGAGACAGACATTTCATCATTTTAGGTTACACCTGACAACCTAGCTTCATTCTGAATTGCAAGAGCTAAGGTACTTCGTGTAGTTAAGGAAAGCAAAAGAACGTCGTTGCAGATTTTCATGAGCACCATTAGCAGTTCCAGAACATCATATGGTAGTCCATTCACATATGTCTGGAAGGTACTCTTGATCACTGGATTATATGATCAGGGGTGTATGGTCACTGAGGAGCGAAGTACAGCTCACCTTATGGCAGAGTCCTTCACTGCCATCACTTCTTCTGCTGAATTAGATCTTCAGGTTCAGCAATGAATAATCGTTTGATATGTGAATGAGCAAGATGTGTTTCAGAGTGCTCCATGATTTTTTGTGCTAAGAAAAGTTGGATCAGAACGTTTGTAGGAAATTTTTTGTTAAAAAAAGATTTCAGTGCCACAAAGCATTCAAAATTTAAAGAAGGCCTTGGGAGATGATACTTTGTCGCAACAATGAGTTAATGAATGGTGCAAACACTTTCAGCAAGGTAGAGAAGACAACTAAGATGACATGGGGATCTGGATGTTCTAACATATCAATCAATAAGGTATATACGAAAAAAATTAAACTGATAGTGCTTACTAATAGAAGACTTGCCATTAGACAGCTCGTACAGTCGAGGAGTAGGATCTACAAATTTTGTACAGTTTTCTTGAGGCAATCCAGAAAAAAAAAACCAAACTTTGGAGAAATATCTCAAGGATTTTGCACCACAACAACACACCACCGCAAACTGCTTTCCTTATCCAAAGTTCTTGGCAAAACGTGACACCACTGTGATGCCACAACCACCCTATTCTCAGATATGGCATCATGTGATGTTCACCTAATTCCCAAACTCAAAAGGACACTCAAAGGACAACATTTTTCAACAATAAATGGGAAAAAGGTGAAATCACAGATCGTGCTTAAGACCATACATAAAGAGGCGTTCCAACAGTGTTTTTCAAACTAGTAACTACATTGGCACAAGTGCATGATATCAAAGGGAGATTATTTTGAAGAGGACTATAAAAGTTTAAGGTTAAATAAATACTTTCTGAGAATAAAAATTAAAAATAGTTGTTACTTTTTGATCACACCTCGTGTATCCTTGGTGTACAAAAGGCTGGTGACACCTAAAAATTCAATTTCGTTTGCATTGGTATCTTTTATGTGTGTCGACACTGTCTTGCTGTCATCAGGACCGAGCGTGGTAGTTGAATGGTTAATGTTCTGGTCACTCATTCAGGAGGACGTGGTTTCAAATCCCTATCCAGACATCCTGATTTGAGATTTGGGTTTTCCATGGTTTCCCCAAATCACTCCAGGCAAATTCCATAATGGTTTCTTCAAAGTTAATGGCTGACTTCCTTCCTGTTCCTTGCCCCTAGTCCTTTCCTGTCTCTAATGACCTAGACATCTATGAGGCATAAAGCCAAAAGCAAAAAAAAAGGAGCTGTCATCAGTGGTTATTTCTATCCAGCATCTTTTATTGTCAGTTATAATATTTTGTTTTACAACCTCCAAGAAACAATTGTACCTTCTGCTTCCAATATATAATTTTATTTATTTAATTTTTGTTTTGTGCATAAAACTGATGTTTAGAGGTACAAGTAGTTAAGAGTTTTTAAATTTGTTTCAAGTCAGGTTTATCAGTGAACCTAACTATATGTTCACAAACACAAAAATCAAAAGCCACAGTAATTGATCTTGGATATTCAAAGATGCCATCATGCTTTGCAGATGTGTGTAAAATATTCCATTTCTTTAATCATGTGTACTAATTGTTAATGTACAAAACCGGTTTCGAACGTCTCTAAATAGATTAGTGTGTTGTGATTAAATTTATGATTTTCCTTCATTTATACTATTTGTCCTTCAAAAGTCTCATTATCACATGATATTAGTTTATCTTATTTACCTGAAATGCTGAGAATCTATTGCTATTACAGATCCTGCTGCTGCAGTATGATAAAGCATTAGTCTTTTTCAGTTTGACAAATTCAGATTTATAATTTGGAATTTATAACAGTCTTTCCTCAGCTGCCCCATATTCTTTTCACTCAGAAACATAAGTAACAAATTTCTACCAACATTAGTCACAATTGGACCAACCTAATAATGTGATTAAATGTTTCTGATGGTTGGTTTCAGCTAAATATACAACTAAGTGGCACATTTATCCCAATCACTAACTTTATTATTATTATTATTACTGTTACAGCCTTCTTATAGCACTGAAGAACTGAACCAGGAAATGGCTAATTTGGAAGGACTGATGAAGGACCTTAATGCAATCACTGCCTCAGAATTTGAATGCTGAAGGCATTTGACTTCATAGATTTTTCAGTTGTCCGGAGACTTCTTTGAATGTGACCTTTAATTGTTTACATTGCTGAAAATGCTTCTAATCACATAAATGTGATTTTAGTAAACTTGGAGTTCTTGAAATGTGTTTTTATTGTAAAATGTTTTTGTTATTTAATTTGATGACTTACATAGTTGCCTTAATGTTTTAGTGATATTTCATATTGAACAAAAAAAACTCCATTTTTTCTAAAAAAAAAAAAAAAAAGATTAGATATTTTCAGCAATGTTAGTCAGTCCATCCAAAGTTAAAGGATGATTTGTAAACTTTTGGAGGGCCTAATAGGAGTGAAAACAATCAAACAAGATTTTTTGCTCATTTTTGTACCTGTATCAGTTTAAATGCATTCATTGTTTCATTAGTTAACTGAGAGCATCAAGATACTCTTTATTTTAAGGAAATCATAAAACTGGCTGCTGTGAATTCAGAGCTCAAATGGTATTTTATCGTCATGTACTCACATTTCAGAGAGAGTGACAGGTGTCAAATGCTAAACAAAAGTTTTTCTCTCTGTCACTGGTGTATAGAAAATGGCTTAAAGTTTGTGGTGTTGGGCAGATATCATCTTATCAGTTGTTTATAAAGAATTTAAAGACTGCTGTTAAAATTTTTGCTATTAGAATGAACACTTGTTATGAGAAATAACAAATCATTTTAATGGCCTTACTAATGTTTTCATCAAACTTTCCCTTGTTTCCTATTAAGTTTTGTTAAAAGTGTTCTCTATTACATTTTTATTTACAAGCCTTTGATTAATTCATGTTAGATTTTGTTACTTGTACTTGCAGGTAATAACAGTATTCTTTATTGCATTACAGTTGATTTCATTATCATACCAGTATTAGCGAATGACTGTAGGATTTTTAACTTTTTTTTCCCGTGTGTTTTTAGTTATAATTCCATTATTAATTTACTTCCATAATTCCATTATTAATTTACTTCCATGGAACAACTTGCTGACTGTTATGATTAAGATACTTGAGTTCTCAGTATTAAAAATAGCTAACAACTTCAATAATAGTACAATAACTCGTGGTGTTTCTTTCAGAAACTACAATATTATAGAATGGCCTTAATGTATGAATGATTTTACTTCATTTAGTTAGTAGATTTGTGTTCTGCTGGATAGTTTATAATCCAGTGACAGTGCCATTTACTGTAACTCAACATTTATAACAGTATTAACTTATTAGAGTATTTTATTACTACATTCACTGTGTAGATGTTATCTAATGAATTAATTTATAGTACTACTGAAATATCATTGCACTGTACCTTAGCTGTTGATTCACCAGATTAGTATCAGTCAGAGTATTTACAGGTCCTTAAACTGGCATTCACCAGTGGTGAAAATTTGCTTAGCTCATGTGAACTATACTAGTGTGGTCTGTAGTTTGGCTGTCACATCTCAATCTATACAATTCACAAAATTGTGGGTGGCAGAGATATCTTTACCCCAAAACTAATTTCCACCCCGGTGCATTCTAGTCCCTAATGACTTAAGGGAAGGAGGAATATAAGCATCATCATGGCACCTTATTTCCCTAATTTTATCTCTCCTGTCATTGTGTGCCTAATATGTTGAAGGGCAAAGTATTTCTCTGCAATCATAAATGAAGGTTGGTGTACGTATCTGTGCTGATAAGTTCGAGTGGAATCTAAATCGTCAGTCTGCCAGACAGTTCCATCCCAACCTCTACAGCAAATAGGCAAAAGTTTTATAGGGGCTCTAACAAGTGGTCACAGAGTGAGCAGCTCTTCTTTGTAGTGTCAGTAGCGGAAATAGATCATTTGTGATATGAATCCTACATGGCAAAATTTGTGAATTCCTTTCACCTACAGCCGAACGTTTGTGCTGATCCCACTTCATGTTGTTTTGTATCGTTATGCCCAGATAGTTGAAGAGTTGGACCAGATCAAGAGTTTTGCTGATAATATTGCACTTGTGAACAACGAAATTCCTTTTGTTTGTTGTGTGCATTATCTTGAAGTTTAGTTTAAGTTGCCATTTATCACACCATGCAGAAATTACATCAACATCATGCTGAATTTTGAAGCAAACAGCAGAATTCTTCCCTATAAATAACTGCATCATCAGTAGGTGAAGTCAAACTGATATTAACATTATCTCCAAGATTGTTTATAAAAACTAAGAAAATATATGGTCTTACTACACTTCTATGAAAGAAACCCAATGTAACATTTAGTTCATTTAGGTTTTGCATTCATCATTGATGTACTGAAATGGACCAGCTAGTAAATCTCATATTGTGAGCTTATCCTTAAGTTGTAGTCATATGGAAGGTGTCCTGACATTGGATGATGGCTTGTTATTTAGACAAGATTGACCCGAATTCTCCTCTCTCAACACATGTAATCCGTTAGCTTGGCTAAACAAATCGAGAGGCATTTTGACATAGTCTGGAAATAAAAAACTCGATGTTCTTGTAGAAATCTTATTGAATTTAATTAATGATGTTCATTGATACAACTTCTAAGACACTTATGTTACATTGACACAAGTTTCCCATACAGTTCACAATCTGTTTTATCTTGTGTACGAAGAGACTGTGCTCGTGGCATACAACCTCTTCCAAGCAGCACAAAACACACAGTACCTTGCGCCCTGCCATATTACAATGCAGGCATCCAAATCAACAACCTATGCTAGCTCAGCTGCGCTTCCCAGTATCAAAGATTGTTACACAACTTAGACAACAACACTATGCTACCCCAGTTATTAAACAAACTACAGACTGTGGAAACTCGATGATATTACAAATCAAGTTACAAACATTAATACAGTTATTCAGGATAATTATAATTAATAAGTGTTACATGATTCAATAAAAATAATAATATATTAATAATAAAAAATGATTGGAGGGATTAGTGATAATTTTACAATATCCTTCCACATATTTATTGTGATGTGCTTTACACGTGAATCTTCATAAGTGGCAATTGTGTGGTATGGTGTTGAAACGTTTTGGAAAATTAAATACAAATTGTAACCTGAATCAGTGAGTTTCAACACATAATGAGAAACTATGGTTAGCTGTGTTTCATATTATTGATTCTTATGGACTTCATGCTGGCTCGCTGTGATTAATTTATGTTTGTTCAGGAATTCCATAATTGATCATATAGCATGGTGCAGATAGATTAGAGTTATATCGGGCAGAAGTTGATGGGATCACTTTGATCTTCTTTCTTCATTATTTTGAGTTACCTGTTCAATCTTACAAGTAGAGAGCACTTTTTGCATCTCTAAAAATTTGTGTGGAATTTGATTTCACTCACATACTCAGTGAATACTCTTTCTGGGATTCCATCCAGTGTTTTCCTTCACTTCTGAAGCTCCATTTGTTTTACAATATCTACAGGATCTATTTGTATCAAAACTAATTTGTACTCTAAACAATTTGCAAGGTCTGGTATAACATCTATATTTTCTTTTAGAGGATCTATTTTTAATTTGGTGTTTAGTACATCAGCCTTCTCACCACTTTTATTAATCTCCAGCCATTGTGAATTAGTGTTGACATACTGATAGCATTGCATCTAATTTTTCTTTTCTTATGTTTGACCAAATTTTTTTTTTAGGTTTTCTAAGAAACTTTTAGAAATTAAATTCTGTTGGAAAATGTTAAAAGCTTCACATATCATATTTTTCACTCACAATCTTAAACTGATTATACCTTCTAGTATCCCCTGTCCTGAAACATGTATGTGGTCTTCTTTACTTTCATACCAGTTTTTTAATTTCATATATGTACTACAGTTGTTGGATCGCTTCTCTGATTGTCCTTTTCAGAATGTTAGTGTAAATAAATTACCTGATTATATACATAAAACAATGTCTTGTGTTCCTTGAAAAGGATTGGTACTTATCTTTTATATGCATTTTAGTAGATCATTTTAAAGCTTTTTAAAATCTGTACACATTCCTTTCTTTGTTCTTTATATCCTAACCAGTTGATTTTACAATTGCAATTAAGGTTTTATGATAGCTTATTCCTTTAGTTGTTGAAATATATTCAAATAAGTCATGGCGCTAATGACCCAGTTGTCGACGTGCCCTAAAACCCTAAAAACAACAACAACATCAAATAAGTCTGGCTTGTTTGTTACTATAAGATCTAAAATGTTTTCATTATTGTTAATATACAGGGTTGTTTCAGTAACCAGCTATTCGAAATAATAGTGGGAGAACGTACAATTTTATGAGAATTTTTCTCCCTGTCATCAGTTTTGTAAACATAACTAATCCAATTGATATATGGCAGATTAGAGTCACCTACTACTAGTACTGCTCAATCCGGAAACCATCTGATTTCATCATTTACATTATTATTTGTCACTATGGTCACAGTCATGTTAGCATCTGACAGCCAGTATAAGAGGGTCTATCGTAAGCTTTGTATTAGCAACTATAAGTTTAATCCATATAATTTTGCACTTAGAATTGTTTTTGCCTACAGCTATATATGTCCCACTTTTAGGTCATTCAACTTATCCTTTTAGAATATGATAATGATTTTACTAAAAATTTCTATGAACATATAACCTGGTTCCATCCAGCTTTCAGTGCTCATTATGATATTTGCCTGATTAAATGTATAGAGCTTTCTAAATCTGGCTGTTTGTTGAAAATGCTTCTGCAATTAACTAAGAGATCTTCTAACTGTTGTGGTTCTCTTGTGCCATGCATTGCACACAGTTGTGAATTGCCATGCCATGACCGTATTTCATGTCCAAGGGCTTCCACTCTCTGTCTAAACCCCCCACCCCCTCTCCCCTCCCTCTCCAATTGCATTGCACATGGCACTTGCCACCCATGTAGCCAATTCTCATGTGTAGTACACACCTGGTGTATTCAAGGAAACCCTATGAAACTTAACCCTATGATGAAGATTGTCACAGAATACTGTATGTCGCCTTTACCTTGTAGGGTAAGAGCCATGACAGTGGTATAATGTGCAAAAATCCATACTTGGTGACCAAACAATCCTTTGTGAACACCTAGCCAACAAAGCCATACTCACCTACTTTACTTCATTGCAACCAACATTCTCAGTATATTTATTGTTCAAGAAAAACTCATTTGATTGTGCAATGAAAAACAAAAGCAATGACTTTTATAATTGCACTAACATAGTTCTAGAATCCACATGGTAAAAAGGCAGCTGTTTAATTTTTGTAATGCTAATTTTTTTAAAAATTTATTTATAGATTTTGTATACAGTTTTTATTTAAAAAAGACATGATGATGGATGTAACATAAGTGATCTTGAATGGAAATAATTGCAGCTGTTTTGTCAGTAAATTTTATAAATTATGCTTTCACTAATGTTATTCAATATCTAAACTTATATAACTAATTGATTTGCTCTCAAATAATTGGTTTTGGGAATTCATCCTCCCACCTGTTCAATTATGTCATCTCACATGAATCTCATGTCACACATTGTATTTCCAAACAGTAAAATTATGTGTGGTAGTTCAAACCTCTGTTGCCTTCAGTTCCTCCCTTTTCCATTAGTGCACCAAACATTTTTCAGAGTTCATTGTTGAGATATGGCATTCTGATTGGTAAAATTATTGGGAAATGTTTCTAAGCAAAATATAAACTTGAACAATACAGAGGTCATAAGTGCTGTGGGAATGGTAACAGTAAGTTGATGTATTCAAATAATCTGCTATGGAGGTAAAATTGCAATTGATTGACACTAGCAACGAGCCTTCTTGTAAAGAGTATATTAATTAGTATCATAAATTGGCTTTTACCTCGGAGACAATTTTCATAAGCTCATGTACTCTTGTTTAATTCTTACACAGTAAACTTTCTACTACTTTACCAAGATAGTGTTTTGTTCAGTATCTTACTACAGCCCAATTAAGTACAGTTCAGAAACCTGAATATTATCTCACTGTTTCACATGAATGATTTATTTCCGTAGCTGGTAGATTTATGGTCTGCCAAAATAATTGATTATCCAGTGACTTCATAGACTGCAAGTGCCACCAACTATAACACTTGTAGTTTGGCCATGATTATTGGCAGTGTTAACACATTATCTTTTTCTTCTTATTATTATTCCATTATCTTCATACTGTCTAATCGATTTATGTGTAACTTTACTCGGGTGTGATTGCACTCTATATTGCCAGTGTAGTTATCATTTACAATGTCATCACAAAATATGTATATATATTCTTCTGGTTGTGCACTAAAAACAAAAGCAATTAATTTTGTGTTATAACTTGTGGAGACATCCTTACAGTCTTAAGCATTGTTAATTGAAAATGCCACAATAAAGGATGCTCTTTCGGTTATGCTTGAGAACAAAAGCAACCAATTTTATATTTTTAATACTCTATTTTCTTTGGTATTTTTCCACTTCATAAATACAAAAAAAAGGTTAAGCTGTAATTTCTTGTAATATCTGTTATTTTGTGTTCATCTTCTTAAGTTTATAGATTCCATGTACAGTTTTAATTTCAGAAAGAATTACTGGTGAAAGTTATAAAGACTGGCTTTGAATGAAAGTGACTTGCATCTCTTTTATAACTAATCTTGTTAAACTTTACAGCTAAATATGTTGTTTCATTATTTCCTATTTTTTCTTTAATAATCAGTTTTGAGGGCCCCTTAAACTCCTCTGCAGTTTAATCTTGTAAAAAATTCGCAGCCCTTTAAAAGTTAAATTACTTACTTGCTGGAAGTTCAAATCTGTCAACCTCACTTTCCTCCCATTTCAATTAAGGTGTCAAAATTCTATCTGAGTTTCAGTTATTCAGCTTTGATATTTAGAAGGAGGTTATAAAGGAATTACTGATTGGCATGAACAAATTATCAGGAAAGGAGTTTGAGCTAAATATACACAAAATCAATACAGACCGTGAAGTTGTGCAGAAATAATATCAACAGTAGATAGGATAATATAGAGCGTTGTTACATAGAAAGAGGTTAACATTGGCAAAAATAAAGAAAAATTTAAACAATGTTTTATGAATCGGAAAGAATTAGCTGAAGATGTTAAAAATCGGGTGTACAGATGATGTTAAAAATAAAATGGTTCTGCAAATAATAAAATAATAGCTTAAGAAAAGACTTGGGAAGAACACAACAAAGATTAGGAAGAGGGCGGTTCTCATATTTTGAGACGTGAGATGTTAAGTGTGCTCAAATGGCTCAATGCAGGAACTGCTAAGACAAACATATACTCAGGGCATAAGTTACTGGAAATTAATAGGTAATCCTGGGATACAAAGCTGTATTGCAGGTGGTTCATCTTGTACTTTTATATCTGTCTCTTTTTTAAAAAACAATTTTGCTACACATTGTTCCATAGCTGAAAGTTGTCTTACAGTGCTGTATTTCACAACAAATCAAAATAATAAGAAATAGATTCATATGAGTTTCTCCCCATATCTGTTTTTAAACAATAACTTACACATTTAAAGCTACAGTGAGCTTATTTTGGAATAAATATTTCTGACATTCTTTCAACAGCATAACAACAACCCACAAATTCTGGGTGTAAAGTTGAGCAGTCATACCCATTAAATCTACTTTTTAAAAATTACTTTTGAAATCTCAATGAGAAATTGGTTTATTCTAAAAGTTATCCATTGGAGTTTATTGCCTGAAGAAGTTTGTATAAAATAGTTCTCACATTATTTTTCTTCTGTTAAGTTCGTTTTGTCCATTTTAGAATTCAAGTATTTTTTGTTATTTTATTCTTACAAATTTCAGTCTCTGATCAAGTGTACTTTGACATTCCTAAACATGTATAAAATGAAATACAGTAGGGTAGCATTTTCTGTGATATCTTTCTTGCTTTCCTGGTATTGCTGCAGATGTTTGTTTTTATACACTTAGAGTTATAATGTAACAACTTTTTTATTCGTATTTGTACTGTATATAAAATAGTTTTTAAAACACAAGGAGAAATGGGAGGAACAGCTTTCTTGGTTTTAAAAATGGTATAACGGAGTTACCTAACTGAAAATTGACATTTTTGCATGGTTTGCTTTCCCATTAACATACATTTTCTCCATCTGAATATTTTTCATTTATGCCTCTTAACATGATGAGGCACTACATTCTATAACCTGAACGAGGAATGTCAGTTCAGTGTCATTACATTTTGATATTGTGCTTTAGTAGCTTTACAACTATTTCCCTCTCCAATATCTTTATTTCCCTTGTAAAACTGGTTATCCTAAACAACTATCAAAATAGAGTCACACAAAAGCAGCTCTGTCAAAATATTTGATTTTGCTGCCTGTAAGTTTAGAAATAAATATAAAAATTGTAAGTTTTTGACAGTATCTTTTATCATATTCCTATTAAATATAGGGTAAAAATTACAGTTCAGCTACAAACCACTGCCATCTGCTTCCCAGAAAGTAGTTTAGAGTTTGGGGTTGCCACATTCCATACTGATTTTGCAGCTAAACAATGGTGCCAAATCATTAGAGTTGTTTTGGTGTTTGTGGTGTATACTACTATTACTTTTTTTTGTATTCATGAGCTGGTAACTTGTAATGCAACTGGTTTAAACTAGAACAGGGAAGAATACTTCCTGAAGCTATTAGCATTTGCTTGCCCATCCCTTTTGCATGTTTAATGTGCCAGATTGAACTAATCAATGTCTCATGGTGGTAGGATTTATCTTTTCAAGTAGGCTTACTGGTTGTTTGTTAAAACAGATGCTGTAATTTTAATTTTGTATTTTTTCTCAATGTCACTATTATTTATTGCTATCAGCTGATAATTTGAGTTTTGAATTAGTTAGCTACTAGTGCCTTAACTTTGAGGCAAGGATTTTCTTTTATCAGTATTGTTTTTGTAAGAAGGATCAAAACTTTCTAAACAATGAAAGCTCCAGAATGAAGTTGTTCTCCATGTATTGTATGATTGTTTTCATCTCTGCAGAAATACAGATGTTATATTAAACAGAGACTGAAATGAATGCATCTAAAAACTATGTGCAGAATAAATCAATAGAAAAAGTAGAAAACTTTTCACATCTGCTGTTACAATAAATTTTAGTTTTTTCTTTATCCTTGCTAGTGAAATAATATCAGTATTATTAATGTCATCATAATCGCAATATCTCAGGAGGATGCCATAATTGTAAAAATGTAATGGAATGTTAATTGGTTTCTCCTTTATTCATAAACCTAATTTTATTTTAAAAAATTTGTATGTATAGTGATGAAGTGAAAATTTTTAATTCTGTGGTGTTGTGAGATAAAAATATATTAATTTTTTTAGTGTTTTCCTATCATCTAGAAACAATTAATTGTTTTTGACTGAGTTTATACGCACTTTATCCCTTTATATGATAGCAAATGCCATATTTATTAAAAATTGTGCAAACTTATGTTGTTCATTGGCATAAAATTTTCATGAACTTTTCATAGGTTTGAACCTGTTTAGTTAAAGCTATTTAATTTCATATGTATAGTATTTTGTATTCTTTGTTGTGGTATCACCTGTACATAAACAAAATTTAATCTGAAAATATTTTATTAAATATATGATTTCTGAGATCACTAGAAGAGAAAGTATCAGGAAATTGTATAAGGTAGTATAACTGCCAAATCCATTATGCCAGTAAAATGTGTGTGAACATTTTCAACCACCAACTTTAAGAAATTCATTTGACAACATATTTTTTTGATTATTAATTTAAGAGTAGTCAAATATCTTGTCAACTGTATTCCTTATTTAATAATGATGGTTATAATTTATTCATGCTTAGTTCCCTCCTTTACTCTATCAGAAAACCAAGGGATTGCTATTATAATATTTTGACTTTAGTGTATTTGTTCAAGCATAATGTTCTGAATTGTCAATTATTATTTAGTAAATTTGATCTTTGTAAAATTTCTCATTCAGAATGTTTGATTATAAGTTGATTTTAATGCCAATGCAAATAGTGCCATTATTTCCATCGCTATGTCGTGATTTCTTGATGACTTTGGGGATATCCCCCGTTACAAGCATCACTCTATCCAGTGCATTATAGTGTGTGGCATTTCATTGCACAGTATAACTTGGTAATTTGTGAAAACTTTAGATACTGGTGTGAGCAGTTATATTTCTAAAAATATTTTGTAAGGCAGATAACAGGTAAATGCTATTCAGTATTTCATGTGGTGAACGTGGTTAAGAATTTGTGCTAGGAAAACAAAAAGGATATTAAATATTCAGCCATTTTAGTGCTGATGTAGGGTTTGTGTAAATAATACAGTGATAAATGTTTAGTGAGTAAGCTTTTCCAGAACTGATACAAGTGTATTTTTTACTCCTGTTGTCATTTATACCAGTATATGAAAAAGTTGTGTACCACAGGTAAATATATGCTTTTATACTATTTATACGAAATTGTGTTTGGATTTTATTTTTGCATGATTGTATGGCCTTTTAGTTTCCCTTTCCACTGTTCATAGAATTTTCAGCACTGTTATGCCTTTTCCTCCATCATTATTTCTAACATTGTGACAACAATTCTTCTAAGATGGAATATATTAGTTTGTAGAGATACCTGTACCTTTTACAGTAGTTAATTTATAATTACCTTGATTGGAAAGTATTCTTGGACACTAAAGAATTAAGTACACCATCAAAATTAATTTATCAGTGCCACCTGGGTGAATTACAATGTTGAGCCTTAAATCATTGGTAAGCAGTTATCTTACCCAAAAGAAAGAGCTGGAAATATACATTCTGACCTAAGTCTGTTCAGATTATTTTACTATATTTGTTTGATTTTTATCACTCACACTGCAGGCTCCTGTGCTTGAAAGTAGAAACTGAGGATTTCTAGTATTGTAATATCAAAATACTCTTCGCATAGTAAATAGAGTGTCATGGCTTTAGTACTATGAACTGTAAAAAGAAAAGCCTACCTCGTGTCAACTTTTGCCTACATTACCATCTTGAAAAGTTACTGATTCTTAAAGTTAGTGAAAGAAAAACATTTGTGGTCAGTTCACAAAGTATTGGACCCTCATATTCCCCCCCCCCCCTCTCTCTCTCTCTCTCTCTCTCTCTCTCTCTCTCTCTCTCTCTCTCCGTTTGTTGATACACAACTTTAAGGATCTCTGGTTTCTTACTCGCGGAAGTTGTGAACGGATACCAGCTCTCTTAAATTACTTTTAATATTAAATAACGTGTAGAAATATTTGTCTGGTGGCGTGTTTAGCGAATTTGAGTGTAGTAACACTGTGTAGTAAAAGTATCATAGATTAAATAGTTCAAAAAGGTTTTGGTTCGACAAGTTTAAAACTCGTGTGTGTTGTTTACATTATACTAATAACCGTTATAGGGAATTAATCTTCTATCAGTGAAGGAAACAAGAAGTTACTAACAGGTTTATTGTTAAAATTGGTTTGCTTGCGTGGTAAACGGAGAAAGGTGTGTCTTGTGGAAATTATATTGCATAATAAGGAAAGGTATTTATAGGTTAAGTCACAACTCGCTTCAAGGGCACATAGTTTGTTTTGTTTAAAATCTCAATGAGCATGAAGTGTGGTGGCTGTCGCAGGGTTGTAAAGCAGGGAAACAGCTGTAATGATTGTGGAGTTCGTTTTCATCCGAAATGTGGCTACATGGAAGCTGAAAATGCACTTTACTCTCCTTGGAGTTGTTTGACTTGCAAAAGTAGCAAGGAAAAGAGGGAACTAGAAAGTAGGATCTCTTGTCTCGGATCCACAGTGGCTGAATTAACAAAAGAGCTCAATGTTTTGAAGGCTGAAAAAGCAGCATTAAATGTTAAGGAATTCCAGTGGATTGCAGCCAAAACTGGAATGAAACAACAGGACCTGCATTCTACAAATTTTCAGTTGGAAGTTTCCAATACTTTTGGGGTGTTGGAGAATCTAACTGAGGATGTATCAGATACCACAGCAGGGCTGTCTCATTGCAACAAAGCTGTAAAAAAAGCACACATTGTGCAAAGCTCGAAAAAAGAAATCCAAGAAGGTGTTATTGCTTGGAAGTAGTCACGGTAGGGGGTTAAGTGCAATGCTACAGTCAAGCCTGGGCTCTGATGTTGAGGTGTGTAGTATATTTAAGCCTAATGCAGAACTTGGCAATGTTGTGGATGAAATTTCAAGCCTGGGGAAAGATCTTACTAAAGAGGATCATATAATTATAGTTGGGGGTCCTGGAAACAGTCTGTCCAGAAATCTCAATTATTGTGTTGAAACAGACATTGACAACATTGCCAAAAACACCACTCACACCAATGTTGGTTTTGTTGACCTGTTCAGGCGTTATGATCAACCCTGGATGCGTGGTCATGTACAGCGTACACAGGCAGATCTGAAGCGTGCATTGTTTCAGGCTGACCGAACACACATTGGTTTGATAGATGTTTCTTGCATTACACGGAGTGACCATACCTCCCATGGACTCCACCTGAATGTTCGGGGCAAGCAGAAGCTAACGCAACTGATTGCCAATAACATCAGGAGAGGCAGGTTGGATGTGAACCCCATCCCAGTGGTAATTGGTGGTAGGACTCAGTCTTTTTTAGGCCAAATGTCAAGAGTAGGAAGAGTTATTTAAGAAATGTACATAATGGTATTACAGTAAAAAATAAAGAATGTCAGTCTAAAATAGCTTTGTTCCATCAGAACATTAGGGGTATCTCAAGCAAACTTGATGAGTTCATAATATCTATAGAAGAAACCCAAAAATCATTGAATCTTAACATAAATATCGTATGTCTGACAGAACATCATCTGAAGAATTCTGAAATAGGTCTCCTCCCTTTTATTGGATATAGATTAGCTTCTTGTTATTGCAGGTCAGAGATGAGAATGGGTGGTGCAGCAATATATGTAAGCGAAAATACCGAGACAAAATCGTTAGATGTAAGTAAATACTGTATAGAAAAAGATTTTGAATGTTGTGCAATACAGTTAGAATTAGAAAACAAATATCTTATAGTGCTGACAGTTTATAGGGCTCCCACAGGAGACTTCAGTAAATTTTGTAATAAACTAGAGGCAGTTCTAATAAACTTATCACGTACTAAAAGGGAAATTATCCTCTGTGGAGACTTCAACATAAATTTTGCTGTAGAATGTAACCAGACAGATTATCTTCTAGGAATGCTTAGATCATTCAATCTCTATCAAACTGTAAATTTCCCAACTAGAACACAAAAAGATAGTAGTACCATTATTGATAACATTTTTGTAGAGCACAATAAATTAGAAATATATGAAACAGTTCCAATGGAAAATGGTTTGTCAGACCATAATGCTCAAATAAATATTTTGGATGTTGTGGGAAATGAATGTAACAAAAAGAAAGGATTTGTCAGAGTTAGGCCATTAAAGAACAATTCAATAAAAATATTAAATGATGAACTTCTCAATGAGGACTGGAGCACTGTTTATAAATTAAAAGGGGTAAACAATAAATTCAATTACTTTCACCAAAGGTTTTCAGAAATTTACAAAAGGTGTCTCCCTACAAAACTAGTTCCAATTGGTCAAAAACGAGTAAATAAAAATTGGGTTACAGTTGGTATTAAAACATCTTGCAGACATAAAAGGGAATTGTATGTAAAAGTTAGGAATACTGATAATATGCTTCTCAGACAACATTACAAAACTTACTGTAGAATTTTAACCAAAGTAATAAAAGAAGCTAAACGTTTGGCCATAAACGATGAGATTAGTAGTTCAGATAATAAGATAAAAAGTGTTTGGAACATTATTAAAAGAGAAACAACTGTATCATCCCTTGAACATAAACCTATATCTATAAGCATTAATGATAAGCTTGTAACTGACCCCTCTTATGTAGGAAATGCTTTCAATAACTACTTCTTAACAGTTGCTGAAAAAATAAAAGGAAAATATATTGGGAATATGGATGCTATAGCAATACTTAAATCCTTGTCACCAAAAACAGCACCTATGTCTATATTTCCCACCAGTCAAAATGAAATTGAAAAAATTATTAAATCCCTCAAAAATAAAAAGTCATTTGGTTATGATGAGGTTTCAACCCATGTAGTGAAACAATGTAACACCAGCATTAGTAGAGTTATTAGTCATATTTGTAATAGTTCTTTTGAAGAAGGTATCTTCCCTGACTCACTCAAGAAGTCAATAATCAAACCGCTTTATAAAAAGGGTGATAACTCAAAAATTGAGAATTACAGACCCATTTCACTTCTACCAGCATTTTCAAAAATCTTTGAAAAAGCAATGTACAGAAGGGTGTATGCACATTTACAAAAAAATGACCTACTCAGTAAAGTACAGTTTGGTTTTAGACAAGGCGTTTCAACAGATTCAGCAATTTTTGCTTTTGTAAACACCATACTGGAATCAATGCATAAAAAATTAAATTCCCTAGGTATATTCTGTGATCTTGCTAAGGCTTTTGACTGTGTTGATCATGAAATTCTACTAGGTAAATTAGACCACTATGGAGTTAGTGGTAAGCCAGGACATTGGTTTAAATCATACCTGGAAAATAGAAAGCAATGTGTATCACTGAAAGATGTTAATACAGGAGATGTTATAAACTCAGAATGGGGTATAGTTAAATGTGGTGTGCCTCAGGGTTCAATTCTTGGTCCTCTGCTGTTCTTAATCTATATAAATGATCTCCCACATATACTAGGTGATAATGAACACATGGTGCTCTTTGCAGATGATACTAGCATATCCTTGAAAGACCCATCAGCACAAAACCTCGAAAACACAGCAAATGAAGTTATAAAGAAAATTAACAGGTGGTTTAATGCCAACAAACTAATACTTAATGTAGAAAAGACACAGTTACTTCAGTTTGTTACAAAAAATAAAACAAAGGACAGCTATAATGTATTGTCAGAAGGAAAAGCAATCGATGAAAGCAGTTTCACAAAATTCCTGGGTGTATATATAGATAACAAATTGAACTGGAAACAGCATATTCAACAACTTCTTAAAAAACTGAATTCTGCAACATTTTCACTGAGGGTAATATCTAGAATAGCTAATATAGAAACCAGAAAGTTAGTATATTTTGCATATTTTCATTCCCTGCTCACTTATGGCATCTCATTCTGGGGAAACTCGTCACAAGCACAGAGGGTATTTAAATTGCAAAAGCGTGCTATAAGAACTATTTGTGGAGCAAACCCACAGACACCGTGCAGAAATCTATTTAAAAACCTGGGTGTTCTAACAATGCCAGCACAGTATGTATACTCTGTATTATCATTTGTAGTAGAAAATCCTGAACACTTCAATCTTAATGCTGACATACATAGCCATAATACTAGGAATAAATATAATATTCACAAGGATTACAAATCACTGTCAATTGTTCAGAAAGGGCTAACAGTTACTGGAGCTTCCTTATTCAATGTATTACCAACAGAAATTAAATGTTATCTACAAAAACCCAACTACTTTAAGTCCAAACTGAAAGAGTTTCTACTTCAGAACCCATTTTACTCTGTAAAAGAATTTTCTTCTTGGAATTTGGTAACTAAGAATGACTGATAAAATAGTATATATGGTGTATGGAAGGGGAAGGTGACAAAATTATCCACAATTACTAAAATGATATATGGTTTTTCTTTCTGTTGAAACTTGGCAAATGAACTAATTACACTGTTTACAAAATTTCACTTATATATAGTAACTAACATGGGATAGCATGCACTCAAAAACTGCTGTGAAAAATTATCATATTAACAGGTTTTTAAGTAATTGACTGCTTATGAGTTGTTGGTAATATAATTGATATTGCTAATAGGTGTGTGTACTGTTCCACATAAATAGCAACTAACATAATATAATATGTAGTCACAAATTACAGTGAAACCTTACATGGTAACTGGTTGGTAAGAAAATAACTGGTTATTAGATGCTGGTAACAAGTGTATACACTGTTCCACATAATAAGTATTAATTAACTCGGGATTGTATTTGTAGATTACAGGAGATATTGGTTATACTAATGGGTTGTTGCTAACTTGTTGTCAATATATAATAATATTATCAATTATATAGTAATATTGACATTACTAATAAGTGTATGTACTGTTCCACATCCCCGAGATTATTCTCACATGGGATCAAAGTGAACATATCTATCTATCTATCTATCTAAAGCAGGAAGGCATGAAGAGCATATTCAATATGAAACATGAGATCTTGTAACCTGATACTGAAGTATTTGCCCATAATTAGATCTTGCTGTCTGCAGCCTGTTTCTTTGGTCAGGCATAGCAATAAGTGTACCAGGGTTTGTTTTACTCCCCAAGTCCCTTGTTGTCTAGAATCAAGCCTGGTTTCCAGTTATTAAGTAAAGAAAATGTATTTGATTTTTTTTTTATATTTCAAATAGCAGAGAGGATAAATGTTTTAACATACAAGTAGAATTTTTTTGTCTTGCTATTTGATTCCAATCTCAGAAGAACTTTGGGCAAGTAAGGACTTTTTGTGGGTCATCCGTCTTGCAACTAAACAAAATGCCCGTTATGGCATACGCATTTTGTCTTCATTTAAGACCTCCTAAGTGTCATACATAACATATATACACACAAATATATACAGTAATATTCATTAATTTGTGTTTTTTAAAATGGGATGTACTGACTTTCATTACTGCCTATTTACAGTTTTTGCTTATGAATTAGTATGTGCAAATTTAAGGTTCTAAGCCAGTTTTTTTCTCAGATTCATTCATAGTATAATGACACATAAAGAGAGTATTCAAGTTTTCAAATTTATTAGTCTTACAAATGTTTTATATTGCGGGTTCACCAATTATCGGCAGCCAAAGATTTTGTGTTGCCATACTGTTTCATTAACAGTAACAGTGAAAATGCTTTTAGGTAATGAAAATAAGGAAGGAAACTGTCACCCAGAAGAGCCATGACAAATACATGAACACAATTCACAATATTGTTTGAAAGGTTTCCTATAGTTAATAGTTTTAGTGCAGCCCTTTTTTTTTTTTAGATTAGGGTCAAGTATTAGGCAGAGAGCCTTAAGAGAAGTTAGTTTATGCAATTATGAGTTTTCAGACATCAAAATTAAAACTTGTTTAGGGATTAATATTATTGAACAAAGTAGATTAATTGCTGGTTCTCCTAAAATAATTGAATGCTATCAATTCAATTGATGTTTTCTACTTGAGTGCACACCATACAATGACAGGTATAGGTATTTCAAATTTAGCTTCTCATTATTGTAGAACTAATGTGGAGAAAGGAGGAGTTGCCACTTATTTTAGAAATGGTTATAGTTTTAATGATTTAAATATTAGCAATTATTGCATTGATAAACATTTTGAAGCCTGTGCTACATGTATAAATTTCAATAATGGGTATTTTATAATAGTAACTGTATACAGAGCACCATCTGCAATTTTTCTGAACCAGTTTGAACTCTCATTAAGATTTTTAAGTAGAAAAATAGCTAATATTTTCCTTCGTAGCGTTTTTAATGTAGATTATTTAAATAGCGTACCCTATTTAGTCATGTTGGAATCATTAGTCACCTCATACAGTCTAACTCAGATAATTTTCCCACTACAATAATAGTTACTAAGCATTAACCAAGATACCTCAAAATTCAGTTATAGAGTAAGACCATCTATTAATTGACTTTGAGGTCATGATGCTCAGTTACTAACCATCAGCACTTTAATAGGAACTACCTCCAAGAGTAATGCTTTTAATGTTCGGCAAGTAATACCTCAAACTAGAAATATGTTTACAGTGCACAAGGTATGAATGAAAAGTACATTTTAGTAGTGTTGTCTTTGAAAGTTTTTTTTCCCGTAACAACGTGCCTTCCTTCTCGAAAAGAACAACTACTATGGATAACCATGGGCATTAGAACATCATGTATTTCTAAACAGAAGTTATGTTATCTCTAGAAACAGTCTCAATGCTGAAATCAAAACATGTTACAAGTAGTATTGCAAAAGATTGAAAAGGGATATTAAAGAATCGAAACATACATACTACAAACATAAGATCCGTGTCTCTGAAAATAAAATTAAGACAATATGGGACACTGTAAAAATGGACACAAGGTAAAATATACAGGTCAGTACAGCCATTATATCAAACAAAATTCAGTAGAATCCAATTTTTCTATTGCTGATATGTTAATAAACATTTTTTATCTGTTGATAAGAAGTTGACTACCAACAGCTCATTGATTCACAGTATGGATTTCTCCAATACAGGCTTCCAAATAAAATTTGACACTATTGTCTGTAAATTTTGCTACTCCAGAAGAAATAAGAACACTTATCATGTCTCTTAAGAGTAATACTTGTGTGGTTATGGTAGGATTTCCAGCAGATTAATTTAACTATGCTTCAGTTAAGTATTATACCAAGTTATCTGTTTAATACATCTTTATGTGTGCTGTGGTTAAACCACTTTTATACTAAAAGGGATAAGTTAGTTGTATCAAATTACCATCCTATTTCATTACTAACAGTCTTCTCCAAAATTTTGGAGAAAACACTGTACAACATAGTTTACCAACACCTTAAAAATAAAAATAGTTCAAGTGAATTATGATTTGGTTTTCAAAAGGGCTATTCATCAGAACAAGCTATATTTGTGTTCATTGACAATATTTTAGAGGGAATAAATGATAAATAACTTCTGGTAGAAATTTTCTATTATTGTCTAAAGCATTTGACTACGTTGATTGTGAAATTCTGATACAAAAATTAATGAATTATAGTATAGATGGCATTGTAATAAATGGCTTAGTTCTTACCAGAAAGTGTCACTGGAACATTTTGAGACTGCATTATGTGGGTCACTGTTTTCTCAGTGGGGATTTATCATATGTGAAATACATGAGGTTTCTGTATTGGGAACACTATTGCTTTTAATATATCTAAATGATCTATCCCTTGTGTTATATATATGTGATAACTAAAATTCTGTTCTATTTGCAAATGATACAAGGATAAGATTTAAAAATACCCCAGATTGTTCTACCAAACATATTTCAAATTCTTTGGCCTTATTAATAATTGCTTTACACCTAATGCCTTGTCTTTAAACTGTGATAAAACTCAATACATGCAATTCAGTACATCACACAGGTTAACACCAAACATAAACAAAATTTTCAGGCCAGTCCCTTCAAGAAGTAGAGAGTGTGAAATTTCTTGTTTTGCATGTTGATCTTAATTTAAACTGGAGGGTATATGTCTATGACTTACTAAAGTGATTGAGTGCAGCCACATTTACAATTTGTACAGTTTCAGCAATAGTTGCTCTCTGTATGAGGAAACTAGTTTATTTTGCTCATTTTTTCTCCTTAATGTCATGTGCAATAATATTCTGTGGCAATTCTACTCGTAGAGACAAAGTGTTCAGAGCCAAAATGTGAGTAATTAGAATTATGTATGTGTTTAGCAGGAGAACTTCATGCAGAAAGCCATTCTAGAAGTTAAGGATTTTAACATTGGTGTCTGAGTGTATATATATATATACATTAATGTCCTTCATAGTCACCAATTATACTCTATTTACAACAAATAGTAAAATGCACAATTATGGCACTCGATTTAAAAATGATCTTCTCAAGGAAGTTTTCGTCATCTGTTCAATAAGGGGTTCAATATTCAGGGATATGTATCTTTGATAAGTTTAAAATACATCTTAAATGTCTAGCAGGTATAAGATTAAACTGAGTGTAGTGAGTGAGCAGTAACACAACGGCCTCACATTCATGAGGACGTGGGTTCTAATCCCCGTCCAGGCTTCCAGATTTGGGTTTTCCATGGTTTTCCCTAATCACTCCAGGTGATTGCAAGGATGGTTCCTTCAAAAAAAGGAATCATTTCCATTCCTTGCCTCAATCCTTTTCCTGCTTCTAATGACGTCGATGAGGTGTAAAGCCATAAAAAAAAAGACAAGACTAAATTTAGAAAAAAATCAAAAGAGTTTTTAATTAACAACTCCTTTTGTTCCATTGAAGAATTTATCTCCAAGTTATCTACAAAATAATTGCCAGTAGTTTGTGTAAATATAGTTGATATAGTTAATGTACCTTTTATGCTGTGACAGTGCATCTTTGAGTATATTCATCTGTTTTGTTATGCAATTGTTTACTGTAAATTGACAATTTTCCATGTCCTACAGAGCCAGTATCTCATTTTGGGATATATGGAAAATGAATTAATTGTAGTAAAACCTTAATCATGATTGATGAGGACTGGAGGATCTGATATGTGCAAAGGGTGACTCACCTTAATAAACTAGGTGCTAAAGGTGGGGACAACAATAGATGGGGAGGGCGTGGATTTGACCAACACTAATTACAGAAAAGTATCATTTCTGTTATGGTCAGTCAATGTAAAATAAAATAATTAAAATACTTTTTTAATAAACTAAAATAAATGAATAAAAATTAATAGTAATAAAAATAATTGCATACTTATAACAAAAATAAGTGATTGCATTACAGGTTGAGTTGAAATGGAGGTTCAGACAATGGGTACACCTTGTACCAAGGACATGTTGATAGGCAAGTTCCCATCTACGGAGTTTGGAAGGGGTAGTACTCTCAGAAAAAATACTAATTGTAAAACAGTTGTTGAGATGGTTAGAGTTATGAGAACAAGCATTTGCTGATAATGGATGGTGTAAGTTGCAAGTTTAAATGGTTCTCCTTTGGCTTTTCATCCTGGTGGCAGTTGGTTAGTGTTGAAGCTTGTAAAATAACCTAAATTTTGTCATTACATCAACAAAATTTGTTTAGAGAGTATTGAACTAACATCAATTCTACTATAAAGTATATTTAAATTCATTTTCTTAAGAATTTCAAGAATTAAGTATGGGTATATAGTGATATCAGATCGTAACATAATGTAAATATTGCTGCTACGATGGGAAACACGTATTTCTTCATAGAAAATGTTGCATTCATTTCCTGAGGTACTTTAGGCCACAAGTAGCAAAATACATACATAAGTAGAAATTTGTACAGAAGACTTATCGGACTTATAAAGTTGGATAGAAAACATTTTTTGTAAGGCACAATAAACACTTAAAAATTCCTGAAGTCACAGTTTTAATGATAGGAAAATGAATTGTAGCTCAAATGATATGTAAATTTTTAAAATATGTTATGTAAAAGTTTGAAACTGATAGGGAGAAGCTAAAGATTGTTTTTATGGTAAAATGATGATTTTGTCAAAAACGTGGTGGTTACCGGCTAATTTCACAGATAGGGGACTGTATTCAAAAGAAAGGAGAATTTTTTCCTCAGCATAGAACACTAATTTTCATGGACGCTAATGACCCCGTCATCGACGCGCCCTAAAACCCTAATAACAACAACAACAACAACAACAACTAATTTTCATCAAAATCCATCCAGTACTTTGGCCAGAATCTAAGAAAGTAAATTAAAGACAAATTCGATTAAATTGTGGCTTACAGTTGCTGTACCGTAAAAACTAGATTTCGAAATAATAGGAAGGCTATTAAAGAAGTGTTGTTGTAATTGAATAGTATCACTATCTCATAGGAAATTTAATGTAGAGTCATTTAAAACACATTTCAGCTTTTTAGCTTTAACACTTTTTGAGAATATGATTTTTTAATTTTCTCATTTTTTATTACACTAAGTTAGGGAACAGTAGTTAGGCCTGTTTATACATCAAAAGAAAGGATAATCCTACAGATCATTTTAAAACCAGTTTCAACTCGATAGCTTAAAAACTCTGAACGTGAGAGACATTTCTAAATTCGCCATGAAAATAATTTTTTACGGTGAAAATATTAAAGAAACAAAAATTTAGACTAGGATTGATTTTGACTTTGGACTACACACCATAAAAATTTCAAGCCAATTGGGAGAAAAATTATTTTGAAAAGGTGCGGGTATTTCGTGAGAATCTGAAAATTTCTGGCTTCCCAGGCTGCAGTTATAAAAGAATTTTCAGAAGACGGAGTGTGAGTCAGTTGCAAGCAAGTGTTTGAAGCAGTAGCCACACAGTGCTTACCAGTGATTTTGGCACGACATTTAGGAGCTAGGCAATACGCGATACAGGAAGTGATATGTTTTGGAATCCATTTTGAAAGTTTTGTCGTAGCTTCACTCTCATGTAGCTGATTCAGCTAAGGGGTTATGGGAGTTGACTGTGCTAGGTTTCACTGATCCAAACTTGCTATCATTTATTTGGAAAAGAAGTACCAATTCCTGTAGATTGTTCAACAGACTTTGTAAATTATTCTGAAAAATATAGTGATGTTAAACTTATTTTGAGGCTACAGTGAACTTTATTTTTGCCCACTTAACTTTTCTAGTTAAAATTGATAACTAGATGGCAACTGAAAGACAAAAATGACAAGCTACTCCTTAGGCTGCAGCAATGGTTAGAGATCAAACTATTTAAGCTAACCCTGATGAACAGTTAGGTCGTGACAAGCTTATATTAGAAACTGTGCAGTGATGGCATGTAAGTAGGAAAATTAGATGTTTATTTATGAAAGTGGCATGTCCAAAATAAGAAGAGTTTCCCCTATGGTAGGATTGCAGCAAGTACTTGTGGCTGGACGCATGCTGCAACCTGTAGCCACCTCTGTCTATTCCAATCCTACTAAAGGAAAATCTATGCCTGTAATGGCACATGCCACTTGCACAACTACACACCTCATTTATGGGATTTCCTGCCTTTACCTCAGCACTATCCAACCGTTCATCAGGATGAGATGAATGGCCACAGGCAAACATTTTATACTGCCAACCTAGACCATCCAATGGCAACTCATGTTAGTTCATACAGCTCTAATACTGGTAACAACTGTTTTACGCTCTTTTTTGCTACGGGCCCCGCGTTCTCTTAATCCGGCCCCTGTTCATGCCTCTAGTGACCTCTATAAGTTGTAAAGCCAAAAGTAAATTAAAAAAAAAAAAACTGTTTTGCTGTGAGAGCTGTTGAGGGTTTTTCCTGGTACTACCACCCATTCATATCACTGTAGATGGGAACTAGCTTACAAACATTGTTGATTCCAGATCTCAAACTCCATTAAAGACACCACCATTAAACCTATTATTTACCTTTATTATGAGTATACAATTACTTTTATATAATTATTGTTATTATTTTATTTTTTACTTGATCCAATTTTATTATGTATTTATTTTATAATTTTATTTTAATTCATTTTATTTCACTTTAATCAGCCATTACAGAAATTATACTTAAACACAATTATCATTGATTATCTTCTTGTGCCATCATTTCCAACTGGCTTAGTCGTATGGTGAGTTTTGATATGTATACATCTGATCTGCTCACCACTTGTCCTCCCCAATCATAATTGTGGTTATACCATAATACTGTAGAGTGTGTTTGTCTTCATGTGTTTGTTATGGCCTTCCTGTCTTCATGTGTGATGAGTGATGATTTTACTTTCCCTGTCCTTGCCTACTTTCACAATAAGTTTTGTTTAAAATCTTTTGGTGGTATTTGTGAATGTTAAGTTTCCTGAACAGTGTTTGGTTTTTTAAGTGTATATATTCATTCATAAAGTCTTTTTCATCACTGAGAACCTTTGATGTTTGAAATTAATCTTGGATGGTGTAAGAAAAAAAAAAGATATGCACTGGGGTTGGTGCAAAACCTTGCATCTTAACTGTGATCGTGCAAACCTAATGAGTTACAGTACTCACTAAGCTCTTAACACAGTCGCCACCGTAGTTTTAATCAAGAAACTAGGAAAAGGTGATAGTTCAATGATGAAAGTTCACTTCTGATATGATGAGTATATTCTTCAAAATGTTACAAAGTCAAAGTACTGCACAGGCAATCAGACAACCTTTCCAAATTTAATTTACAGATTCGACTGACCATTTGAGCACGACCGAACCCCACACTACCATTACTTCTTAGCTACATGAGTTTTTCAATGAAAGCTCCTCCCATGATGGCAAAGTTTCTACCGATGTTAAACAAACTAGCTGTTTGCCGCGCCACGAGCCCAGAGCTGGCCACCTTACTACATAATGCGTCTGTACCGTCTAACTGCTGCTTCTTGAGTGGGGCGAGCTTAGGCTATGGAGGGGGTATATATAGGATTGGACCGTGAGAACCTTCTTATCTCTACTTTCCCAGGGATTTGATACGATAGCTGATCAGTTTCTGACAAATGTTACGAATCTAATTTGATCATGACAGTAAAAATAATCCTAGCTCTCTGAAATTTTGGTAGTAGCAAGATATTATTACAAACGTCAAATCAAGTTATTATAAAAATTTTGTAACTTTAATCGTTTAGCCAGAAAAGAGTCGTAAAGATGTGATTGCCATAACTTCCGAAATATTGCTCCTATTGAGCTGAAACAAATTTGATTCTACTCTCCTATTGCTCATCTATACTCCGATGTTGAATAAAGAATTTTACCTATTTTTGAAAGTGGTCTAAAACCCGAAAATAAAATTTAATGTCTTGAAATATTCCAAATATCGACTTGAAAATAACTCTAAACGAATTTACCTATTGAAAAACTATTACTGTAAAAATTTGGAATCTCTAAGTCTATTCCCCGATTTATTACGAATTTTTACAAATTTCACTCCAGGCGAATGCCGAGCAATTGTATCATTTTGTCCAAGCGCTTACTCGCGCCAAAACCCATTTTATTTTATTACTATTGAATGCTTTAATATTTTGAAATAGAACTTTTCCAGAAACCTTTATATTTAAACAAACTTTACTCTGAATATAATTTCTTTTCATAAATCCCCGAAAAATACTGAAATTTCGAACTTTTACCTGAATCACATGTCTGGCTATATCACATTATATTCAAAAACGATCTTTAGAATGTATGAATCTCTCTAAAAATTTTAATATGTTATTTAAATCGAAATTACGATACTTTCTATCTATCCCTTGATTTCCTAACTGTTTTTTAATACCTAAATACTTCAATTTTAGAGTGGAAAATTACGTGATAAAATTCTAAACCGGCAAATCACTATTAAAGATATTCAGACTCTAAGTAGGATCTTTTAACAACACAATTAATTATCTTCTGGCTATCTATTTACCTAAACATCTTTTGAACTAACGAAATATATTGATTTAGTGAAATTAAATGAAAGTCAAATACTACATATTCAAATCTAAGGTTAAGTTTCTTAACAGCTGTTTTAATGAATTTAACTTTGAATTTACTGTTAACACTTGAATAAATGCTTATATAGGACATATTGCTGGGAAATATTAGCAAAATTGACTATAAAAATGAATTTAAAAGGGTGGTCCCATATACTTCACCTGAGCTCGCTATCTCAGTAACTAATTTCGTTATGCGAAATTCTAAGATGTGTTACAATGGTCTGCATGCTCTTCTTTTGGTTAGGAATTTGAAATATCTGTCAAATGTCTGTTTCTGTGATATTGTGTGAATGGCTATCTTTTATAAAATGTTTAGTGAATGTAGAGTGGTTGCACATGATATTTTGGTGATCAAAATCTCTGTCTTCTGGTGAATATCATGTGCAAACACCTTGTTCACTACAGGTATTACTGGAATATTCGCTTTGTTAATTTTGATTTGACTTCTCGCTGAAGTTGCTCTGGGATTCTTTTGTTTCAATTTTGTTGTTGCCAGTCTTTAAACATTAATTTAGTTATTTTTAACAGCTGTTTGAAATGTATTAGTGGTATCTCTCTTGAGCCTAGATATATTATTGTTTTATAAGAAGTTTAGCAGTTTTGTGATATAGTTATTGTTTTAAATTGACATCACAGTATTTCCCTTGTCCACTTTGGTTGTAACTGTGTCCTCCTTTGTGAGGTTTTCTATGGTTGATGTGCAATTGATAGTATTGCTATTAGCTCTCTAACAAGTGTTATATTGATCTAGTTGTTACCAGATTTTCCTTCTTCTGTCAGTATATATTAAGCTTCAGTTATAGTGTTTTATATGAATTTCTTATTCTATGCTATGTTTCACCAAGAATGGTTTGTGAGTGGTAACAATATAGCCTTGTTTTAGAGAGGAAACAGATTCAGTTCTCTGTCCAGCTATCCAGTTCATTTTTATTATTATTATTATTTTTGCAGTTTCCCATAAACAATTTAGGGGAATGCCAGAATGTTTCCTTCCCATTCCTTGTTGCCTAGTTCTTTCCTGCCTCTGATGATCTGCTTGTCAACATGATATAAAGTGACAGGAAAAAAAGCATACAGTATTTACTTTGTTGACCTTAGTTACAACAGTATCCTGCTTTGTGAGTTTTTTGGTTGTAGAGTTTAGTTTGTATTGTTTACATTTCTATGGTTTTGTGTTAAACTGATGGTCTTGATTTCTTTTGCTATTGGCTCTCTAACAAGATTTGTACAGAGCTGGTTGTTACTAGATGTTTCTTCTTGTGAGAGAATAAGTTCAGCTTCAATTATGGTGTTTTCATTAATTTATTTATCACCTGTATTTTCTCTTGTAATTTTTTCTTTTAGATTTGTGGTTGTTTAGTTGACTGAACATGGGTGAAATATATGTGTTTTTGCATGGTTGTTAAATTATATATTATCTATAGTTGTGAAAGGCTGTATGTTTTTGAATGTGCTTATGTTTCTCTTGTGTGTGCTCTTTAATATTTCAATGTTATATGAATTGTTTATTTCTGTCTTATCAATGATATTTCGTAAAACTTGGGGATTGTTAACGTAACTTGTCATTCTGGATGTATCAAAGATAATGTTAAATTTTTAGCAGTGTTGACCACCAATTTCATTGCTTAACCAATCTATTGCTGCTGGTTGTTTGCCTTTCTATGCTGGTAAAATTGTATGCACTGGATCATCTATTGTAGCTTGAGATGAATATATTTGTATTTATTACGTAGGCCTGTTGGGAATGCTTGACAGGACTGATTTTACATATTCGTATTTTGTTCCTATGGCAACTATGATACAGGTTTGTGTATTAAATACAAATGGATTCATCTCAAACTACACTAGATGATCCATTGCATATGATTTAACAAATTGTGTGAACAAAATAGTAGAAAAACCAAACTATGTAAACGTTAAGTTTTGAACAGTTCCATGCAAGCCTACAAAGCAAATCAGCAGAAATTCATAGGTTAAACAATGAAATTAATATTTCACTATTCAAAAAATCTCAGAAAGACATTATGCCTGATACATCTAGAATCATCAGATATAAAATACCATTAAATGACAGAAGTGAACACTGCACATTGTATTGAAGTATTAAAGAGCTCATGCAAGAGAAAAATGAGCATGTTCACAAACATGTAGTATATCACAACTACAGTTAACGAACAATTTAAGAAGAATAGAACAACACAGGCATTTCACCCATTTGCAGTCAACTTCGCAACTACAGTTCTAACAGAAAATGAGGAAACGGGGTTAATGGAAGGTCTGAAACACAACCTAAGCAATTCAGGTGATAATAAGTTAATAGAGAATACCATAATTGAATCTGAACCTATACTGTCACAAGGAGAAAAATCTAATAACAACCAGCTCTGTACAAATCTTGCTGGAGTGCTAATAGCAAAAGAAATCGAGACCATCAGTTTAACCCAACTAAAGAAAAAACTCCCAAAGCAAGATACTATTATAACCAAAGCTGACAAAGTAAATACTGTATAATAATTGGAAACAATATCTATGTCACAAAAGCTGTCCAGGAGCAAGTCAGAGCCCATTAACACTTTTTTAAAAGAGATGTTAAAAAATATTTAAAAACTACACTAATTTTGAAAACCAGGCAAAAACAAGACATGAAACAAAAATGTTCTGGTAGGACCTGTAGTGAAAATTATGTGTCCTGTAACTAGAAACCATGCATCCAACAAGGCAACACATTTTCATTGATCCACAGTTCAGTCTTTAGGATCTCATGCACACTGTTATTGTAAATGACTTTGATCAAGATAGGAACAATTATGGGTCATCTATTGTGGCGCCTCATTTTCAACAATATTCACTGAGCAGTGTGCTCTGAAACACTTGTGTCTGCACCAGAATTATATAACATATCACCCCTATTCTGCTTTACAGAGCAGGTAAGCCTCTGATCTCCACATTCGATGATGAGTTTTGGACTTTCACCACCTTGTCGCCTACTTGAGATTTCACCGTCCTTCAACCACTTTCCATAGATTATCACTACAGTAGCATGCATACAGCTGATCAGCCTCACTATTTCTGAAGTGCTCATTCCAAGGTGCTGAGCCGTAAACAGTCTGCTCTTCATAAAGGTCACCTATGTCGGTAGATTTCCCCATTTATCACAAGTGATTGTCATTAGAATGACTTCCCACGTGTCTCTGTTTTGCTTATATGCTTTCCTTATCACCTGACATACTCGCAATGACACCAGGAGGCATTCAATCTTGTAGTGGGTAATCGTCATAATGTTTTAGTCTATCAGTTTAGTTCGGAAATTGACTTACAAAACTGACATCTTTTGTAATCTAACTCTTTTATTATACTAAGAAAGCATTTGAGAATAGTAATATACTGAAATGTATAGCCAGTATAGAACTTCGAACTTGCATGCACTAATTTATCAGCAAAAACTGTTAGTAGATAGTAATATAAGTCAATGTAACCCATTTTACAAAAAACAAATTAGTAAACGTTAATTCCTATTCACAACATTAATATATGTAAATGTGTGTATTTTACCCAGGGCTCTGACAATGTCTTAGATAAAGATGAAACACTTATGTCATGAAAACTGGATAATAGTTTAATTGATACTGCTGTTAAGTGATGAAAATAAGGAAGAATAGGGAAACTAACTCCTCATTTACCACAAATGAATGCAGAAGCACCAGGACGAACAGATAAATACAGATACTCTATACAATATTCTGATGAATAACGTTGGTCATTATAGATTAGAGACATATAGAAAGGGGAGAGAAGTGTACATATCCAGATCTACAATATGAATCAAGTGGTAGGTCTGGATCTTTTGCCTCGCCACATGTTTCATATCTATGATGAATAAGGTTATTCATTGAAATATTGTGTTCGTGTTTTTATGTTTGTCCTAGCTAGCCCTCTTGACTTCTTATGTGGTTTTTCATAAATACTTCCCATACTGACTAAGGAAGATGGGCCAAAAACACCAACATGTTACATACTGTATCAGTTCTAGCGGAAGGATTTTCTTAGTAGTATTACAAATTGTGTCAACATAAATGACAAAGTATAGGGACAATAACTCACCAATAACTGACCAAAGCTGAAGGCTGGAGAGCTGTAATGAGTATACAAGAAACATGACAAATATGAATATACAACATTTCAGTTTAGAAATTTATTCACGAAGGTAGGGTTGGGCCATTTAGCAAAGGATGTTTGGTCTTACCACAGCTTACCATATAATTATCTTTTGATGGAGAACAGGAAGGTGGTGGCAAAGGAAGAGGGGGTTAACTTATGCAAAATGAAGTATCGATAACTATGAGGAAAAGACACATACATTATTTGTATATAATCACAGTGGGTGGTGGAATGCCAAAGTAGGTATGCAAAAATGTAAACTGTATTCGTGGAGCAATTGGAAAAAAGGCAAGAAATAAACTTAAAATAGTTTTGTTAGTATTATCAATAAATAAACAATAAGTTTGAGTTTAGTGGTAGAGTCTTATCAGTGACTGAAGCCAGGATGATGTGTGGTATCCAGCATATTTTGGCATGTAAGTTCCCACTCTCTCATGTAAGTTCAGCTGTGGTGGTGATTTCCAAAAAAATCTGATTGCTCTCAATGGAAGTCCAAGCTTAATGAGTGAGTCGTTAACACTCGGACCATGCATTTGGGATGATGTACTTTTAATCTATTGTCAAGCCCTCCAGATTTCAGTTCTCCACCAAAATCTTTCCAGTTGAATGCTAGGATGGTTTCGTTTACAGGAGAATTACTATCGACGGTGAGAACTTGCTGGACTCACTATGTAGTAGTAATTCCATATCAACTGCTTTTGTATTTAAGTAAAGGATAGTGCAACAAGGAAGTGTCAAAGTGTGGCAAATGCATAACTAACCCCTTAAATAAGGCGCAGTAAGATTTGTTTCCTATACAACCTTTATTAGCCTTTTGCTTGAATGTGGCGTGAAGTATGTTGCCCACATCATGGTTATTAAATACAGGAATTAAATAGGTTGCAAATTAGTACAGCTGCAGTTGTCTGTGTATTTCAGTAGAATAAGAGTAGTGTAAAAGTTTGGGAGAGAGTATGCTAGCCTCTTCCAACCAAGTGTCAACTTTTCCTTCATGTGGTGCCCCCTGTTTCCATAGATGAGGCTCTGGCGACCGAAACATTCATGGTATAGGAGTCACCCACTGCTTACCAACGTCCTATTAAACGAGGCCCAAAGAGAGTGGAACGATCTAGGTCAACCTGTTGCCCTTGGGGATGGAAATTGCCCCTAAAGGCAGATAAATCAGAAATCATTGAATGACATGGGGTTGCAGAAGGCAATGAACAGTATAGATACAGGATTATTTTGATAGAAACTAAGCCCATACCTACCACTTTAGTATACATGTATATGCCATTATCACAGGAAGATAAAGAAGAAATACAAAAAATATACACTGAAATTCAAGAATAATCTAATATGTGAAAGGGGAGGAAAATCTAAAAATCATGGGTGATTGGAATGCAGTAGTGGGAGAAGGAAAAGAGGGTAACACTGTAAGAAGTTTTACTATAGGTGAAAGAAATGAGTTGGGAAACAGGTTGTTAGAATATTGAGAAAGATATAAACTAGTTATGATGAACACACTATGTAAGAATCATACAAGAAGGATGTATACCCGGAAACTTTCAGGAATTACAGGTAGAAATCAGTTAGATTAAATTATGGTCAAACAGAGTTTCAGGAATCAAGTTGTCAACTGTAAGGAATTCTCAGGAACAGGCATAGACTCTGACCATAATCTGATTGTTATGAAGTGCGGGCTGAAATTCAAGAGAATAAAGAAGCAATGCAAGCAAAACAGACTGGAAGTGAATAAATTGAAACTACGTATCACGAGAGAAACATTTGCAGAAATGGTAGATGTGGGTCTAAGAAGTAACTCTGAAAGGAGCTCAACCGAATGCAAATGGAATGCATTGAAGGGAGAAATTATGAAAGCTGGTAAAGATACATTAGTCTTTAGGGAACAGGCTGCACGAAAATCTTAGATCACAGAAAATTTTTTGGGGCTGATTGATCAGAGGCACAAAAATGCTCAGGATGAAGCAGGAAGAGAACAATGCTAACACTTAAGAAATCAAATAGACAAGAAATACAAAAAGAAAAAGAAAAAAAAAAATAGAAGAAAAATGTCTGCAAGTAAAAAAGGGAATGGTCATAGGTAAAGTAGATGAGGCATATAGAAAGATAAAACAATATTTTGGAGAAATGAAGAAAAGATGTATAAATATTAAAGCTGCCAAAGGGAAACCTCTTTTAAGCTCAGAAATTAGAGCTAACCGATGGTAGGAATACATTGAGAAACTTTATGATGGGTATGACTTGAACAACAGCATAATGGAAAAGGAAGGCAATGTCATTGGTGACTTATGAGATCCTATTTTTAGAACAGAACTTGATAGAGCTTTGCATGACTTGGAATCAAATAAGTCAGTTGGAATTTATGAGATTCCTGAGGAACTTCTGAAATAACTTGGAGAAGAAGGAATCCAGAGATTATTCAAACAGGAGAAACTCCAAATGGTATTAATACAAGTATAATCTACACACTTCTGAAGAAAACACAAGCCGAAAAATGTGATAATTACCACACCATAAGTCTTACCACACATTCTTCAGTATTACTGACCAGAATAAACAGAAGAATGGAAAGGGTAGTAGAAGAGATAGCAGGTGAAGATCAGTTTGGGTTTAGGAAAATCTATTGTACAAGGGAAGCAGCTCTGGCTATAACATTAATGCTCGAAGGGCAGGTCAAGAAAACCAAAGAAATTTTTATTGCGTTTGTTACTTTAGAAAAAGCTTTTGATAAGGACAAGATGTTCAAAATTTTAAGCAAGGCGGGTCTAAAATATCGAGACAAGAATACTTTATGAACTATTTAGGTGATTATAATAAAACTAGAGAATCATAAAAGTCATGTATCAATTAAAAAGGGAGTGAGATAAGATTGTAGTCTATCCACATTAATATTCAACTTATATGTGGAGGAAGCAAAAAAAGGAAATGAAAGAAAAATTTGAATATGGCATAAGTGTTCAAGGAGAAAAAAAAATCATTATGCTATGAGATTTGCTGATGATACTGTCTTGTTAGCAGAACAGACTGAGGATATTGAGAAGTTCTGAATGGCATGAACAAAATACTGGAGAAAGATTTTGGACTAAATGTAAATCAAAGCAAGACTAAAGTGATAAAATATAGCAAAAATTATAGCAGAAATAGTGGATTAAATATAAAAATATTATTGGATGCGATAGGAGAAGTAAATTAAATCCACTACATAGAAAGTACAATTACAAATGATGGTTGAAGCAGGAATGATGTTAAAAGCAGAGTAGCACTATCAAAAAGAGCTTTCATGAGACAGAGAAATCTTTTAGTTTCAAATATTAATCTGAGACTCAGGAAAAAAAAAAAAAAAAAAAAAAAAAACCCTCTATTATGGAGCACAACACTGAAGCATGGATTTTAGGAGTACCAAAAAGAAGGAAAATTGAAGGATTTGAAATAAATGTGGTGCTATAGAATGATGCTGAGAATTAATTGGGCAGATAAGGTACGAATGAATGAGTTTTGGAAATGAAGAGTGAGAATAGAAGTTTCCAAAAGTGCCTTACAGAAAGATGGTGGGTCATATTTTGAGACATGCAGGATTGGTTAATTCATCAGTGGTGGGAACAGTCAAAAGTAGGAACTGTAGGGAAGACAGAGATTATAATATATGAAGTAAATAATTGAGGACATATGTTGTATGTGGTATGTTGAGATGAAGAGGTTATTTTATTTGTTTATCAATCTTGTTTGATGGATCCCTGCTGAGGAAGGACTTCTGGGATGTGAAACATGTCATCGTTAATACAGATACATACAATATGCGTCATAATCATAATGAAAACAATCATATGTTACAAAGACAAATAAAGAGAATTAAAAAAAAAAAAACATTAATTTTTACAATTGAGTTTTCAAAAAGGTCATATTGAATACAATTAATTATTTCGTTCAAATTCTTGAATGGAGTAGAACGAGTTGCAAATAATATAATTTCTCAGTTTGTCTTTAAATATATCTTTATTATCTGCAAACTTTTTTATACTCTTGGGAAGTTTATTAAACAGATGTATCCCAGAATAATTAACTCCTCTTTGTACTAATGACAGAGATGTTTGTGTTTTGTGCAAGTTATTTCCCTTTTCTTGTTTTGAAATTGTGTACCTGTGAATTAGACGTAAACAGGTTAAAATGTTCTATGACTAAGCACATGAGAGAATAAGTATACTGAGAAATCATTGTAAGAATTTTGAGTTTTTTAAATAGTTGTCTGCAAGAAGTTCTTGGTTTTACCCTACACAGTATCCTAATAGCTCTTTTCTGTGCTATGAAAACTTTGTTACTTTGTAAAGAGTTTCCCTAAAAAGTTATGCCATATGACATCTCTGAATGGAAATATGGGGCATACACCTGTTTTGTTAATTCTAGATCTGTTGTTCAAGAAAGTGTTTGTATAGCAAAGGTGGCACTACGTAACTTCTTTAGTAGTGAAATGATATGTTCGTGCCAATTGAGCTTCTCATCTATTTCAATACCAAGGAATTTTAAACTCTTTGTTTCTAAGATTGTGTTATTTGTAAATCCGGTTGTGCATAATTTTACATTTTAAACCTAATATAATGTGTTTTATTTTCAAAATTTAATGAATTTGCCTTAAACCAATTTGCTACTTCACTAAGTAATTCATTTAAATTAAATTCTAGAGTAATGTTTGGTGTTTTTCTCACAGTCAGGTTAGTGTCATCTGCAAATAAAAACACTCTTAACTTCATCAGATAAGTTTCCAGGAAGGTCATTGATGTATAACAAAAAGAGGAGGAATCCTAGGACAAAGCCTTGTGGAATTCCATGATTTATTTTCTCCCAGTCTGATGAGGCATTTTTACTTATTTTAGAATAAAAAATGGAAATTTTTTGCATTCAACATTCCATGTATGATTTTAAACATTTACCTGCTGTTCCATAAGTACCATAGCATTTCATTTTTTTTTCAAAAGTAATTCATGATTTACACAGTCAAATGCTTTTTCAAGATCACAAAATGTTCCTACAGGGCTCATTTTATTATTAAGTTCCTCAAATGTGTTATTTAAAAATGAAAATATAGCCATTTCTATGGATTATCCTTTTTGGAAACCAAACGGTGATTTAGGGAGGATATTATATTGTGTAACTTGTTTTATTACTCTATGATACATGCAAACATCTTTGAGAAACTGGAAACTAATGAAATGGGATGATAGTTATCTACACATGGTTTTTCTCCTTTTTTAAACAATGGTTTTATAACTGAATATTTTAGTCTATTTGGAAACACACCTTGCATTAAGGATTGTTTACAAATGTGGGCAAGTACATGATTGATACAATCTGAACATCATTTCAATCATTTACTTGAAACATTGTCATAGCTGGAAGAATTTTTAGGTTTTAATTGTTTCATCAGTTTATTTATTTCTGAGACTTTTACTGGTGGCAATTGCATCTCCATAAATCTATTTTGGAAAGCAGTCTCAAGAAACCTTTGAGCACTGTGTGGGGATTGCTTTCCTATGCCTAATTTTTCTACAACTGAAGTAAAATGTTTGTTAAATATTTCACAAACTTCCCATAATTCACTATGCACAGATCCATTTTGTTCTATTTTTGTCTTTACAATGATTTACAGATATTCCTGTTTCAGTTCTTATTATATTCCATATAGTTTTCATCTTATTGCCTGAATTCTCTATTTTCTCTGATATATACGTGTTCTTGGTCTTTCTTATTACATTTCTTAGTATTTTAGAATAAAGATTATGATGAGCTTTCAGTGTATAATTATCTGATTCACTTACTTTTAAGTAAAGGTCCCTTTTTGTTTTACTAGATACCATAATACCCTTTGTTATCCATCCCTTATCAAATTCATCGTTTGGGGTGTTGACAACTTTCCTTTTTTTTTTTTTTTTTTTTTGAAATTCCTTCAAAAAGTGTTAGAAATATATTAATAAAGGAATCAAATTTTTCATTAACTCCCTGTGCAGTGTACACTTTTGACCAGTGTTCATTATTTAAGCAAACTATTAAACGTTTTATATTGTTTTTGTTCATAATTCTTCTATATACCCAGCTTTTCATTATCTGTTTAACAATGTTTCTGGACTTGATACACAACATCTGGGCATCATAATCTGAGATACCATTTATTACTGGGCGTATGTTTTAATATAAGAAATATATGTTGTAAGAGATATCCATAAAAAAAAATATCAATTGCAGTTCTGCTTTTATTTTGTATTCTTGTAGGGAAATTTATAAGTGCCGTTGAGTTAAAAAAACAACATCAAGGCTCTCATAGATAGCCTCTATTGCTGTGATTAAGAAAGTCAACATTAAAATATCCACACAAAACTATTTGTGAAAGACTCTAACTGAGATAAAACAGTCTAAAATTTTGTGAGGGAGGCCTTGTAAATTGCTATTAATATGAGCTCTTCCTTACCATATTCCAATTTTGTATCACAGTATTCAAAGTGTTGTTCTATACAATACTTACTTACACCCACTCTATTGCATTGATTATTATTTTTAACACAAATGGCAACTCCCCCTTTCTCCATTTTACATCTACAGAAATGAGAGCTTAGATGAAAATTTGGGATGGACAACTTAGATATTCCTGTGTCAGACAAATGATGTTCAGATATGCACTAAACATCTACATTAAAATTTCTGGAATTTTGAATCTCTTCTAGGCATAAGATACTGTCATCAATTTTACTAAATATTCCTTTTATAATTTGATGGAGAATAGTGGTCTGAACACTTGAATTGTTTACTTTATTAAAACATACTGGTATGTCAGTTGAAATTTCTTATTTCAATAAGTTTTGATCAGCAGAGACGTTAATTTCTTTTAGACATCTTAATACATCTATTTTATTTACCCTAAAAAAGGCTGCGACTTAACACCACTTATAATAGGAATACCTCTTTCACTCACCTGGCATCCCCAGATCTCATCAGCAATAAGAAGTGAAAGCTTTGTTTTACCTCTGAAATTCAGATGGAGTCCATGGTGAGTATAACTGTCCTTACCAATGCAGGCCACATCTATCAAACCAATGTGCGAATTTGCTGGCTGCCAGAGATCCCTTTCCAATGATGCATTCGTAAGCCTAATATTATGCCACATCCAGGGTTTATCATAACGCTCAAACAAACCCACAAATCCCACATTCGTCTCACGTGTGTACCTGAAAATATGAGAAATGTCTTCCTCAATTGAATAATTGAGGTCCTTATCAAGACTATTTCCTGGTCCCCCCACAATTATGGTACAATCTTCCTCTGATAAATTTTTCCTAGGTCTTTCACATTTGCTACAACACTGCCAAGATCTGCATTTAGTTTGAAAATACTCCAGACTTCATAATCTGGCTCCACGTCAGACTGAACCATCTCACTGGTTCCCCTCCCATGACTGCTTCCAAGTAATAGTACCTTCCTGCTTTTAGATACCCCCTTAAAAGTTCTCTCTTTTACTTTACAGGATCCTAGCTTGTTCAGTCCATCCTGACGGTCCTCAAAGTCACCATTTAGATCCTCCAATTGCCGAAACACATTGGATGTCTCCAGCTGGAAACCATCAGACAGACAGCGTTTACTAGATCTCCTGCCAGTGCTGATGTCTCTCCACTCACTGTTCTACCTAAGCCTGAGAACAGATTTTTCTGCCTTCATGGCCTTTAAATCCCTCTATGCAGATGCCAGATCTGACTGGAGCTTCAGATCCGCTTCTCCTGATCATTAATTCTGCAGGAGTGACAGTTCCAGGCAACACTAAAACAAGAGTCACTGTTAGCAACATCGCTGCACTCCCAGTGAAACCCAGAGCCCGCAGTCCTGACACCTCACTCCTTCTCTTACCGGTCTTCGGCAATTTCCACACTTAGTATCCATTATGATACTTTGAGAACTTAGGAGAGAGAAAAAACTTTAAAACATTTACTTTTTAAACTACTTTAAAACTTAGGAGAAAAAAAACCTTTAAAATGTTAACTTTTTAATTAACTACTTGTGTATAAGTTTCCAAAGAAAAGTAAACATAGGACTGTAAGAACAATGCTAAAGAATACAATGTAAATCACTTGAAACTTTTCAGAAATGTGAATTACAACTCTTACCAACTACAAGACTTACAATAAAACAACACAAATGACTTCAAAAGAACTTTTTAAACAATTACAATTTAATTTAACACCCTAGAACTCTGTTTCAGTCCTAACCTCAAATATAAAGAAATAAAAACTTGGTATACACTGTACTGATTTTCTATTTAATAAAAATTCACTATCACTTAAGAACTTCACAGATTTACTTCAAAACAAAACAAATGTTATCAAAATAAACTTACAATGAAATTATGTTACACTATAACAAGAATATTGTTACTAGACATTACACCCGGATGTAAACAAAAGCCACCGAACACTGAATCTACAATTTATGGATTTATAATAAATAAAGTGGATCACTAACACTCACGCTACTAGAATATGATATTCTTCTATGTTTTAACTAACCTATGAGATAAACTTTAAAAACTTTTTAAACTTTGAAGAATAGATCATTTTTAGTAGCATGGCATTAAATTACTTTGAAAGTTGCTTCCCCTAGAAAAAGGGTCGTCCTTGGAAAGAAAAAAACCATGGTTAACTATTGGCATTAGAACATCATGCAATGGTAAAAGGGAGTTATATATTGCCTCTAGGAACAGCCAGAATGCTAATGTTAAAACACATTACAAACAGTACTGCAAAATACTGAAAAAGATTATTTAAGAATCTAAAAGTATGTACTAAAAACATAAAATTCATTATTCTGAAAATAAAATTAAGGCAATATGGGACATTGTAAAAAAGGAAATAAGATATTTTTATCAAAGAAAATTAGAATCTAATTTTTCAATTACTGATTTACTTGATAAATTTTTTTTTTATCTGTTGCTGATAAATTGACTGCTAATAACTCAGTGACACAAGGTATGGATTTTGTCAGAACAGGCTTCCAAGAACAATTTAACACTGTTTGTAAATTTAGCTACTCCAGAAGAAATAAGAAAAATTGTCAGGTCCCTTAACAGCAAATATTCAAGTGGTTAGATAGATAGATATGTTCACTTTGATCCCATGTGAGAATAATCTCGGAGATGTGAAACAGCACACACCCTTATTAATAATGTCAATATTGCTATATAATTGATAAGTTAGCTACAATCCACTAGCATATTCAATATCCCCTGTAATCTACAAATACAATCCCGAGTTAATTACTACTTATTATGTGGAAGAGTGTATACATTTGCTACCAGCATCTAATAACCAGTTATTTTCTTACCAACCAGTTACCGTAATAAGTTTCTCTGTAATTTACGACTACATATTATATCATGTTAGATACTATTTATGTGGAACAGTATGCACACTTATTAACAATATCAATTATATTACCAACAACTCATAAGCAGTCAATTACTTAAAAACCTGTTAGTATGATAATTTTTCACACCAATTTTTGAGTGCATGCTATCCCATGTTAGTTACTATATATGACTGAAATTTTGTAAACAATGTAATTACTTCATTTGTCAAAAGTTTCAACAGAAAGAAAAACCACATATCATTTTAGTAATTGTGTAAACTTTGTCACCTTCCCCTTCCATACACCATATCTACTATTTTATCAGTCATTCTTAGTTACCAGATTCCAAGAAGAAAATTCTTTCACAGAGTAAAATTGGTTCTGAAGCAGAAACTCTTTCAGTTTGGACTTAGAGTAGTTAGGTTTTCATAGATAACATTTAATTTCTGTTGGTAAGACACTGAATATGGAAGCTCCAGTAAATGTTATCCCTTTTTATACAATTGACAGTGATTTTAATCCTTGTGAATATTATATTTATTCCTAGTATTATGGCTATGTATGTCAGCATTAAGATTGAAGTGTTCAGGATTTTCCACTACAAATGATAGTACGCAGCGGAACATACTGTGTGGGCATTGTTAGTACACCCAGGTTTTTAAATAGATTTCTGCACGACGTCTGTGGGCTTGCTCCACAAATAGTTCTTACAGCACGCTTTTGCAATTTAAATACCCTCTGTGCTTGTGACGAGTTTTCCCCAGAATGATATGCCATAAGTGAGTAGGGAGTGAAAATATGCCAAATATACTAACTTTCTGGTTTCTATATTAGCTATTTTAGATATTACTCTCAGTGGAAATGTTGCAGAATTCAGTTTTTAAGAAGTTGTTGAATATTTATTTATTTAAAGGTTTATTTAGCCTGGCAAGATTAGGGCTGTCAAGCCCTCTCTTACATCATACCAGGTGTTTACAATAAATAATATACACCTTACACAAACTAACAGTATACAACACTAATGTAACATTTGGCCTAAATCAAATTCAAGAGTAATACTAACAAAAAAAAAACTTAATAATATTTATGAATAACATACTAACTTAGAACTTAATAGTATTCGTGTTTAACTAGTTAATAATTTAATGGTATAAACTAATGCAAGTGGAAGTTAAAGAAGTAAATGGTACAAACTTAATACTAGTAGGATGAAGAGACAAGACACAAACTAATAATATAAAAATAATAGAATAAAGAGGTGGAATAAAGAGGTGGACACTGTATACATCAATATTATTCAAATCTAAAAATTAGGTTATGTATAGAAGGAGATATCTTTTAGCTAGTGCTCCAATAAATAATGCTTTCTCAAAAGAGTTTTAAACGGGCCGATTTTTTGGGTAGTTCTAATTTTTAGGGGAAGATCATTCCACAGTCTAGCCGCTGAAATGAAGAAGGAATTGGCTAGGATTTCCGAGCTGTGGGAGTGGATGGTTAGTATGTTTGAGTTCAGGGATCTGGTGTTAATATTATGGGAAAGTCCTAGGTACGAGATATTGTAACAAAGGTATGCGGGAGTTTTGAGATGTATGAGGCAGTGAAGGAGACATAGAGTGTGGAATCGTCGTCGATCCCAAACGCGCAACCACTGCAAGCGGTCGTATGAAGGTGATACGTGGTTTCCAGTTCAATTTGTTATCTATATGTACCCCCAGGAATTTTGTGAAACTGCTTTCATTGATTTCTTTTATTTTTTGTAACAAACTGGAGTAACTGTGTCTTTTCTACATGGAGTATTAGTTTTTTGGCATTAAACCACCTGTTAATTTTTTTTACAGCATCATTTGCTGTGTTTTCGAGGTTTTGTGCTGATGGGTCTTTCAACAATATGCTAGTATAATCTGCAAAGAGCACCATGTGTTCATTATCACCTAGTATACGTGGGAGATCATTTATATAGATTAAGATCAGGAGAGGGCCAAGAATTGAACCCTGAGGCACACCACATTTAATTAAACCCCATTCTTAGTTTATAACATCTCCGGTATTAGCATCTTTCAGTTATACACATTGCTTTCTATTTTCCAGGTCTAATTTAAACCAAAGTCCTGGTTTACCACTAACTCCATAGTGGCCTAATTTACCTAGTAGAATCTCATGATCAACACAGTCAAAAGCCTTATCAAGGTCACAGAATATACCTAGGGAATTTAATTTTTTATGCATTGATTCCCGTATATTGTTTACAAAAGCAAAAATTGCTGAGTCTGTTGAAACACCTTGTCTAAAACCAAACTATAGTATACTGAGTAGGTCATTCTTTTGTAGATGTGCATACACCCTTCTGTACATTGATTTTTCAAAGATTTTTGAAAAAGCTGATAGAAGTGATATGTGTCTGTAATTCTCAATCTTTGAGGTATCACCCTTTTTATAAAGTGGTTTGATTATTGACTTCTTGAGTGGGTCAGGAAAGATACCTTCTTCAAAAGAACTGTTACAAATATGACTAATAACTCTACTAATGCTGGTGTTACATTGTTTCACTACATTGGTTGAAACCTCATCATGACCAAATGACTTTTTATTTTTGAGGGATTTAATAATTTTTTTCATTTACATTTTGACTGGTGGGAAATAGAGACATAGATGCTGTTTTGGTGACAAGGATTGAAGTATTGCTATAGCATCCATATCCCGAATATATTTTCCTTTTATTTTTTCAGCAACTGTTACGAAGTAGTTACTAAAAGCACTTCCTACATAAGAGGGGTCATTTACAAATTTATTGTTAATGCTTAAAGATATAGGTTTATGTTCAAGGGATGATACAGATGTTTCTCTTTTAATAATGTTCCAAACACTTTTTATCTTACTATCCAAACTACTAATCTTATTGTTTATGCCCAAATGTTTAGCTTCTTTTATTACTTTGGTTAAAATTCTGCAGTAAGTTTTGTAATGTTGTCTGAGGATCATATTATCAGTATTCCTAACTTTTACATACAATTCCCTTTTATGTCTGCAAGATGTTTTAATCCCAACTGTAACCCAATTTTTGTTTACTCATTTTTGACCAATTGGAGCTAGTTTTGTAGGGAGAGACCTTTCATAAATTTCCTAAAACCTTTCGTGAAAGTAATTGAAATTATTGTTTACCCTTTTTAATTTATAAACAGTGCTCCAGTCCTCATTGAGAAGCTCATCATTTAATGTTTTTATTGAATTGCTCTTTAATGGCCTAACTTAACAAATCCTTTCTTTTTGTTTTTTTCATTTCCCACAACACCCAAAGTAACTATTTGAGCATCATGGACTGACAAACCATTTTCCATTAGAACTGTTCCATGTATTTCTAATTTATTGTGCTCTACAAAAAATTTATCAATAATGGTACTACTATCTTTTTGTATTCTAGTTGGGTAATTTACAGTTTGATAGAGATTGAATGATCTAAGCATTCCTAGAAGATAATCTGTCTGGTTACATTCTACAGCAAAATTTGTGTTGAAGTCTCCACAGAGGATAATTTACCTTTTAGTTCGTGATAAATTTAATAGAACTGCTTCAAGTTTTTTACAAAATTTACTGAAGTCTTCTGTGGGAGCCCTGTAAACTGTCGGCACTATAGAATGTTTGTTATCTAATTCTAACTGTATTGTACAACATTCAAAATCTTTTCTATACAGTATTTACTTAGATCTAATGATTTTGTTTCAGTATTTTCTCTTACATATATGGCTGCACCACCCATTCTCATATCTGACCTGCAATAACATGAAGCTAACCTATGGCCAATGAAAGGGAGGGGACATATTTCAGAATTCTTCAGATGGTGTACTGTCAGACATACAATATTTATGTTAAGATTCAATGATTTTTGGGTTTCTTCTATAGATATTATCAACTCATCAAGTTTGCTTATGATAACCCAAATGTTCTGATTGACAAAGATATTTTAGACTGACATTCTTTATTTTTGATTATAATATCATTATGTACATTTCTTAAATAACTCTTCCTACTCTTGACGTTTGGCCTAAAAAAGACTAAGTTCTACCACCAATTACCACTGGGATGGGGTTCACATCCAATCTGCCTCTCCTGATACTACTGGCAATCAGTTGCATTAGCTTCTGCTTGCCCCGAACATTCAGGTGGAGTCCATGGGAGGTATGGTCACTCCGTGTAATAGAAGAAACATCTATCAGACCAATGTGTGTTTGGTAATCCTGACACAATGCATGCTTCAGATCTGATTCCAGGACCCCCAACTATAATTATATGATCCTCTTTACTAAGATCTTTCCCCAGGTTTGAAATTTCATCCACAACATTGCCAAGTTCTGCATTAGGCTTAAATATACTAGAGACCTCAACATCAGAGCCCAGGCTTGACTGTAACATTGCACTCAATCCTCTACCATGACTACTTCAGAGCAATAATACCTTCTTGGATTTCTTTTTACGATGTTGGGATTTCCGGCAGAATAAATAAATTATGCTCCACAGAATTAAGTAATATACTAAGTTATCTGTTTAATATATCTTTACTTGAGGGTACTTTTCCAGAAAGGCTTAAAAGTATGCTGTAGTTAAACCACTCTATGAAAAGGGAGATAAGTCAGCTGTATCGATTACCGACCAATTTCATTACTAACAGCCTTCTCCAAAGTTTTTGAGAAAGCAATGTACAATAGAGTTTATGAACACCTAAAACATAATAATATTCTAACTAAATTATAATTCGGTTTTCAAAAGGGCCATTCAACAGAACAAGCTATATTTGCATTTACTGACAATATTTTAGAAGGAATAAGTGATAAATTAATTCCAGTGGGAAGTTTTTGTGACTTATCTAAGGCTGTGTAGAACATAAAATTCTGTTACAGAAATTAAAGTATTATGGTATACTTGTAGATGGCATTGTTAATAAATGGCTTAGTTCTTACCTTCTAAATAGAAAACAGAAAGTGTCAATTTAGAATTTTGAGGCTGTCTTAACCCTTTGACTGCTGTAGACATGTTAACGCCCAGGTGCTCTGGATGTGTTAATGCGCACCCTTGCTCCTTCCTTCAGGTGCTCTGGACGTGTATACACGCGCCACCTTACCGCCCTGTCTGTGCTCTGGACGTGTTAAGATGTCCGGCCGCTCGGGTCCCTGTGTGTTCTGGACGCGTTAACACGTGAGCCACTTAGCGACCTACTTAGGTAGATGTATTTCCACCCCAGGTGGTTAATTGCTTTCCAGCATTCGGCCCGTGAGTGTCTGCAGTTGCAATCTTATTTGTGTTGCTATTTTCATTTTAGTTTTTACTGAGAAAATGAATCGCCGTCATGTTTGTACAAAGGAAGAAATCATTGAGATTCTTACTAGAAACGACAGTGAGAATGATCTCTTTGATATGGATGATAGTGAAGACCCTTCAATAGGGTCTCAAAGTAATAGTCCTAAACCTTGTACATCTGTTAGTGGAAAATGACTGTCTGTCTCCACAAGAGGTAAACATTTTCAATATCTGAAGCTTCATATAGTGAGAGCTAAATGTGTGGAAACAGAGGATGCTTTAGTGACAGCTTTGACTGGAAGAAAAGAGATTCTCATCCTTTTGTGCATGCGTTAGACGATTCAGCTGCAGGACACAAATATGGATTAGGTCAAAATTCCAGCATTCTGCTTTTTTTTTTCAGAATATTTTTAACAGAAGATCTTATGAAATCTATTGCTGAAGAAACCTATAGATTTTATTTTGTTTACCAAGACAAATATGGCAGAATCAGTTCAATATAGATTTTCAAGGTGGAAGGATTTACTGGGAGACATTTTCGAAATATTATTCACATTAAAAGTTCAAAGGAGAGTATGCCAATGCGTAGATGCGCTGGATGTTTGAAACAGAAAGTGTGTCCAGAAACCTGGTATAAACACAGAACATGCAATGTACTGTAACACACTGTGTTGTGCCATGTTTGGAGGCTTGTTACACTAAAAACATTTATTAACCATGGGTAACTACACTGTAACAATTACATTATATTTATATGCTTCTAAAACTAAGTACAATACAAAAAAAAAATTTTTTTTTTAACTTTGCCAGTGACGGTCTACAGTCCAGAACCAAAAGAAGGATGGAAAATATATGCAGAATTTCTGAAAGAACTTCGAAATTTCTCCTGATGAATTACTGAGCTAACAAACAAAAATACCAAACACATTTCAATTGCTGTAATATCTATTTTGCATATGAAGTACCTGTATGTTTGTCTACACATACATTCACTTTTAGAGGAGCTTTAAATAGAAAAATCTTAGATGCCAGAGTAACTGTATTTATTTTATATTTGGGGTTTCAAAACGTAAATCGAAAATGGAAGGCCGTCACACACAACGCCACAGAAATATTCAGCACAGAGCAGTCCGGGCCACGTGCCTTACTCAGCAGGGCAGGTATCGGCCAGTCGCAGCCTCTCAGCGCAGGTAGACGGCTTAGAGGTCAACAAAGGAGCACGCAGCAAGGACTTTGCCGGGCAATACCTAGCAGTTAAAGGGTTAAGAGGTCCACTGTTTTCTGAGTGGAAATTAATCAGATGTGGAGTACCTCAGAGTTCTTTATTGGGGCCACTGTTGTTTTTAATATATTTAAATGATCTACCCTGAGTTTCATCTAAAAACTCACAATTTGTCCCATTTGCAGATGACACAAACATAGGAATTAAAAATACTCCAGGTTTATCTTCAGAATATATTTCAAATTATGTCTTTGAACTTATTAATAAATGGTTTACAGCTAATGGCTTGTCTTTAAACTTTGATAAAACTCAGTATATACAGTTCAGTACATCACACAGATTAACACCAGACATAAACATAAAATTTGCAGGCCAGTCCATTCAAGAGGCGGAGTGTGTGAAATTTCTAGGTTTGTATATTGATCATAATTTAAATTGGAAGGTACATGTTTCTGACTTACTAAAGTGATTGGGTGCAGCCACATTTGCAATTTGTACAATTTCAGCTATAGGTGATCTCCGTATGAGGCAGCTAGTTTATTTTGATTATTTTCACTCCTTATTGTCATATGGAATAATATTCTCGGGCAATTCTACCCATAGAGACAATGTGTTCAGAGCCCAAAAGTGAGTGATAAGAATTATGTATGGCGTTAGCAATAGAACTTCTTGTAGAGAGCTGTTCAAGAAGTTAGGGATTTTAACATTGGCGGCTGAGTATATATACACACTAATGTCCTGTTTATTCACAAATTTGAAACAAATAGTAAAATACACAATTATGGCACTAGAAGTAACAATGATCTTCACAAGGATTACAAGTCATTGTCATTTGTTAAAAAAGGGGTCCGATATTCAGGGATACATCATATCTTCAATAAGCTCCCAACACATATTAAATGTCTAGCAGATGATAAGATTTAATTCAGGAAAAAAATTAAAGAATTTTAATTGACAACTCCTACTCTGTCAAAGAAGTATTTCTAAGGTATCAACAAAATAACTGCCAGTACCTTGTGTAAATGTAGTTTACATAATTAATTTACCATGTATGCTATGACTGTACATCTCCTGGTGTATGTATTATTTTGTCATGCAATTGTTTACTGTACCATGTATGCTATGACTGTACATCTTCTGGTGTATGTATTATTTTGTTATGGAATTGTTTAATGTACCATGTATGCTATGACTGTTCATCTACTGGTGTATGTATTATTTTGTTATGCAATTGTTTATCTGTAAATTGACAACTTTCCACATCCCACAGTCTCGTATGTTGGGATCAATGGAAAATGAATTTATTGTATTGTATTGTTGTATTGAGCAGTCTGGTAGCTCAGTGGCTAAGGAGCTTGCTTTAAAAACATTCGCTGCTCTGGTCCCGGGTTTGAATCCCGGCAGGCGCAGGAATTTTGAGAGTTGCGTTTGATCATATGAGTTACGCCAGGATGCTCCGTGGTTCGGATTTCACATTAAACTGTAGGTCCCAGAGGAAAGGAACTGGCCGTCCTACCTCTGATAACAATGGTTTAGTATGCCTCCTTCAGGAGGATCCAACCAACCTTCGGGTTGTGGACTAAGTTAAGTTTTTTTTATTGTTGTATTATATAACAAATTTAACTACAAAAACACGAATTATTACCGTACGACATGAACGAAAGTGTGCGCAATCAAATTGCAAACATATTGTTAGGATAAGATATGAAGGGATTGAGAATTGCATCAAACCAGTCAAAGAACGATGACAGCAAAAAAGAAGAAGCTTAAAATGAATATGGTAAATGATAGGTGTTTGGAATCACTAGAAAAATGGAGTTAAGTAAAAAGAGTGATGGGAATATATGAGGCATACATTGGCAATGAGACCTCGATTGATATTGATCCAAGAATTATGTGTAAGAAGCCTTCAAAAGGAATGCCACCTTTTGTGGCCTGGAGGTTTGTGTGCTCTGTTAGAAGAGCTGTGGCAGTCAGAGATATAGCTTGTGGTGGGGTCACTCAAGCTGTACACATCAAGGAACAGGACCCACAAGGACTCTTTTAGGCAGGGTCTCTAATAGCAAACCTGGTCTTACAGAGCAGGTTTTGATTTATTGCGTTAGTCCCCATTAGCTATAAAAAATTATCATGACCATATATCTTGGAATAAGAATGTTTACAAAGAGAAAAATGACTTTGGTAAAGGACTGCATTGATAAAATGAATATGCAAGTAGTTTGCCAGTAGTTAGGAAAGCTGAATGTTGATACATTTGTTTTAATTGGAACAAAGGAAAAAGGCAATGGAAATGAGATGGTTACCAAATACTTCCATTTTTACAATTGTGTAAGGGTGTAGGAAAGGGCAAAAACCAAAGCATATCAATAACTATCCACAAAATTGCAGAAGCAAAATTAATTGCTGAGAGGGAGTACATTGAAGCTTTATCACAGTGGATATTTCTGAAGGAGACTATGGAATAATGACATTTGGAGCATATGAACCTTTTGATGATGCTGGCAATGAAATCAAACATGAGTTCTATAGAAATTGGCGTGGCTTTCAAAAAAAATATAACTGCCCTATAGAAAACATTCTTATGAGAGACCAGGTATTATTCCTAAAATTGAAGTAGTAGATGCGTATTGCAAGGAAATTTTTTATAAATATGTTGGAAGGTTGAGTAATATATATAAAGTTTGTTTGTTTAATTATTATGCTTATTCTATAGATCCCTGCTAATAAAGGACTACTGGGATATGGAACATGATATAGTTGATATACTACTTTTTATTCATGATTATTATTGGTTTTGTATATGTATATATGTTACAAACAAAACAAAAACAAAAAATGCGCATTAAGATTTACAACTTAATTTTGTAAAAGGCAAATTAGACTAAGATCTTTTGCATAAATTCTTGGGTACACTAGGAGTTACCAATAACATAACATCTGTGAATTACTTTAAATACATTTTTGTGGTCTTTATACTTTTAGGAAGTGTATTGAACAGATATAACACATAATAATTAATCACTTTCTAAATGAAACTGAACCTTCAGTTTTTTGTTTGTGTACCTAATAAGCTGACTTGCCTTGGAATTTGTCTTTATTCCATGTTTACTTACCCAGTTAGATATTCTATCCAGGTTGCCTTGCATCTATTCAGTCTTCTACCATTTTGAACCTTTTATATACCATTATGTCATATGCAAATAACCTAAATTCTGATTGCAAACCATATATACACGCATAAATAAGAAAGATCCTATTATATTACCCTGTGGCATTCACATATTCTCTCCCACCTGTTTTGATACTCCTCTTTATAGTCTTAACACTTTACTGTCGTTTAAGAATTCCTCTACACAGCATGTCCCTGCATTATCCACTTTAGTTGTTTTTACCATATTTACCAGCATGTTATGGTTCAGTCTGTCAAAAGCCTTAGAAATATCAAGTGCTACATTATCAACTTGGCTTTTGTTGTCCAGTTCATCTGAAATATCTTGCTTACAGCCCACTATCTGAGATTCAAATGAATATCCTTCGCTAATACCATGTTGTTGATTTAAAAACCAGTTTCTTTCCTCTTACTCATTTCTGATGTAGTAGAGTATTATTCTCTCTATAATTTTGCACATATACACAGAGAAATTATTGTAGGAATGTTGAGCTTTCTAAATAGTTTTCTACAAAATTAATTTACCATCACTGAAAACTTTTTATGATTTCTTTCCCCACAGCGGGATTATTCACATATGTGAGAGTCCATTGAGAAATTTTAGTTGAAGCACACACATATTATACAGCACAGAAATCCTGAAGTTAAAGGTAAATGACATTAGAGCCTACAGAGATCAAGACTACGGAACAGACCACTACTCAGGTACAAAAATGGTAATATGCTTACAGCAATAATAGAAAATTGTAACCACAAAAGTAGTCTGGAAACAAGTCAAAGGTGGGTAGTAAATTTTAAAAGTTCAGAATGTCAACAAAGAGTAACACACTGCTGCATAATAATTAGTGAAGAGAGAGTGTAATATAGTAAGTGGGTCATGTTGTTTATCACAAATAAAATTTCAGATTACAGGGGAGAATATAAGCATTTTAACATATCATTCCTTAATGAGAAAATATGGAACAGGAGTTATTTAAATAAAACAGCTGGTTTGGTAACATCAAAAGAGAAAAATTTGGGACACAAAATTAACTGCATTATTTTAGTTAAATGTAAGGGAGAAAAATATCACATAGTGCTTTGAAGCCTAAATGAAGTTAAACACAAAGTTTCAAGTGAATGGAACATGTATATATAAAAGTCTTTTTAATAAATAAAGGAATTTTCCAATTGGAGATAAAACACCAAAATGTGCATAAACTATGAATTAATGGGTTAAAGAAACATGGTATATAAATAAATTGTAAGGTATATCAAACAATAATGTAATAATAGTTTAATCTATTTTTAACATTTTGGGCAGAAAAAACTTGTTTTTCTATATGGGGATGGATTGCATAAAACGGATATGGAAATATAGACTTTCCAGCTAATGGAAACTTTGGTGAGGCATGCTAGAATACTTTGTAAAATAATAAGATTGGTGTTAGTTTCAGCTCATATTATCAGGGAAAGTATTTAACATTTTATTTCAAATTTATGCTAAAAGATCGATTTTATTTATTTATTACTCTTGCTCCACAGATCCCTGCTGAGGGAGGACCTCTGCTATGTGGAAAATATCATGGTTAATGCAAGATGAATAATGATCATAGTGAAAAGAATTATTATTTGTTACAAATAAAGACAAAGAATAATAGAAAAAAGAAAACTTTTACAACTGAATTTTTTAAAAGGCACATTAGACACAGTTCAGTCTTTTGTACAAATTCTTGAATGAAGTAAAACGAGTTGCCAATATGATAGTCGATCAGTTTTTAAAATACATTTTTGCTATCTATGATCTGTTTTATACTTTTCAGGAAAGTTATTGAATAGATGTGTCTCAGAATAATTGACACCTCTCTGTACTAATAATAGTGATATGTGAGTGGAGACTTCCCAGCGTATTGATGCAATGAATCATTCACGGGAGTTCAGCCGAATAGTGTTGAAAAACTACAACGTTTCAACAACCAGCTCCACAAACTAGACTGGCTTAGCTGCCAGGGAAAATCTAACTCCATCTACCGATGATTGCCAGGACGCCCAATCAGCGTTCGTCAGAACTGGAAGCCACCGTGGCACCGACTCCGTGATCGGCCAATTGAGGGTATCAATGTTCCAGGCTGTGTATGGAGCCATACCCGGTCATCCAAGTACTCACCATGCCCAACATTGCTTAAAGCTTGATCTGCCATCTGAGGGTAATAATGTTGCGAAATGCATATGGAGCTGTACTTGGTCACCCATCCAAGTACTCGCCAAGCCCGACGTTGCTGAACTGGTAGCCGGATGTGCTGGTGAACTTAATCTACGGCATCAATTTGCATCCATTACGCCTTGTTGAGAAGATTTCGCTCATTCAAGATGTAGATCCCTAATAATTGGTCTTCAGGATTCACTCAGATAGAGTCCACTGTCCCTATCGATGTTATTATTGTTCAACTGTATTTCCAGTGCCTCCCCAATTACTGAGTCCCAGAATAAAGAGACCCTGGCCAGCACCACCATTTTATTAAACAATATCTTATGCTCTTCATCGAAAGCATGTTCGGCTATTGCGGACTTTTCCACTTGTACCCGCCTTAAGTGTCGTTTGTGTTTGCGTTCAGCGATCGTTCTGACTGTCTGTCCAATGTAAACCTTGCCACATTGACATGGTATGGAATAAATTCAAGGAATTCTTAGGCCTAAATCATCCTTAACCGAATGAAGAACATCACGTATCTTGGCGGGCGGCCGGAAAATGTTTTTTATACCAGACTGTGCCAAGAGTCTTCCAATCTTTCCCGACGTATTCCCGGCATATGGCAGAAAAGCAAGAGTTTTTGATGGTTCATCTTGTTCAGTCGGTGGTCTAGATGGCTTCTGACTAAAGGCATGCTCCATCTGTCGCCGAGAGTACCAATTCTGTTCAAAAACAGTCCTTAGATGTTTCAAATCCAGGCTCTCACCAATGTGCTCTGTGTACCAATGTGGTCAATATGGAGTTGCATTGTGCCAGGTGATGGTAACTGGTTGCACCGAAGTAACAATCAGTGTGGGTGGGTTTGTAGTACACGCTATGTGACAGTGATCCAAATCCATGGAAGACAGTCTAGTTTGTGATTTTAGGTAATAATATCTGAATTAGTAGACCTGATGAAGACAATCTGAGCTGGTTGTTGAAACGTCATCGTTTTTCAACACTATCCAACTGAACTCCCATGAACAATTCATTGCAACAATAGTGATGTTTGTGTTTCATTCATGTTATTATTTTTATTGTTTTGAAATTGCATACCAGTGAGTTAGATTTAAACAAGTAAACATGTTCTATTACAAAGCATTTGAGTATATATATATACACTGAGAAGTCATTTTAAGAATATTGAACTTTTTAAAGAGTTGTCTGCTAGAAGTTCTTGGTTTTACCCTACACAGTTGTGCTTTGAAATCTTTTGTGATGAGTGTCACCAAAAGTTATGCCTTATGACACAACTGAATGAAAGTAAGAGGAGTACCATGTTTTATAAATTCTAGATCTGCTATCAGACAGAGTTCGTATTGCAAAGGTTGTACCACTTAATTTCTTGAATAGTAATATTAAATGTTCTTGCCAAATGAGTTTCCCATTATAAGCACCTTAGAATTTTGTTAAATTCTAGCTTCTCACTTTAAGTGTTTGGGGGGAAGCTAACTCGCTAGTAACAGATAGTTTCATTGCTTATATAGGTTAGGAGAGGGATGCTTTATAGAGGAAGCAGATACCATGACCAAACTGACTAAATAAAACCTTCCAGAAGCAGTAAAGATAAATAAAAGTTAATAAAAGACCTAAATAAACTTTCTGATAGTAAGAAAACATTATTTTGGTAGGAAATAGGTTAATTCACATTAATTCAATTTTCAAACAATAAACTCTGACATATGATAATTTCACTATTTCTAAACCAATTTAAATGGAGTAAAAACTGTCAGTATTTAATAAAAGCCCTAAATAAACTTTGTATTACAGTAAACAAACTGTATGTCAATCAAAAATAAAGTAATTAATAATAGTTCAATATGGAAACAATGAGCTTCTGCTATATGAGCATTTCATCATTTTTAAACCGATTTGAAAGCGATAAAGTGACTCAACACTTAATAAAATTAATAAACCAACTTTTTATAATGATATAAAAACCTCATACTAACCTGAAGTAGGATAATCCATAATAATCCAGCTAACCAAACAATAGGTTTTTGATATTTCACTATTTCTGGAGACTTTCAAATGAAATAAAGTAATTTTAAAGGAACAATAATATAAAAGAAAGGTAAATTCACTAAAAATTCTGTAGTTTCTGGACATGTAAATAAATTAAATAAATTTTTAAACACTTCGATAAATATACTTCACTTTTAACATTTTTATCACAGAATCCTAGCAAGCTTTCGAAATAAAAAGTAGATTTCTTGAAAGAACCAAAAATCTAGTATCACACATATTAATTTCAGACCATTCCATGCAGCAGAACAGATTTTATAAAGATTCAAAAGATTATTTCATTATGAAACCATGTGTTCCACTTAGGAATTTATTACAACCAATAGAAGCCATCTACATAGATAAAATAAATGGTAAAATAAGTAACTAAATGCAGAGAACATTCTGATAATTTTTCCTTTTTGATATAAACAGCACTTTCAAAGTTATTAAATAATAACCATATGTTATTTTAGTAAATCTTGCCAAAGCTGTAATTTCACTATCCAGGCATCAATCTCGATAAAACGTACGTCATTAAACTCAGGAATTTTTGGAGAACACGTTGACAATAATTTTATTTAAATAATTTGCGATTCAGTAGAAATGACGAAATTGCACAAATTTAAACGAACTGGTATTTCCCCAAGCCGGAAGTAGGTCGTTTCACTATGCGAAGGTTAAATGAGATATTTAAAACTAATCACTTAAAAATACTCACTAAATATCCGTTGATCTTCTGTTAAATAGGTCTAAACACTGTCAGCCTTTATTTGCTTTTTATCCTCTTGTTTATTGAATTTGCTGGGTCATATTTTGGCTAGGCCGCAGCAGAAAGTTGTGGTATGGCTGTGACATCATTAATTCTATATAAACTCATACTTGCATGTAACCGTATCTATATCCTGGGAGCATTAAGTGAGTGAGTCTGCGCAAGTTTGGTGTAGGAACGGGAGGAAACGGTTAGATGTTCGCGCCAGTGGGTCAGCCATGTTGGTACTTTGGTGTGATGGCCTGCGAGGTTAACTGTTAATATGAACATATAAATTTACAAAAGGGGTCGGTCGGTGAAATTTCTCTCCACAATCTGCAATATTTTGGAAAAGTGTGTTCGATTTGCCTACTCAACTATTAAATGAAAATTTTGGTAAATGTGACTTTGGAAATAAAACTTTGAATTTTCTGGAAGTGAACTTTTGTCATTTCGTAGTTATCTTGAAACCTTTTCTAGATTTGTGGTTTAGTAACAGATCTAGTGGTGACCTTCAAGCATTTAAGTTGAGTTTCTGTCAGGCTACATGGTCAAATTCAAATTATTTTATGAACTTTCCGCAGAACTTTGAACCCACTTAAACTGTTAGTTGAGGCGCTAAGGCGATACTACAGCCCCGGTATCAGCCTTGGGTCTTACATCATCTATTTGAATGGCCAGAAATTTTATACTTTTTTCCAAGATTGCTTTATTTTTATAGTTTATTTGTAAATCATGTTGGGCATATTTTTTGTTTGTTTTAAGTGCAATATAGTGTGTTTTACCAAAACTTGATTATTTTGCGATAAACCAGTTTGCTACTCCACATAATTCTAGATTATTGTTTGGTGTTTATTTATCAATTTCATCTGGCTACTGTCATCTGCAATTAAAATGTGCATAGCCTTATTGGATAAGATTTCAGAAAGATCATTGATATATAATAAAAAGAGAATAAGTCCTAGGACAGACCCTTGTGGAATGCCACATTGTATTTTCTCCCAATCTGATGAAGAATCTTTATTGATATTCGAATAAAAAAGAAGACTTTTTTCACTCGGCTTGGTGACCATGAATTAAACTATTTCCTGCAGCTCCAGAAATATTATAGTGTTCCTTTTTCCAGAATTAATTCACATATAACTTATTCAAATGGTTTTGCAAGATCACAAATTCCTACAAGGCACATTTTATTATTCAGTTCCTCAAATACATTATTTAAAAATTAATTTATAGCCATTTCTGTGAATGACCAATTTTTGAATCAAATCTGTGAAGTAGTGAAAACATTAAAATGTTTAATATGTTGTAAGATGAAAAGCTTTGGCTTAGGGTGAGATATTACAGATTTGTCTCAACTTTAACCGTGTGTGGCAATGGATAATGTCCAGCTATGGCTTTATTATAATGAAAAGGTCACCACTAGGCTTCATTTTACCTCTAGCTAAGGAAAGGTATAGGTAAATAATGTTCACGAGTCAGTTGTTGTTAAATAATCACTATATTCTTGAAAGATTTTGCAAAGGCATCAGCTGAACAGGCATCAGACAGTGTCACTGAAGATGGAATAACAAATTCGATTAACTGTTCAAGCCAGGCCTCACCCCAAAGTTCATAGTATGATTGATTATCATTTGAAAGTATGTAAAAGATCGTCACGCGCTTCTACTGTTACACTAGGTTAGCCAGAGACCAACACTTACGTAATACCGAGGTCCCACATGGCGTAAAACTACTTCAAAACTGCATAGTTTTTATTCTAAGTGAAACTTTAAAACTTTGTGATGCCTATATCTCACCAACCCGGTAGCACCGTAGTGCTCTAAATGAAAACTGACTGGCCGACTGAGCTACATGTTATCACGCTCGCAGTTCCTGAAAGACTGAGGCCTACCTCGTGTGGCGTCGACTGCTTCTTTAAGACTGAGCCAATAAGGGAAAGTTTAGGTAGCTGTCCGTGCTCACAAGAACTGTGAGAAAGTCCCAAACTTCCGCTTCACATAGGTAACTTCTGGAAAGTTGAAATCTCACGTTATTATAAAAAATTTCGTAACCTTAATAGTTTAGCCAGAAATAAATAATTTTGATATGAATTTTCGAAATATTACTCCAGGTGAATGCTTATGGCTGATGCAACACAAAATACTGTCTTAAAAACTGTAAAAATCTGTTTTCTCGCTTAAATTAATATAGACACTGACAATAGAAGTGATATGCAATACTATTTAATCTAACTCATGGTTCTAAGAACAAATTTTATCACATAGTTACAAAATTAATAGATACCTGACAATGTTTTATTACTCAATAACACTTGACTTAATCAAAAATCTTTGAAAATCTTGGAAATAAAGAAATGGGACAGTAGTTTACAAATGCATATTTTAGTCTATTTTGAAATCTTTCATGAAGGATTCATTATAAATGTGGCATGGTACAGGACTGATACAATATGAACATTTTTTCAGTAATTTTGTCAAAATGTTTTCTCAGATATAATAATTTTTAGGTTTTAATTGCTTCATGAGTTTATTTATTTCTGGGACTTTTACTGATAACAATTTTATCCCCAGAATCTATTTGGGAAAATGGTCTGAAGAAGAACTGCCTTGGGAAACTTTTTTGATGCTTAATTTCTATACAATGGTGGTAAAAAAAATATTTTATATATATTTTACAAATTTCCCATAGTTTACTATGCACAGATTCATTTTCATCTGTGTTTATGTCTTTTGAGTTATTTACAGATTTTTTTCATATTTTATTGTATTACATACATTTTTCATTATATTACTGGAATTTTTTATTTTATCTGAGACACACATGTTCTTGGTCTTCTATATTATATTTCTGAGAATTTTAGAATAAAATTTATGATGAGCTTTCAGTGTATAGATATCTGATTCTCTTACTTTTATGTAAAGGTCCCCTTTCTTTTCAGTAGATACCTTTGTAATCCACCCATTGCCCAATTTACTGTTTTGTTTGCTGAAAACTCTCCTTTTTTAAATAATCTTTCAGTAAGTGTTAGAAATATATTTAGAATGGAATCAAACTTTGTGTAAACACCCTGTGAAGTATTCCCTTCTGACCATTGTTCACTACTTAAGCATTCTATGAAATGTTGTAAATTGTTTTCATATATATTTATTTTGTATACACAGCTGTTTATTCTGCATTACAGTGCTTCTGGACTTGATACAAAACAGCTGGGCTTTATGATCAGAGATACCATTTATTGCTGGAAGTATGCTGTTATTACTATACTGACAGATACAACATCGAAGATTCCGTATTTAGTCTCACACTGCTATAATTGTGAGAGTCAATATTAAACCTCCACATAACAATATTTGTTTGTTATTTGTAAATTGTAACACAGCATTCAAAGTGTTGTTCTGTGCAATATTTATTTACAACTGAACAACTATATTGAATATGTGAGACCGTTCAGCCTGGGTTAGTGCCTAACCTTTAGTCTCAACTTTAACCGCGACCGTGCCTTGGATAACTTTAGTTTGTGCTTTGCTACATTAAACTGGTCACCACTTAGCTTGATAAAACTCCAAACTAAAAAAGGTTGTTGATAATAAAAGTCACAGGCATATTCTGGTAGATAATCACTATATTCTTCAATTTTAAACAAAGTCACAAAACTAAGTTGGCATTGAAATTCTTCTCCAAAAAAATCGAGAGGGACCAACCTCACGAATCCTAACTGAATTTATAGTCACATGAGGTGTTTAACATCACCACTCGCTAATCTCAAAGTTCCACATGCATGCCTGAAGCCTAAATCCTACCACCTGTGTGCCCACTTCATGTTACAATCAAGCGCAGTCATGCTCTAACTAAATCTGGAAGACTGGGCAACTGCCTACATCGTGCCAAAATTACATGCCATGGAGCATGGTTACGCTCATACTAATTCTGTGAGACTGGCCAACCAACTGGAGACATGGCAACTGGGCTGCTATTTATAGAAATTCCCATGGGAACACAAAGACTTCTGGGTTCCCACCAAAATATTCTCATAAACTGATCAAATATCAGATCTCACGCTTGTAAAATTTCATCAGCTTTTTTACCTTAACCACTTGAAATATTCCTATTGTTCTGAAATTTCGACAGTAGCTAGATACTTTAAAAAGCGTTAATTTTAATCCTTATAAAAAATTTCATAGCTTTCATAGTTTGGCCGTAAAAAAATTGTTTTCCTCTGGTTCCTAAACTTGTTAATAATTTTTTACAATTTTGCAGTTATGAAGCTGAAATAGCTTTTATTTTACTCCTAATGGACTGCTCTTTCATTTGTTATCAAGCAAAACATGTTTACTATTTACAAAAGAGTGAAATAAGATTCGTCAACCAAACTAGAATCTAACTAATTTATATTTCCTAAGCTCTTAAATTTATGACTCTGAAAATGACTTTAAAGAATTCTATGTGTTACAAAGTGATTACTGAGCAAATTTTGAAGTCGCTACTTGCTTTCTCTGATTTATTATTAATTTTTGAAATAACGCTTCAAGTGAATGCTTGAGGCTGATGCAGCAGCAGAAAATACTATCTTGTTCATATACTTCCTCAAAACTGTAAAAACCTGATTTATAACTTGAATTAACTTGGTAACTGACTTTAAAATGATATGCAATGCTTTTCAATTTAACTCGCAGTTCTGAGAAGAAATTTTGCCACACATCCACATTATTTTTAGGTTACCTTACAAACAGTATTTCTAACAAATATGGTAACTCCCCCTTTCTCCATAATACAGCTACTGTAATGAGAGCTTAATTTATACTTGGGTTAATTGAGTTATTACTGTGTCAAATGATATCCAGAGAAAGACAATACATCTTTACTGTAATTTCAAGAATTTTTAATCTTTTCTAGGCCTCAGGTAATTTCATCAGTTTAACTAAAAATTCATCTTACATTTCCATGCAGTATAGTGGTCTGAAGATTGATTAAATGATTTGGAGTAGTTTAACAGTATATACTGGCATGCCATTTAAAATTACTAATTTGGATAAATTTTGGTAAGGAGACAGTTTAAGTCCACTTAGGCTGTTACTTACCTCCGCTTATCACAGGAATACCTCTTTCACTCACCAGGCATTCTCTGATCTCATCAGCAATAAGTAGCAAAAGATTCCTTTTGCCTCTGAAATTCAAATATAATCCATGGTGAGTGTAGCTGTCCCTCACAATGTAGGCCACATCACTCAGACCTACTTGCGAATTTACAAGCTGCCAGGAAACCCTTTCCAATGGTGTATTTGTATGCCTAATATGATGCCATATCCAAAGTTTATCATAACACTGAAGCATACCCACAAATCCCACTTTTATCTGAAGAATGTTCTTGCAAAGGTAAGCATTTACAATATGACCTTCCTTCACATTCACTACTACACTTCCAAGATCTGCATTGGGTTTGAAAAAGCTGCAGACTTCATAGTCAGTTCTCAATTCAGACTGAAGCATCTAAATAATTCCCCTCCGATGACTGCTTCCAAGTAACAGTGCTTTCCTGTATTTACTTTTAGACACACTCTTAGTAACATCTCCATGCCAGATCATTCATTTCAACTTGATGGTCCTCAGAGTTACCAACTAGATTTTCCAATGGCCAAAATGCACTGGAATTCTCCAGCTAAGAACCATCAAAAAGACAGTCACTCCTCAGGGCCTTTAAATTCCTTTCTGCAGATGTCAGATCTGATTGGAGTTTCAGAATCCTGTGAATCTTATCATTTATTTTGCATGGGTTAAAGTTCCAGGCTGGGCATTAATCCCCACACTTGTTGTAGTGTCTATGCAAAGATACCATAATACTTTAATTTATACATGACATGAGGGGTCAAGAAGTTATAACATTGCATGTTAGTAACAAGGTGGTTAAAATGAGAAATCTATGAAGGGATGAATGTAATGTTGGAGAAGAATCAAAAGGTAAACAGATGTATGGGTGGTGAACCCTGTGAAATTGAAAAGAATTTATGAAACATACCACAGCAGAGACAGAATTAACCCTTTGACTGCTGTAGACGTGTATACACGCGCTGCCTCGCCGCACTGTCTGTGCTCCAGACGTGTATACACGCGCGGCCTTGCCGCCCTGTCTGTGCTCCAGACGTGTATACATGCTAGCCTCTTAGAGACCTCACCATGTAGCCATATTTCCACCCAGGGTGGTTAGTTTTTTTCCTTATTCGACACTTGAGCGTTGGCAGCTGCGATCTAATTTGTGTTTCTCTTTTCCTTTTAGTTTTCGCTGAGAAAATGGCACGCCGTCGTGTTTGTACAATGGAAGAAATCATGGAGTTTCTTATTAGAAGTGACAATGAATATGATGTCATTGATATGGATCACAGTGATGACCCTTCGACAGGATCTCGAAGTAATAGTACTAAGCCGTGTACATCAGCTAGTGAAAAATGACCATTTGTCTCCACAAGTGAAAATTCTTCAGAGAGACAAAAAATGCCAGTTGCAGAGTTTCATCTGTCTCTGGTAAGGGGCATCCATACAATACGTGAGGTGTTTTTCCGGATTTCTGGACCCCCCCCCCTCTTGTGAGACCTGGTTCGCGTGAGACCCCCCCCTCCCTCCCCTAGAAATTGCCCTCACAACTTTTTGAGACCATTATTTTTTTAGGTCTCAACCTTCCAAAGCTACACTTTTCGAGGAAATACCCCCCTTAAAATCTACTTTTGTGACATTTGAAGACCTTTTTTTTTAGCTCTACAGTCCAACAAGACCTCCCTCTCCCCCTTGGTAAGATTTCGCCGGAACCCTCCCCCCCCTATTTCACTTCACGTAATTTATGGACGCCCCTTGTTGAAGCATATACCAAGAACGAACCTAGCAATTGAAGATGCTCTGATAAAGAATATCGTCAAGGATTTACTGGGAGACATTTTCCAAATGTCATTCATATTGAAAATTCAAAAAAGAGCACGCCAATGCTTATATGCGCTATATGTTCGAAACAGAAAGTACGTTGAGAAACCAATGCAGAACATGTAAGGTACCACTGTGTGTTATACCATTTTTCAAGGCTTATCACACAAAAAGTATAATTAACCATGTGTAACTGCAGAGTAATAATTATATTACATTTATACGTGACTAAAACTAAACAAAATATAAAAACATATTTTTAACTTGCCAGTGGCGGTCCATAGTCGGGTCAAAAAGGTTGGAAAATATGTGCAGATTTTGTGAAAGGTATTCAGAAAGGTATTCTTTCCAGATAAATTACTACGCTCACAAACAAAAAACATTTCAGTTGCTGTAATATCTATTTAGTATATGAAGTACCGCATGTTTGCTTACGCAGACATTCACTTTTAGAGGAGTTTTAAACTGAAAAACTTTAGATGTTATATTAACAGCATTTATTTTGTATGTGGGGTTTCAAATCGCCGAGCGACAGCAGAAGAACGTCACACACAAAGCTCCAGACGTATTCAGTACACAGCGGTCCGGTCAAATGCGGCATTCCAGCACAGGTAATCAGCTTAGGCGTAAACAAAGGAGCACTCAGCGAGAGCTCGGCCGGGCGAACCGTAGCAGTTAAAGGGTTAAAGTGCTTTTTTTATCTCCCTAAAAGAATGGGAAACACGTTTTAAAATCCAGACCACGCAAAACAGAAACTGAATACAATATGATGCATCTGGAACTTGAAGGTGGATTAGAGGCACAGAATTAATTTGCAACAACTCTGTAAGTGAGAATGGCCATTAAAGGAATTAAAAGCACTGAATCCTTTGCATTGGGAAATGTAAAAATGGTGTCTGTGAAATATCAGCCAAGTATAATATGGGAATGACTGAATGAAATGTTCAATAAATGATTGTTGAAGTTGAAAATTTGAAACAACAGAATGTGACATGTTTGAGCCACATTCACAAGAAATGAAGCAAGAATCTGTATGTGAGTTACCAATTGTGATTGGCAAATTGTGAAGTTGGATTTCAAAATGAGGTGGCAGTGCAAATTAGCTTCTGGCAAGGGAGTTCATGTATGTAGAATATCTTGGTTTTGAGGCAGATAATAATAATAATTAATAAAATTGTGATAGAGCGCATGCTCCACTGGCAATCTCCCTACACACACCCATCTTTCTCCTTTCCTCCTCTCACTAACTTTTGCCCTCTACTAATTTTTACTTTAAATTCTTTCATTGTTTTTTGTAAATTATTCATAATTTCTCTTGTTAATTTATCTCATTCCCTTTCACTCTTTCCTACAAAAGAAAATTTTCCCCCACCCTTATACCTAAAATCAAATGCCAGCTTGTGGTCATGGTCATCTTTACCATCCCATGCACCCCTCTTAATTTTCCCACCAATATCTTTCCATGTTACATCACCAATATATGCCTTGTCCACTCCGATGACTCTCTTCACCCTCCTTCTATCCTCAAATGAATTCCACTCCACATCCTTTATCATATTAGGTACCAATTGTGTTCTGTGGTAATTTCAAAAAACAAATCTGGTAGCCCTCCTTTGCACCCCCTCCAAGTCCTGTATTTGATACCCAAAATGTGGGTCCCATACTATACTACCATATTTCAGCAGCAGTCTGACCAAAGTTTTGTACCCCAGTTCCCTTAATTCTCTACTGCATATCCTCATCTCTCTTTCCAACATGTGAAGGATTTTGAACCCTTTCCCTACTACCTGTCCAATGTGTCCTGCCCAGTTAAGTCTGCTATCAAATATTATGCCAAGGTATTTACATTCTGAGTCTTCAATAAGTAGCTCCTTCCCACTTTATAATCATAATCAACCTTTAGCTTTTTATCTATGTATCTAAAAAGCTTCATCTCATATTAACTCACCCAGCTAGTTATCCTATCCAGATCACCCTGCAGCTGTCTACAGTCTTCTATTGTTTTGATCCTTTTATATAAAATTATGTCATCAGCAAACAAGCTAACTTCTAACAGTATACCATTAAAACAATCATTCATTAGAATAATGAATAGCAATGGTCCCAATACACTACCCCATGGAACTCTCATATTCACTCCTACTTCTTTTGATACTGTATTTCCTACCCTAACCTTTTGCTTTCTACCTTTTAGGAATTCTTCTATGCAGCAAATCACCTTTTTACCAACTCCAATCATTTTTACCTTATTTAGCACCACTTTATGGCTCACTCTGTGAAAGGCATTTGAAAGATCAGGTGCTACACTATCAACTTGACTTACCCTGTACATTTCATAAAAAATATCTTGCATACAGTCTGCTAACTGAAATTTGCAATGAATATCCTTGTCTAAAGTCATGTTGCTTACTTGAAAACCACTTACGTTCCTCACAGACAGGTCTGATATAGTTGCATATTAATGTCTCTATTAATTTGCCTACTACTGATATCAAGCTGATTGGCCTATAGTTTTCGACCATATTTGTCACCCCTCATTTTGGGTTGGTACTACTATCACACTTTTCCAGTTATCTGGTAAACAACAAGTATCCAGACTCAATTTAAATAATGTTTCAAGATAAGGTACAATGTCACATCCTTTTATTCTTAAGACATCCATAGTAATATTATGTTATGTTCTCCTGAGGAGGGGGTATCTTGCAAGATTCTGCATAAGCTGTGATCGCTACTGATATAGTTTATACTACTTGAATCGGATCCGTGAGTTGCTAGGTTTCTTTAAATCGGCCACCCTGCTGTTAATTTAACCTGTAACAGCTAATCAGTGAGAGGTTGTACAGTCAAATAAAATGTTAACTTCACTTAAAACTGTATATTCTGAAAAATTTGGTAGCATAATTGATATCAGTTGTAAGCCTAAGGAAAGGCATCTGATCTACACATCCATTATCGAAGACAGCAGGTACATTCAGCTCACTCACTTAAGTCCATAAGTCCATAAAGATTTTCACAACTCCCCCATATTTGGTGAAAACTTGAGAAAATCCCTTCAGTTCATGATAATATTTGTTGTAGTTCACTCTTGACTGCCAAATTTTAGACGACGTCATTACCTAGTATGGAAATTTTATAACTCCCAAACCCACCGTCCAAGTTCTATCACCCAAATGTTGTCTATAGATGTGTTCTTACAGTGACATGTACACACCCTTCCTATACCGACCAAATACTGCTGGAAACTGCCTCTATAAGGAAACACTGGTTCGCTATTTATAGTCCTGTTTAATCTTACGCTGACATATTCCAAAATAAGTGGGGTTTCCCGTGTGTAAGTACTCTTCTCTTGTGAAATACAAAAATCCCATATTCTCATGGTACCCTATTTTTCTTGAGATTTTCCTGAAACTTTACTATCATATAGTCTGATTTATACCCAATCTTTTAAATTATTACAAATTTTCTTGTAATTATGCTAATTTAAGAGCTATTAATTCCTAAAAGTCACACATGGTGATGTCATCACATTTCAATAGTAAAATTTCGTTTTTCTTCCATTAAATTTCAAATAATTATATTAAACTTAACTTAGTTAAAAAAAATTTTCTCTGTTATTTAAGCCTACTTTTATCTTTCTAGCTCTTTTATTTAAAATCCACAAAATTCTTTATTTTCTAAATATCTCCTTAAATAGAATTTTAAGAGCATACAAAATACACCTTAAAATGATCTTCATTCTATGCTTTTTTTAGTGTTAATGAATGCGACAAAATTTGTTATGTCTGAAAAACAACATTATTTGAATCTTGTCTTTTACGAAAATTGTTTAGAATCAATTTAAAATGTCCTTTACTGTTAATAAAATGGTTATAAAAGTTCTTTACAATTATATGAGATTGGCCCCCTTCTAAATGATTTTGGCAAGATAATGGATTTATAACAAAGAAATATATGAACTGAGCTGAAAAATGCTTTACTGCTATAAAAATGATTATAAATAATGTGTAATATGACTCCTGCTAAACAGTTTAGGGAAGATAATAGATATATAATAATTATCCACACCGGCCCCTTTACATTTTTTTAGATTCCTTAGCTCCTTCATGATATCTTCATTATTTGATTTCAAATTTTTTTAGTCTGTTTGTTTTCAACTGCATGGATAGGCATGTTTTCTGATATAACCCATACCATTCCTGAATTATTGTCCCTAATTGTCTCACTGTGCCAGTTACTTAATAACTCTGCTTTTTTTTAAAAAAATCCTCAGTTACTTCTTCTCCATCCTTATCTATAATTGTCTCAACACCCTACCTTTCCCTCAATTTCCCGATATTGCTATAGAAATTTCTAGATGCATCAGTCAGTGTGTAACACAAGTGTTGAGAGAGCAGAGTTGGTGAACTGTTTTGGAACAGAGGCCAAGCCGGCAAAGGGTATGTTAGCTGGCGAGTTAGGACAGTAGACTTCAGAGTTAAACAGAGAGAAAAAGAGTGGACAAGCTACACCAAGAAGTAATCTCTGGTGTACAAGGTGGTAAAGAAACACAAGATTGGCTGGTCAGATCATGTGACAACTAAACAGAATTGCAATTAGCTGCAAGACTAAGAAGGAGCAGAGCAGCCATGTTGTTAGTTTACAAGTGGCTATGGTCATTTGACATGGCTATCACTTGTGATGGACTCGCAGTGTTCGGCCAGGTCGCTGGTATTGTCTATTACCTCAACTAGCTGAAATGTGAACTGCGAAGACTGTCAAATTCATGTTGTATCCCAATAATATCAACGTGTGTGACATAGGGCGCCGAGGTTCTAATTGCTAAGCTGCTGTCTTTAAGTCAAAGTATGATCCATAAACTTTTATTGTAATGCAGAACTGATACCGGCCTGGGCATTTGTGTTTTGGAATAAACAGTTTAAAATTGACCTTCTGAATCATAACTAACATTATTTAGTAATAACCTGCTACTGACAAACATTTGCATTAGAAATCATGATGAATATCCCGAATCCCAGGTGGCGACCAATGTTGACTAACGAATCTGTGAGAAATCCTACCCAGTGCTCAGTAGTATACCAGTACATTCCTTTCATGGTCCAACTTATTCCTATCATCTCTGTTAAGTCTCCAAACAATAACAAGGTACAGAAGAGTGCTTTCTGAAAACTGGGGCAGAGTAATGACAACTTGTGTAGGTCGCAACAGGTATAAGGCTGTAAGTACATCTAGCTACCAAACGTTACATATCCTGGCCCCATTTATTCATTACAAGTGGTCCCCTTGCACCAATAATATTATTCGTAAACTCATCATTAGCGAGTTTCTTTGACATCATTTATTCCTTGTTCAGTTGTTTCAAAAATTCCCTACTGCCTTGTTGTTTCTTAACTTTGTTATGTTGTCATCTCACCAACATTTTTAACCTCCTCACCTCCCTGTTATAGTAAGGAATAAAAATTTCTTCACAATTTTTTATTATTTCCTTGAACTCTTTACAATTCATCTATACTGTACTTGTGCCATTCTTCCAGTTAATAAAATTAGCCCTTAAATATCTTTTCAGTTCCATAATTTGTGCCTTTTTACAATTGTATCTATTTCCCCCTTCAATTCTGGCCACTGGTTTACCAAAATCCCTTATATCCATCAGAACTGCATCGTGATCAGTTACTTGACACCCAATAAGGTTATCATCCGGCTTTATTAGGAAGATATCCAACATGTTTGGTCCCCTTGTTTTCTGCTCAACCACGTATGTAAAGCCTCCTTCTCTTACTAAGGTATTTGAAAAGCTCTGTTCCCTTGTATTATTAATCTTATTTCCTACCCAGATGACACCGGGTAAATTTAAATCCACACCAATAATGGCCATTCAATGCTCACTTACGAACTATGAATATGAATTTAGTTTCTCCCAAAGAGCTTCATCTTTATCATTTATTCTTCCAGTACAGTATGCAGACTACAACCTGACTTTTTCTTTTTTATTTCCACAGACGTCTACCATTACAAACTCATGGTCATGGTCTATGAAAACCAGTGAACTGTAGTGATCTTTGCCAACCAATATGAATACCTCTCACCCAGTTGCTCCTCTATTCCAGTGGTTCACTCTATAACCATTGGGGAAAACCACATTATCTAGTACTTCTTCTTTTAATCAGGACTTTACTCCTATAACTACTCGAGGTTCATGTATCTCTATTAGGTTTGCAAGCTCCATTACTTGGTTCATTATACTTCTACAGTTTACCAGTAACACTCTTACTAACTGGCTTTGTGATATTTTTAGAACTACAATTTGCATTTCCAGATCTGCCCTCCCCCTCACCCCTTTCAAAAACATCATCTATTTATTTAGCATTAGCGATTTTTCTAACTATGGATCTACACTCAGTATCCCTTTGATTACCTATTTTTATCCCCACACCAGCAGCACCGAATCAAAAAAATGCCCTGCCTGACCCCCTCATCACTGGAAGTGGACTTCCTTACAGCCTTGGCTAACAACTCAGAAAGAATTCCCTTGCCTCTCCTATTTAGGTGTAGGCTATGCCTAGTGAATCCCCACCTACTAATGAGATTTTCAAGAAGATAGTGGTGAAGAATGTAGGCAGTCATCTAGTATTTGGGTACAACACATCCCAGAGAATTATTTGAAGTTTTACGTGGAAGTGATCTTCCTAAAATATGCTTAGGAAGTATTATTAATTTATACAGGCATGCTGAATATTGAATCAAAGAGCAGAAAGATATTACTATGGAACCTATCAAAATTAATGAAGTGTTGAAATAATGAGCTTATCTCTGATGCACTTCAAGATAAATATTCAGAAGGAATTACACCTGAGGTATAGAAATTATTTAAAAAATGGGTACTGGAGGCCATTTCATCGAGTAGTGTAAGAAAGATGATTTTTTTTAGAAGATGTGATGAAGAAATGCAAGACTCAATTGGTTAAGGAAAAAAAGCCACTAAAGACTAGGGATCCATAAAATCTATAAAAATGAGATTGAATGTTAAAGTAAAAATTTTAAATTGCAATATTGAAACTATAGCAAACTACAGATGTTAATGTTGGGAACATACTATGAAGTACAGTACAGTACAGCAAATTGACCAACTCCGAAGATCTTACAGATTTTTCATCATTGCTGCATTAGAAATGAAACACAGTCTCAACATTGTATCATATATGTGGCTTATGTGTTTTAGAAATGTAATGATAATGGGATGATATTCAGGTTATTGCTGCAATATCAGCCTTCTGGAAATAAGAGTGAGACCACACATATAATGGCTTGAGAGTTGGATAAATTGTGTATGTGTGAGGAAGATAAAAGTTCTAGGCATTAGAGATGAAGGTTGTGCCAGCCAAGGGTGGTCCCAGAAGTACCCGGCCTGACTGAGAGATGGCAGTAGTTGCATGAAAAATATCCCTTTATTTCAAAGCACATAGTCTATGAAGCACATGTTTCAAGTTTGAAGACGCTATGTTGTTTCTTATTTGTTTGGCAACAATTAATCTTGAGCGTTGTGAGTAAATTTGTGAAAATAGAGAAAATTGGTCATCGTTATGTGATACAATACTTTCATTTGAAAGGCCTCAGCCCAACCGATATAAAAACTGAGCTAGATTCTACTCTGGGTGAGTCTTCTCCTTCGCTTACAATAGTAAAATATTGGGTGACAGAGATTAAACGAGGCCGTACGAGCTGCCAAGACGAACATCGCAGTGGTCGACCAAATGAGGTGACGACTCCAGAAATGGTGAAGAAAATCCACAAAACGGTACTGGATGATCGTCGACTGATAGTGCACGAGTGAGCAGACATAGGAGGCATTTCAAAAAGTGCAGGACATCGCATATTAACTGAAAATTTGGACATGAGAAAGTTATGTGCAAGATGGGTGCCGCGTGTGCTCACACTCAAGCAAAAACAGTGTCGTGAAGATGTTTCAATTGAGTGTTTAGCGATGTTTCACTGCAACAAAGCTGAATTTTTGCGCCGTTTCATAACAATGGATAAAACATGGGTCCATCACTTCACCCCAGAGACAAAACAAGAATCAAAACAATGGACTGAAAAGGGAGAACCTGCTCCAAAGAAGGCCAAGACCATTCCATCTGCATGCAAGGTCATGGCGTCTGTTTTTTGGGATGCACATGGAATAATTATCATTTACTATCTTGAAAAAGGAAAAACAATCAACGGCGATTGTTATTCAAAGTTATTGCAACATTTGAGCAAAGAAATCAAGATAAAACGACCACATTTGGCTAAGAAGAAAGTGTTGTTTCATCATCACAATGCTCCAGCTCACAGATTCGTTATTGCAATGGCCAAAATTAATGAATTAAAGCTCAAATTGCTACCTCATGCACCCTATTCGCCAGATTTAGCTCCCTCAGATTACTTCCTGTTCCCGAATTCAAAAAAATGGCTCAGTGGTCAAAAATTTTCTACCAATGAAGAAGTGATGTCGGCAATTAATGGGTATTTCGAGGAGCAAGACAGTTCATTTTATAAAAGTGGTATCGAAGCTATTGAAAATCGCTGGAATAAATGTATAGATCTGAAAGGAGACTACGTTGAAAAATAAATACAGTTTTTTCCAAAATTTCTGTTTTTTCATTGCTAGGTCGGGTACTTCTGGGACCACCCTCGTATGTGTGGCCCTTGTTGGACAGTAGTGAAGCAAGAGAGACAGTGAATAATATGCTTAAAACAGTGAAAGAATTGAAAATAAAAATTTGCCTAAGGCATGTGTACGAGAATTGTCGCAATTATTTATAAAAATAGGGTTGGGAAAATAACCCATCACTTACCATAGATGAAGGCAGGAGGGCCAGATGAACACAAACACAATTCACAATATTTCAGTTAATAACCTTAGTCATGTAGGAGATGAAACATATGGTAGATGAAAAAATGTGAGCACACTAGACCCCTTATTTGTTTGACGGGTATTGTTAATTTTGTTTGTGTCTTATGTTTTTTACATTTTCGTCTGGAAGTCCTGCTTTCATCTGTGGTAAGTAATTGGTTATTTTACTTTCCTATTTTTAGTGCTTAACGGCAGTGTCACTATGTCCATTATCAACAATCAAGTATAATAAATGCTCATAAATTATTTATTTGTCTGAGAAAGGAGAAATCATGAAACTAAATTATAAGATAATCCTTGTATATCTTTTTTGTGTACATTATAGGGATAAAGGTTTTATGGCTTCAGTGCAGATTTGTGACAAGGTTACCATCACTGGTCATGTACAATAACTGGTTTATGTTACACCTGTAATGAACCAACAACTCTTCATTGTTTATTTTACTATTAATATATTGTACTGTTTTCCAAAAAATAGGCAAGTTTATGGATTTTAATTTTTCCCTTCATTTTATTTTTGATGATAATGAAGATATTCTATAAACCCACATTGTATCACAGAGGTACAACATGCTCAGGATTCAAATCCCATGACCCTCATACTGGCCATCCTGAGTGTAAACTAAATACTTCACAAACAAATATACACTTATCACTTAAAACACAAGTTACATTTTACAAACAGATGGCAACACATCTGCTTCCCTCCATCAAATTTATGACAGGCCTAGGAAACTAGTGACAAAAGTAACCTTCCTTTAAAAATAAACACAACCTCAGGAAGAGGATATGCTAAATCACCCACAAGAGTGGAAATGTTCAAAAAAGATAATGTTTTATGTAGAAATTTTGATATCAACTCTGTACTAAGAATCATATTTTTTTTAGGTGAATCTTTCACTAATGTCTTAATTCTATAAAGTATTGCAAAATTTTGGAGCTTACTGGCACTTGATTTCATGCATAAAGGAGTGGTAAAATTTTCTTTTGTGGGTAAGGGTGTAAGGGATTGGAATAAATTACCAACAAAAGTGATGAATAATCTACCAAAAAACACTGAAGGAATTTAAAATTAAAGTTTGTGAACGAAAAAAGTAGATTCTTGGAGAAATTTAACACTGAAATTATATGAGATAATAATAAGGAAATAATAAGAAAGGGTTAATAAGATAACTAATGAAATTGCCATTAGAGCATGTGCTCCATAGCAATTGAACTGAATTCAGTTCAATACGAGTGACATTCTACAGTAGCTAACAGTGTGTTTTGGTTTCATTTGTTCTTCTTAAATTAATTTAATAATTTTTTGTGATGCTGCAAATTGATACAGCTTTAGTCTCTTCATTATGCGAGCATTTTATTTCACTAACTGAATACATTAATTATACCTTCCTTTAAAATATTTTGTATAGATGCTGTCCAAAATATTTTTTCATCCATAATTTTCAGCCTAAAAGTGCATTTTTTCCAACCATTATCATTTCCTCATCATAAAATTAAGCTGGTCTGTGAAATACACCAGTTATGGTTTTGTTGCTAAGTCAGTTATGATATAATTAAAAATATGATTCTTTCAGTTTTATTTATTTCAGTATTTAATAGATTCTTGTTTGATCATTAAAGTATTGAGAAACAGTTACAGGACCAAGATTTCTTTAAAAAAAAAATCAATATTTCTTGTTATTTGTGAGCTTTTGTAAGTGAATAATGTCTTGCCTAGGAAATGTCCAAACATATGATGAAAATGTAATTAAATGTTAGGTGCATAATCAGATGATCTTATTGATTAGGAGACTAAAGAATTTGAATCTGGCATTTAAAGTATAGATTTAAATAGTTCATTTGAATGTATCTTTGTGTATCAACAAGTATTTTCAACATTTTAAGTGTATTATAAAAATTGAAGGGACAAAACTTTCCATTCATTGTGAATCATCCTTACACAGAAGGAAGGCCATTAATACAAAACTAATCAACTTATAGTGTACAAAATATTTTTATTTCAATGTTCTTTTATGGGTAAAAATAATCAAATGATACAATGTAATCTTTTATAGGAACATGACCTAGAAAACAGCTTTTTTTTTTATTAAGCTTTGCTGCTACACATTATTATCTATTGTATTTTGTCCAATGAGCAATTTGTTAGATTCTTCCTGTTGTGTGTGGACTTTTTGCTCTTCTTGGTAAATAATATCACTCCTCCTCTTGTGTATTTCATTCATGTTATAGTTAAAGAAGTGACGTTTATGAAAGAATTTGATATTTGATATCCAACTCACTGCAACTCCAGCAATAATTGTTACAAGAACTGAGATTGAAGTGTACCAAAGAAAAGATATTCTGTAAGGATAAAAAACTGTTTCTTGAGGTCTGTAACAAACAAAACAATATAAATTTAAAATGCATGGAATTCATATCAAGATATGCAGTTTTAATGCTCTTTGGAGATAGGAAATCTAGAGATAGTATAAATGTAATTAATCAAACATACCCAGCTCCTGTTTCAGGGATTGTAAAGTTCCTTGTGCAGTTATATGCTGATATGGGTAATTTGCTCCTGTCAAATCCTCCAGTGGTCCCTACTGAGAACCAGGCAACAATACCAATGCCAAGAACCATACCAGCTGTTGCACCCTATATTAATTTCATGTGTTAAAAATCTTCTTCATAAGTTACCATTCATATTATATTCTTAATTTGTCTTAAATAATGCCAGTAACTTATATTTAATATATATCCCATGAAATCAAATTTGTTGACTACACTCCAGTTAGGGAGAGAAAATATTATTTAGGATGGAAAAGACAGGATGGAGATTTTAGGATAGAATCCTACATTAATGGGACCGGGATTTGTACACTGTAATACGTTTTCTTGCTTTAAGACAGATGTGGATGAATTTTAAAGTAATTAGTGGAGAATAAAATTGCATGGACATGAACTGCATCTAAATCTTGAGAAACCCAAATCAATTACAGGTGTAGTATCAATAATAATAACAATTTTACTGACCTACTGTAAAGAAACAAGAGGCTTGATGGTTTTTGAGGAAAAATGAGAGAGAGGAGGAGATTGACTAACAATCTCAATTTAAGCAATCTTGTATGACCTTTATTACCGGGTGACAGAATTTCTTATTGGCTGTACAATCCAACATTATTATAGCCACCTATCCTAAATTAATAATCCTACAGTATATAAGAAACCTGCCATTTAATGTGTAACACAGAAGTTTTGTGGTGTACTTCATGCACACAAAGCAAGATTTTCCAGACGTGAAGGATGAGTTGAGGACCTTTTGAAAATTTCAGCTGGACCAGGATTTGAATTTCGAACCTTTCATAACTCAGTTGGACATCTTAACCACTTTGCCACCAGACTGCTTATCATCTCATACTGATCTTGCTAACAATCGTTGTAAGTACCTTAGAATTCTAGTTTTATTAGCTACAGAGTATAAGGGAGGGAGTAAGCCTTATGGTAAACATACAATTTTTTAGTTTGCAACAACAGGACATGATAAACCCGTTTCATGCAGAAGCCGATACTGCATCCCAACTCAATAAATAAGCCGATTTAGAAACAGTAAAGCCACTCAACATACAATATAAACTCTAGATAAACATTTTATTATAATAAAGAACCTTAAAAACTAACCTGAAACAGGGTAATCATTATTATCCAATTTGTAAACAATCGATTTTTGTTATGTGATAATGTTACTAATTCTTAACTCTTTTTGATGCAGTAGAGTAATTTTAAAACAATAATAATCACAAAGAAGGTTAAATTCTCTAAGATTCAGTAGTTTCAGGCCATTTAAATAGAGGAAATAAATTTTTAAACACTTCATTGAGCACGTTTGCACTTTCAACATTTCTAATCACTTGTTTTCGATAATTTCACGAACTAAAAAGTAAATTTCCTGAAAGAACGAAAAATCTAGTGTAACATATTAAAGTTTCAGAACATTCCATGCTGTAGAACAAATATTAAATCAATTTTAAAGTTATTTTGTCTTATACGAAAACGTAGTAATTTCAAAATTTATTTGTGATTAAACTAAGTCACTTCAGTAAACAAAACAACTGTTAAAACACGTAACTAAATTCAAAGAAAATTCAGATAAGATCACTTTTTCGGTATAAACAACACTTTAACAAATATTAAACAGAAAAAGGTTTTTCTTTCATGGCTTCTGGATAATTTCAAACCTGATTTTTGACAAACTAATTACTTTGCTATTACACCACCAATCATAGTAAAATTTATACCATTGAAATCAGAAGCAAACTTATAACACAATGACACTAATTTTATAACAATAATTTGTAATTCAGCAGGGTCGCCTAAAATTTGCTTAAATTAGCTTACAATTCGGGGATGTACCAATGGTTTTTCGGAAACTTATTACCATCGCGCCAGTAAACTAAATTCATTTACAAGAAAACTAATCATTTGAGAATTTTTGCTAAACACTTTTTATAAATCTTAAAAGCCAGGCTATGCATGGTTAAATTTTGAACACATCCTATAATCACATTTTTCACACTATTTTTGGTAAGCAGTAGAATACACATATCATGCTGCTGGGGGTATATAGGTAGTGGCCCAGGCCATCTGGTGGTCTTCCGATTTCGTCTTTGGGCTGTATCCGGGAACGTTGTTTGTATGGACCTGCGCTAGTATGTTTCGTCGTGTCGTGGTATACCAAGTAATAGCCGGAAAAAATTGAAATTTGAGGTGGCAGCATGGTTGACGTTCCACCATGTTGAATTTTCTAACCAGTGACTTACGTAAATAATGACTTTGAACTTAAAAATATTTCATTGTGTTTATGTCGGTGAATTCTTCCTCTTCATAATCTGTAATTTTTTGGAAACATTTAGTTCGATTGCCTACTCAACTTGTAAGGCGGAAAGGCTGCACGGGGGTTTGCAACACCTCCACCTGAACTATGAACAATTAAGTTTGTGACCATGTATAGCCCTCTGGTACCTATAATATTAAATAGATCGGCTGTCACGCATTCGTATTAGTAAACCCCAAATGCGAAGGGTAAACAAGATAAAATCATTTAACACAGCTTGAGAATAACACAGTAGTTATATTCTTTCAAAAGTTAACTCGTACATTGTCAGTACCAGAATCTTGAATAAAGCATCGAACCACAGTTTCTTTGAAGATTGCAGATTAAGTACAATTCTACGAGAAGACAAACACATACTGAGTCCCCCTAACACTAGTGTGTACTATGGCATGTTGAAATTTGCCTAAACCGCTACCCTAATCTGCGCAGCTAACTAGTGCGAACTTGTGCGATCACTTTCCAGCCTAAGAATGAGACAATGTGAGCTTACAGCAAGGTCTTTTATAGACTTATCCGAGCCTGTGACCTTGGCGAATCATTCTTTAATTAATATCTCCAAAAGTACATAATGGTTTAACTTGGAATTTTTACAGGTACTTTCTATTGTCATGTTCTATCTGTTTTAATTTAATTTAACATTCCAAAGAGTTTCTAAAGTCTTAAAACTAAAGTCATCACATGACCAACTTGGCGGAATTTTTACGCGCTTCAACAACAATCTGCGACAATCTACTTTTGAAAAACTTAATTACCGGACAAATGCTTTAACTTTTTACTGAAACCATTATATCTTCATAATCGGCTCAATTAGGGCTATCTACTGATATAAATTTCAAATTTGTATTCCATTTAGTTAAAAAGTTCATTTTTTTCTCTTAATTAAAGCTGCTAATTAGACTTTGCCGAATTACTTAATTTTACTACCAAAATATCCGGAACAGTGCTTACTATAGCTGGTGATAAAAGGTCAGCTGTAGCTTTACTCAATTTAAAGATATTTCAAATCTTAGATTTCTACTTTACCGATCGAGTGTTTCAAAACGTGAACAAACCAAAATATCTCTTGAAATAAACGTTTCTGGATATGATAAATACACTTTAAAATTATTTTTATGGTGAATTGTCACTGTAGGAAAGATTACCGGAAAATTCCTTAAAGTTGACAATTACTCTTCTCAAAATTTCTAAGTCCAACATAGGCAACTTTACAATTGATCTATAGAATATTTTACTGCTGTGGGTAGCTAGTGGGAGTGCTTTTGGTGAACAAAAAGGTACTTTACAAATTGTAATTGTTATATTTCAAAATGTGACTGTTTAATAAACTTCTAATTTTTCATCAAAGTGGATTTCGACATGCTTTAGTAGTAGACAGTATCCTTTCCTAAGCTTTGGTTCAAATAAGCTTTGTGGTGGCCGACAAACTTTACAGTTAAGGTATCCAGGCTAGCACATGGTCATTAAAATCTATTAACTAAAACTCCATGTGACTTTCTACATGTCAACGTTCAGTTAAGGTGTCTATACCTATACTTCACCCTGGTATAGCAGTTTGACCCCTTACATAGTGTTTTGCGTGAATGGAGATTATCCTGGCAAATAAATGCAATATAGTCTTCCCAGGTTTGCAGCCAAATTATAACTCAGCAATGTGCGAGGAGTATATAAAACCTTTAACATTTCAAACAAATTGTATAATCATAAACTTCATATTTAAACAATATTCAAGTAAAGACAGGTTTGGTATCACGTGAGTAGGTAGAGATGAAAGTGGAACCACTAACGTAAATGAAAAGCTTCACAGATACTACAATTAAAAACAAATAATTTGTTGTAATGTTTATAGAGTCAGAAAATTTTACTTAGGATTGTAATTCAGTTTGAAAGTTATATTTTGCATCCACCCAGAAATAAGGAAGTGTGAGCCAACTAGGTAATGTCAGAAAGAAGCAAGGTCACATGAATGTTGACAATAGGATTTCAGGGGAACAGTGAAAGGACACTGATTTAAAAAGATACAGAGCATCCAACCATGGCAATATCTTGCCAACATATAAATAAACCTTATAACGAAATTTGGAATATATAGACAAACCCTATATATGTTTTTAGAAGAGTAAAGAAAGTTG
>CM061921.1:315433268-315675814 GCA_031002005.1 Vandiemenella viatica | reverse complement strand
AATTTCTGAAGCAATAGCATTTCAATAATAACTTTTTCCTAATGTTAAACATTTTAATATCAATGAAAATAAGAGAAATTTGAATACACTAATTTATAATTGTAAACTGAATACTAAATGCCTGTAAATATTCACTTAAAAGTGTCTGTTCAAGAATTTGGGTAATTTTGTATGTTTCAATATTTTTTATATGATTTCTATCTCTGGAGCAATTGACCATGCTTCAGAAGCATCAGTCAGCACTTTTAATATTTTCTCCAGCATTCTATGACACATAATGAAGCTCCTGATTATAGCCAGTGTACAAGTTCGCTTGGAATGGTACTAATTTATCGAGATGTCATTTGTTTATTAGAAGTGTGCTTTTAAATACTCAGAAAGAAGACTGATGTTTTGCTGAAGTGTTTTCTACAAAATAAATGTCAAGTTAAAAGTTTATCAACAGTGTCATTATTTGAGAAGTTACCTGTGTTTCCCCCATATTACCAGAGGTAGCGACCGAACTGAAGGAACACATTTTTTATATTTTGGCTTTATGCCTAGTCAACGTTGAGGTCATTAGAGGTGGGAGAGGAATGGGAAAGAATTTGGCTATGGCTTTTTGAAGGAAGCATCCCAGCATTCGCCTGGAGTAATTTGGGGAAACCATGGAAACCCAAATCTGGATGCCCGGATGGGGATTTGAGTCCATGTCCTCCCGAATGAGAGGCCAGAATGTTAACTGTACACCCATCACAATCGATAAGGAGTACAAAAAGTTGTAACAGTCAATAAGTGATATCAAAAAAGATCAGAGCAACATTCCTGCCACAATGTGTCATCTGAAACTGGAATATTTTTTACCTTTACATTTGTCCTTCCATTGCATTCATTGTTGATTTATGTGATGCACTTGTTAAAGCTATATTATAAAAGTGAAAATAAATCAACTATGCATTCTTCACAAGTTACTAAAATAAATATGTTAGTAGACATTGGATAGTGGTATAAAGAATACCTGGATTTATGGAAATCTTAAGGACAGCCTTTTCACTTAATTGACTCTGTCCCAATATAGATACATTGCACTGATAGGTTCCTTCATCTGAAAGTAGGACGTCATTGATTTCCAAGGCACCTGAAATGCAAGCCATAACAAGCTGGCTTAGGAATCTGAACTACAGTAAACACATTACAACCATAACTCTAAATACTGAATTAACTAAAATCATATCTGATAACTGGTCAAGAATTTTGTCTATATACAATGCCAAGACAACCTACAGTCTTACACAGATTATAGCATTAAACATTTAACTAGGAGCTTTCTTTGAGGGGAAAGAGGATGGCTGAAGGGGATGAGAAAGGAAGCATTTCACAGATTGTTCACCCAGACATTGCTTGACACGAGTATTTATAGTCTCAATTCTGGACCTGTAAAGAAAGTTTTTTCACATATATCAAAAAGTAATCTAAGAATTAAACTTAACTGATTATGAAAAACTGAAGAAAACCAAAAGTTGGATGGCTAGGCCAATGTTTGAATGAGTGTTCTCTCAGATGTTAGACTAGCAATATTATTATTGCACTAGTTTTAAGAAATACAAATTATCTGTACTGTAACAGCTATATCTGAAAACAAAAATGGCTATCATTTTAAAAATTAAAAGAAATTTGGTATGATCTTTGAATCATTTCTTCAGATAAAAATATTCTACAAAACAATACACTCTAATTATTGACCCCTGTAACATCCCTGTAAAGATGGAAGCAATAAATAAAGTGTAAGCATCTTAGAATTTTAGCAAATTCTAGCCTCTCACCTTTGGGCATTAAGGGGAAAGCTTACTCTTTAGTAACAGATAGTTTTCATTTCGTGTATAGGTTATGAGAGTGAAGCTTTATATAGCATGAAGATACTGTAACCAAACAAACTAAATAAACCCTTTTAGGAATAATAAAAGTATTCAAAAGTAAATAAAAGCCCTAAAGTAAACCTTCTATAACAGAAAGAAAACACTAGTTTGGGAGGAAATAGGTTAAACCCCTCAAGTTCAGTTTCAAATAATAAATTTTGATATAGGTTAACTTTACAGTTTCTAAACCAATTTGAATGCAGTAAAGACTTTCAGTAGTTACTAAATGCCGAATATAAACTTTGAATAATAATAAATAAACTTTAAATCAACTGAAAATTAAATAATCATCAGTAATCCAACTTTGTAATTATGAGCTTCTACCTGGGAGCATTTTGTCATTTTTAAACCGATTTATGAGCAAGAAAGTAACTCAATATCTAATAAACCAACTAAATTAATTTTCTGTAATGATATTAACACCTTTTACTAACCTTAAATATGTTAATCCAAAATAATCCAGTTCAGCACACAAGCAATTCCTAATATTTGGCATTTCACTGTTTTCACACACTTTCGAACAAAATAAAGTAGTTGTGATGAAGTAACAATACAATTAAAATATAAATTCACTAAAATTTCGTAGTTTCTGAACGTTTAAATAACTTAAATCAATTTTAATACTTCGTCAGATGCACTTCACTTTTAACAATTTTTATCTCAAAATCCTAGAGAACATTTGAAATAAAAAGTAGATTTCCGGGAAGACCTAAAAATCTAATATCACATATAATAATTTCAAGTAATTCCACGTAATAGAACCGATTCTAGGGAGATCTTAAAATTAGTTTTCATTCCGACCATGAGGTTAACTTAGAAATTAATTACAACCGTTCAAAAGTAGATACAGAGATGAGGTAACTTTCAGAATACGTAATTTAATTCAGAGAATCTCTCGGTAATTTTATATTTGCGATAAAAGTAATAGAAATAAAGTTATAAAATTAAAACTGAAATTGCACTTTGGTTACGTCGTAGTTAAACTTTCCCTGCACCAATCTTAATAAAAATTACACCAATAAACTCAGGAATTTTAGTAAAACACGGTGATAATAATATTATTTGCATAAATTGTGGCATTAATAAAATGACGAAATAAAGAAGCCTCTCGAACAATAGTAATTCCCCAGGGTAGGAAAGTAGTTCACTCCTGCACTAAGATCTTTTAAACCAGATGCTTAAGGTTAATCACTAAACATCCATTATTTCACAATTAAATAAGTATAAACACCGTCACACCTAAAGTTTCGGATAATTGTTTAGTTACTGAGATATTTCCGATCTAAATCGTCTAGGTGTTAGTAGAAAGTTGTGTTTTGGCTCTGACGTCAGCGAGGTTATAAATCAGAGGACGCGGGGATGACGGCATTCTGTTCGGGTCTGGAAGCTGTACTGACATGACGTGCTAGGTGCGTGTGCGTTGGTGAGGTTGGTAACTCAAGTTTTGTGTTGGTACCACCGGGTCGGCCATCATGGTATGTTGGCTTTTGGGGCGTGGCCTTTGTTTATCAACATGAACATATAATTTTTCATCAGGGGTCGGTCGGTCTTTACTTCTCTCCACAATCTGCAAACTGTTGGAACGAGTGTTCGATATGCCTAATCAACTTTAAGAATGCTGTTTGAACTTTGAATTTCATTTTAAATAAACTTGAAGAATTTTTGGGAAAGTGAACTGTTTTATTTCCGTAGCTACTAAATTACCTTTTCAACATTTGGGGTCTTCAAATATTGTGGCGACCTGAAGCGTTCTAGTTGAATATCCAGGCAACATGGTCAAAGCAAATTAACATTTTCAGTAAGTTTACATCGAACAGTGAAGTGCTATCAAGAGTTTAAGTTAAGGCACTTAGACGATACTTCACCCCGGTATCGGTCTATGTCCTTACAAAAGGAATTCACAGCACTTTATCTTATCAGTAATTAATGTGACTTTAGAGTACTTGCTGCTCATGGAGATTTAGACTTCGAGAGCCATATCTTCACTTGTAAACCACAGAATTGTCTGTTACATCTCAAACATCAAAGAATAAGACACTGGTTCTCCCATAGGAGAACTGAAATCTCTATGGAAAGGTATAAGAACATTTTCAATTCAATTTTCCTTTATTTATCATTCAAGAGATGCCTAGGATTAGTAGAAATGCCAACCAGTCAGTACGAAAATGTATCTACTATAACAGTGATATGTCATTAAACATAACTGCAAAGTTTCTTTGAGTCTCACTTGACATGTGGTTTTGGACAAATAGGTGATCATAGGAAAAAGGATGTCAATATCCTGAGAGGTGAAACCACAGCACATTTTAAGTAAAAAGAAAAGACTGTATCGAATCAATGCAGCAAGATTTTACATGAACATGTCTTTTAGGCACAAAATAAATGAAATCGGATCTGAGTATATTTACTGTCAGTTGATCAAAATCAGTCGACAAAGAAAAAGTATGGTATATATAGGACTTTAAGTTAGCATTAGTTTTGTTGACCTTTTACTCAGACACAGAACTACAGCCAACCAAATTGAATTAGAAATTCATAAATGATGTTTTTGTATTGTCCAAGTGGACATCATCCCATTGTGGAACTGGAATCTCACGTATTGGGATTTGTACTTGGCACATCAGTCCAATGCCTACAGAGCAACTAACTAGTATTTGAAATATTGGAGTATTCAATTAGTTGAAGTGACACATTTGCTTTGTAGGTGTGACAATCAAGTGTGATCAACCACCTATATAAATTACAAGGAAAGGGAAAATGACTCATCACTCACCGAAGTTGAAGGCTGCGATGGGTGAAGATCATATATGACGAACCACCTATATATATAGTAGTGTTCTGCACGTTGTTGTATATAGTGGCACTACATGTATCTTGTTTCTCACTGTTGTCAGGAATCACACAACAGAACTGACAGCATCAGGGCTGTCTAAGGTAGTGCTTGGAAAACACCTCATTAAGGTATTGATGTTTATATCTCTGCACGACAGTTACTTTTCATCAGAAGTTATAATACACAGAAGTTGACAGAGATAGTGAAACATACCTGCACTGCAATTCAATTCAATTAATCAGAGATGAAGGATGTTGTGGCCAAACTCCAACATGCACAAAATGTCACAGTCTCAACTCAACGTAACAACTTTTTTTTTAACCTTTGGCTATCAAATGGTATAACTGGGATTTTAGAAGAAAGTAACAGAGTAGTCCCATCAAACAGTAGCCTTGAATAATTTTTCAGCATTAAAAAAACATATTTATGTAATGACCACTAAAAACTCAATTAGCAAGGTAAGTGGTGTTCAGAAAAAATTGCCCTAGTTGCAATCTAGCCGAATTCTGATTAGCACTGTGAATGCACGTATTATCCAATCTACATGAAGTGTCAATAAATCTTCTACCGTCTCTAGTGTCAGTACATTCTACTTCCCGTTTCAGTCTGAATTGACACTGAAAATAAAAATGAACATTATTTTATGGACATTGATGAAATATACTTCTTACGATGTCAGAATGTTGTACCATATGGTAGAAAGGTTCAAGTCAAAATCAATGTAACAACAATCACTGAACATAGTTATATACCTCATATTGAAAGTTACCCCACATTCTCAGTTCATGCCTACATCAGACATCTTAAATGCAAAACAACCCTTGTAGTCATACATGTAAAAATACATCAGCCCCCTTCCCCCTCATTTCTACCAAAATACACTCACAAGATGTGGTTTTTTGTGTATCACTGGATTGGTGACTGTGGGCTATCTACATATATACAACACAACTTGGGTCTTCAACTAATATAATTAATTCAATTTGTTTATTTTTTATTTCAATCTTAAAAAATTTGACCTGCATCAATATTCTAAATATCGAACAGATGAAAACACAATTACTGAAAACTGTAAACCAATACCATACAAACTCCGTATTTCACAGAGTCAGATGTTATACTACTCAATTTTCCAGCCACAGTAAAATACACCCCAAATAATGACACAGCCCCTCTCCAAAAGAGAAGTGGCTATGTCCTCACTCAGTGTAACAAATTAAGGGTCTTTCAGAAAGAATGGACTGATTTCGAACATTTATTTCGCAGTACAAGAGCAAATTAGTGGAAAGAGTCACATCATCAACCTCAACAGTTTCTAGCCACTGGCCAGGTCTGCTTCATGCACAAGCCTCTCCATTTCCTTATTTCTTCCCACCACCTTTTTCCAGTCCTCTCCTCTCCTCTCTTCCATACACGCTCCTCCACTCCTTTCAACTCTTGGTCTTTCTCTGGGTCGTTTACCATGCATCTTAATTTCGTGGATTTTTCTTGGGATTCTCTGAACCTCCATTCTCTTTACATATCCATAGAATCTCAGTCTGGTCCTCTCTACCCTTTCTTGTAGGGGTTCCTCTTTTATGGTGCATCTAATCAATTCATTCCTTATCCATTCCATTTTAGTAACTCCCATTCTACCACTTAAAAACTTCATTTCACTTGCTGGCACCCTGCTGATGTCCCACTTCTTCATTGTCCATGTTTCATCAGCATATGTCAAGATAGGCAAATGTAGGAGAGAAAGTGAAGGATTTAACTTGGGAAGAAGTGGAAACAGCTCTGGGTAAGATGAAGGGTGAAAAGGCATCAATAAAGTGAGCGTGGAAATGATAAGAGCAGCAGGAGTAGTAGGAAAACAGTGGCTATACCATGTGATGAGAAAGGTATGGAATCAGTGTGCAACTCCTGAAGACTGGAAAAAAGGAGTAATTATACCTATATTCAAGTTAAAAAACTATAGGGGGATTACATTGATGTGTCACTGTGCCAAAGTGTATGAGAAGATCATTGAAAAAAGGATACGTGACAGGGTGGGAAAAGGGCTAAGGGAAGAGCAGTACGGCTTCAAATCAGGGAGATCGACAGTAGACCTGATATTTGATATGAGACAGCAGCAGGAAAAACATTACGAGTATGGAAAGAACCTACTGTTGGTATTTCTCGATATTGTGAAAGCATATGATAGTGATCACAGGAATAAGGTATGGAAGGCCTTAGAGAACAGAAGAGTTCCCAAAAAAAGCATCAGGAGAGTGACAGAACTGTACCAAGAAAGTATGATCTATGTGAAAATAGGGGAAGGAAGAACACATTGACTGAAACAAAGGAATGGACTAAAACACCTCTCACCACTACTCTTTATTGTAATCATGGATGATATAATGCAGAAGGTGGCAATGACGATGGGAGAGGAAAACATGAAAGTGATGGCTTTTTGCGAATGATCTGATGGTCTGGGGAGGCAATGAAGAGGAAGTACAGTAGCAGTTGGATGCATGGGCAGACAGTGTGGAGGAATATGACCTGGAATTTAATGTAAAGAAATGTGAGTACATGGTAACAACCAGAAAAAAGAACAAGATAACCGAGGGAATTGTGATGGCAGGTGAACAACTAAAGAAGGTAAGCAGGTTCAATTACATGTCACATGCAATTACAAAAAGCATATTTTCAAGATTTGAATAGTATCCGCTTGCAAATTTGTACTTCTGTCTGTTACAAAAATACAGCTTAATGAAATCAGTTCACTATATTTAACCCGTTACTCAACACACAAGAAGGCAAGAGGGCTGCGACAAACAAATAAGTTAACACACTTTACAATATTTCGGTATAAACCTTAAACGTGTTTACAGGTGAGACTTACAGCAAGGGGATCAGATGTGTTCACATAGACTCATCACATGACTTAAGGTCAGAGATGGCTGCAGCTAGCAATCGTGGGGGGAGAAGTAGATAAGGGAGCGTCCATAAATTATGTGGCTCCATTTCAGCCTCGTTTCAACTCTCCCCATGGAGCTTGGTGTTGCTTTTGCCTTGACACCCCATACCACCCATGTGGAACATAGCTTTTTCCTTATTAATTCCGGAAGACATTTTGTGCCATTTTCTCTTACCAGATTACCGTTAAAGTTATTGGGTATATAATGAACACAATGACCAATATTTGTTTTGTGTATTTTTTTTTATAATTATAAATATTCTGGGTGAAATGTTGACACTAGCCACTCCTGCAAATGATCAATTATTAGGAAAACCTCTTTCTCAGGTACAATTATTGATCCATTTCTACTCAGGGTGTGACTAAAAACCTATTGCTGCAGTTCTGACACCTTTTTATCTACATCAACATGCAACAATTGTTTGTCCTGCTTAAAATGTTTTTCAGTAGTTCATTGATGTAGATTTGAAAAAAAAAAAAAAACATTTTTGATAAGCCTCTTAAAGTTCATCATACAGTGCCATTTTAAACCACACTCTGAACTTGAAATAAGTCTTCAGGGAGAATTATAATTAAAGATGCACTGAAATTCACTTGACTAAACAAAATTAGAATTGTTTTACGAAAGAGCAGTGTGGTGACACGTGGGTGATCCAAATCAAACCAGCTTTTGAAAACAATATTGTCACTGGCATGGAAAATCCCATGTGACATCTGTAAGCAAATTTGAGTCTAAGTACCACGTGCCTAATTTTTTTGGCATGTAGTTAGATCAAATATGCGGGTCCTGTGTAACCCGAAGAGTGTGCCTCCAAGTCACATCCATGTATGGCAATTTCATATATAGGATGTCTAAAATACAGAGGCAATTAAATGATGGAAATAAATATCCAGATGCTGCTGTATATTCTGTAGCTCATTTTAACTGTGACAAACAAAATGAATGAAAAGCTACACACAGCCCAACATAGCTTTCTTCCTAACCCCTACCCTCACCTCCTTGAACTAGTAACATAGTTTATGGATGCTTCTTAAGTGATAATTACAAGAAAATATTATCTCTGGAAAGACAAAACAAATTATTTTGTAATCTCTGGAAAAGCCAGACAAAGCAATTTGTACTAAACTTTTCCATAACCATGAAATGTATACTTTTCCTGCTTATCACTGACAAACCCAACCTTCCCAAACTGCTTAACACCAGCTTTAAGTCATATGACAAGTCTCAGTGTGTACACAGCTGATCACCTTGCCATACATTTTACTTCTAAAAGTGATTAAAGTTTATATCAAAACATATTTATTTGTTCGTCATGGCCCTCCTGCATGCAAATGGTGATGAGTGGTGGGTTTACTTTACTGAACAACATTTCCATTGTCACTATTATCAAAATTATTTAATCTGGTGGCTACAGATTGGTATAATTGAATCTTGGACATTTGTGATAGATCTGAAGATGTGATGTCATATGGTACATACAAAAAAATTTTTATCACTTGGGTTTCTGTAGTGTATTCCTCCCAGCACCCGAGTAGGTAAGCAAGTTTATATAGACTTACTTGTATCAATATTTATATATAACAAAAGTTAGGGACAGCAGACCCATAAGATGAAGGCAGGAAGGTAACAACAAATACACAAAAAGAGAAAAACACAATTTTAAAATATTCCAATGTACATTTTTCACGCCAAGAGAGATGAGATGAGATGAGCACACAGCGGGGGTGAAGGTGGGGATTAAATAATATGAAGTAAACTGTCATAACTATAGAAAAGCAATATCATTGGTGGAAGTGAAACACACAAATAGATGCATATACATAAAATTAAATTACAATAATAAATAAATAACGGAGCAATAACATTATGCAGTGGTTGTAACTTTTTTGCAAAGTTAGGTGTTCTTTACATATTTCTGCCTTACGAATTCGAAAATGATACTCAAAACATCATATCATCGACAGTTTTGGCATAAATCATATACTTTGCCAATATTGACACCACATATTCAAGTAGTACATACATATATATGGCACACAAATTATTCTGAAGTAGAATACAAAACAACAACATATTGAAATATGCACACAGTGAACAGATGTATACACAGAATGTGGTGTAAAACATAAATTAACGTCATTCATTCCGTGCTTTCTTAGTTGTCATGGTGTGGCCCCTGCTTTTCCTCTTATGGGTCATTTCCATGTGCTCACAGTGAACATCCAGCAGTACCTATCATCCGGACATCCCAAGTATCCTGGTATCGTCGTTTCGTGTACTTGATCCACTATGGAACTGCATTATTACTAATTACAAATGTATGCGATTTGTGCAAAAACTGTGGATGATATGATATTTTGAGTATCATTTTCAAATTCAGGATGCCGAAATACATAAAGAACCCTGACATTTTGGGAAAAAGTTTTTGTGACTTTGTAATTTGTTGCACAGTGTAAGTGAATAAACTTATTTTTGTTTTTCCCACAGTTGTTGATAGTTTAATTCATATTATTTATTTCCCTCTTTGTGTCTGTGTGTCTTGTGTGCAACCATTATGGCTTTAAAGTAAAGAGTATACATTCTTCAAATACTTCCACAAGGATTATCTGGTTAATTCTTAGTTCTGAATAATCGTAGGTGCTACCAGCAAACAAAGAAACGAACAATTTCATATAAATTTGTTAATGGTAACACTCTAAAACACATGTAAGTTTCTAACAATCACACAATAAAAAACACCGTACAATTTGTTGCCGTGTATGAAAGAAAATGTCATTTATACCCTTAGACAACAGCAGAAGAAACTACAATTACAGATTGCTAGTTAGACTTTGTTTTTATCTTTGAATTTTCTGTGTAGGCAGTGAGTCAGCAGTCGAGCAACCGCCGCCGTGAGCAGCAGTCGTCGACTTTCTTGTGTTTTAATCTAAAGTGTGCTAGTTAGACTTTGTTTTTATCTTTGAATTTTCTGTGTAGGCAGTGAGTCAGCAGTCGAGCAACCGCCGCCGTGAGCAGCAGTCATCGACTTTCTTGTGTTTTAATCTAAAGTGTGCAAGATAGACTTTGTTTTTATCTTTGAATTTTCTGTGTAGGCAGTGAGTCAGCAGTCGAGCAACCGTAGCAGCAGTAGCCAACTTCTGTGTGTGATTTGAATTGTGCTAGTTTTTGTCGTTATCTTTGTATATTGCCTGTTTATGTAGTGTGCCAGTCAGTTGAGCCTCCGCAGCCGTAGCCAACTTTTGTGTGTGATTTGAATTGTGCTAGTTTTTGTCGTTATCTTTGTATATTTCCTATTTAGGTAGTGTGCCAGTCAGTTGAGCCTTCGCAGCCGTAGCAGCAGTAGCCACGAGCCTTAGCAGCCGTTAGTAGCGGTCGCCGATTTTTGTGTATTCATTTGTAGTTCGGTTTTTGTCTGTTTCAGGTGACATGGCTTGTGCAAAGTGTTCTGGTAGGCGTCTGGTTCTCGAGGAGATTCTTAATACTATGGCGTCTCTTCAAGCGCAGGTATGGAGCATCCTAGACGAGGAGCGGCAGTGCGTCGAAGAAATTCCGCAGCCAACTGCAGTGGAACCGGCAAGTTTTGATTTTCAGGTTCCAGTTGCAGAAAACGTCTGGCATCGTGTTGATCGGAGAAAGGCGTCGAAATTCCCAATTAGCCGAAGGGAAAATGATACCTTGCCCCTAAGTAACGCATTTTCTGTGTTGCAGGAAGTTGTAGATTCAAGCGCGAATGGCCCAGAAGAGCAGCAGGGAAGATTTACCCGCAGACCCCGAGCCTTGCCAGGAAAAGGTTTACTGGTCATTGGCAGCTCCAACGTGCGACGGCTGGAGAAACCGCTACGGGAATTAGCCACGAAGAACGGTGCAGATCCTCATACTAACGTTCAGTCCGTTTCTCTTTCAGGAGCAACCGTACCACGTGTCATCGAGGCCATTCCAAAAGCGATTAGGGAATCGAACTGCCGTCAGTTAAGAGTAGCTGCGCACGTCGGCACTAATGACTCGTGTCGTGTTTCTGTTCCAGATATAGTTAAATCCATGGACAAGTTGGACCGAAAGGCGTATGAAGCCGCCCGGGAAAATTCAGTTTCATTACAGTTCTCAATTTGCAGTGTGGTGCCGCGTGTCGATTGTGGGGAGGCTGTGTGGTGGAAGATCTTTAATTTAAATAGTAATTTGCAGGAGCTGTGTCGCAAAAACAACTGGGGCTTCGTCGACCTTCGTCCGATGATAGCTGCCAGCTGGGACGCATTTGACAGGTCGGGCGTCCACTACACACCTAGAATGGCGTCCAAGGTGGCTGCTAAAATTTGGAACCGCCTTGATATGAATTATTTTTTAGGAACAGCGTGAGGCCCGAGGATCCTTCATTTCACCGAAGAGGATGTGCTGATAACATAGAAGCTGGTCCCGGTAGGGATGGCGCGAATAATTTTAATATTACAGCTCCAATTACTTCACCCGTTTACCGTCAGAGTGCGAGTATGAAAAATGCTATTTTAGACTCCACAAATAACAATACGAAGCAGCTAAGGATAATGGTACTAAATTGTCGGAGTATTAGAGGGAAAGTAGCGGATTTTCACGCCTCAGTTGCGACTAATGATGTCGATATAATACTTGGAACCGAGAGCTGGTTGACGCCTGAAGTTGAATCTAGCGAAGTATTTGGCCCACATTTCAATGTTTTTCGGAAGGACAGAACTGTCTCAATGGGCGGGGGTGTGTTCGTGGCCGTAAGTAAAACCGTTAATTGCTCTGTCGTAACTGAAACGGAAAATTTTTGCGAGTTAATATGGGTCAAGGTAAAAATTGGCAAAAATTTAAAGTTCATACTCGGGTCATTTTATCGACCTCCGGATTCTGATTTAGCTAACGCGGAATACTTCAGGGAGTCGCTTAATAACATTTACAAAAAATTTCAAGGACATATATTGATCGTGGGTGGTGACTTTAACCTACCGTCGGTTAGGTGGGACACATACACGTTCAGGTTGGGTGGAAGAGATAGGTTAATAACCGAAACGTTCCTAGAATCATTTGCAGAAAGATCTCTTGAACAGATGGTCGAAGAGCCAACACGGTGCCACAAAGATTCCTCGTCCATTCTGGATCTTTTTCTAATTAGCCAATCCTGATATTGTAGATAAAGTTTGTATAGAAGACGGTATAAGTGATCACAAGGCGGTTGTGGTAACGTTAAACTCCAGTCTGAGTCTGAAGCATGACAAAGAGAAACTCGTGTTTTGCTTCGATAAGGCAAACGATGCGGGTATGGTTGACCATTTTGCGAAGAATTTTGAAACGTACACGCTAAATACAAATGTTGAGGAACTTTGGTTTAATTTAAAAGAACTAATATGGACTGGTTTAAACAAGTTTGTTCCTAAGAAGTGTATTAAGGTCAGTAATAACTTCCCTTGGTTCAATAGGGAAGTGAAACGTTTGCTCAGGAGGCAAAGGCGTTTACATGCCGCGGTGAAAAAATTGGGGGACTCATCTAATCGTGCTAAATTAGTCCAGTTGCGTGCGGAAGTGCGTAAGGCAATGCGCGATGCGTTTAAAGAATTCCAAGCCAGGAATTTATCCGAAGATCTGATTACTAATCCAAAAAAGTTCTGGTCGTATATCAAAGTAATAAGAGGCTCTCGTAAGGTTATGCCGTCGCTGATTAAAGAAAATGGTGAATTATCAGAAACAAGCGTAGAGAAAGCAGAAATTTTGAATGATATATTTAAAAAGGCTTTCACGATAGAAAACTCAGAGGAGATACCGATATTTAACAATCGTACCGACAAAATTATGAATGATCTCGTTCTTGATGTCGAGGGAATAACTAAACAGCTTATGAATGTAAAAACCAATAAGGCTCCCGGACCAGACGGTATTCCTACAAGATTCTACTCAAGATACGCAAAGGAAATTGCACCGTATTTGATGAAATTGTATACCGTCTCTCTGGATCAAGGAAAAATACCAGCCGAATGGAAGACCGCTATCGTAACTCCAGTGTTTAAAAATGGGAATGTTAATGATCCTCAGAATTATAGGCCGATCTCGTTAACTTCAATATCATCTATTCGAATGTCATGCGGTTCTTGGATGAAGGTGAGCTTTTAAATCCAAATCAACATGGATTCAGAAAAGGCCGACGCTGCGAAACACAACTTGCACTTCTAATTCACGACTTGTGCCGAATTATAGATGAGCAATCCCAGGTTGATTTGGTTCTATTAGACTTTAAAAAAGCTTTCGATACTGTGCCTCACACTAGGTTACTTAGGAAACTTCGCGGTTACGGCATATCTAGACAAATATGCGACTGGGTTGCAGACTTCCTGAAGGGCAGAACACAGTGTGTAGTTCTCGACGGTGAGCGTTCATCACTTACTGAAGTGGGGTCTGGAGTTCCCCAGGGAAGCGTGTTAGGGCCTCTGTTGTTTCTCATTTACATCAATGATCTATGCGACATAATAGGGGGAATGAAAAGATTATTTGCCGATGATGCTATAATTTATCGCGAAATCAAAACCCTGGACGACTGCGCTTTGTTACAAGACGATATTACGAAAATAATTGCGTGGTGTAAAGATTGGCAGTTGGAGTTAAACGCTAAAAAGTGCCAAGTCATGCGTGTGAGTAAAAAGGTGACACCATTTAACTATGAATATACGATTAATGACACTGTCCTTAGAACGGTAGATTCCGCTAAAAACCTAGGGGTAACAATTCGTAATAATTTGTCGTGGAATGAGCATATTGAGAATGTAATGGGGAAAGCAAATCGTATACTCCGATTTCTAGGTCGTAATTTAAATCAATGCACTCAGGTAGTTAAATCGATTGTATACAAGTCACTAGTATGTCCTCACTTAGAGTATTGTTGTTCTGTATGGGGTCCCCATCAAAAGGGGTTAATGGAGGCTTTAGAGAAGGTCCAAAGAAGAGCCGCCCGATTCGTGACAGGTATATATAGTTGGAGGGAAAGCGTAAGTGCGATGTTGAAGGAGTTAGGTTGGGAAGACCTGGAACACCGAAGGCGTTGCTCTCGACGGAAGCTAATTGAAAAATTCACGACAGATGTATTTCGGAATGACAGTCAGCAAATATTGCTACCAGCAACATTCATATCTCGAAATGACCGTGAAAATAAGATAAGAGAAATCAGGGCCAGAACCGATTCATTTCTGTACTCATTTTTCCCACGAGCGATTAGGGAATGGAATAGAAAGGATTTACCGGGCGAGTAAACTTAAAATCCGACAGGAGTAGCTTTCGATAAAGCACTCCAGCCATCCTGATCTGGGTTTTCCATGGTTTTCCCAGATCACTCCACGCGAATGCGGGGATGGTTCCTCACAATAGCCCATGGGCGCCTCCTGCCATATCCCTTATAACCCTTCCAAACCATAACCCTTCTCGATAGGTGCTATGCACCCTCCGCCACACACTTTTAGTGAATCGCGGAGTAATAATAATAATAATAATAATAATTATGTCATTAATGCAAAGTATATTAAATAAAAACATGAGAAAAACAAATGATGACTAATGTTGGAAGAGTTTTTTTTTATTATATATATATTTAAGCCTTCTCAATCTCAGTGTCATTAGGGATGGGAGATGACTGAGGACAAGGAACAGAAAGGAATCGGGCCATAGCCGTTTTGAAGACATCATCCTGGTATTCACCTGGAGTGATTTTGGGAAACCGAAATCTGGATAGTCGGACAGAGATTTGAACCCACATACTCACAAATGGGAGGCAATAGCATTAACGCTCACCCACTTGGTTTGGCAAAGAAAATGATTTATACAGTTTCATAACAGATGTACAATCAAGTAGCTTGGAAACCATTTAATGTAAGACACTCTTCTTTGAAGCAAAATAAATGTAGGGGTGAAAAAGTGAGTGAAACTTACCAGATGGTAAAACAATCATTCTTTCCTCATCCAGGTGCATTAGGTGATTATCTTTTAGCCACATAACATGCGCTTCTACTGGCGAGTCCACAAAGCAATTGAAAAATGCCGTCTGTCCAATAAAAACATCAATATCTTTTGGAGACACTGATATTCGCAGTAATGCTGAAATAACAGAAAATACATAAATTTTGTGCTTCTAACAAGACAATAATTGAAGACCAAAAACTGTTTCCATTACACTTTCTAATTAATGTAAGAAACATCACAATTTCAGAATACCTTTTTGTTTGCTTAGTTCATGACCACTGCCATTTGAGGTTAACAAACATATTGTGTAAACTTAAAGGAAAATATTTAACTAATTACAACTTTCGTATATTCTATCAGAAATAAGTATACTATTGTAGAACTGGGCTAAAGGAGAAACAGTGGTCATTAAATTCTGAGATAAACAAGGTACAACTAGGAAGTAATGAGCCTGATTCCAAAAAACTCATTTAACTGAAGATATTTTAGATACAATATACTTAATATTCTCAAAACATCCTCAAGCATCAATACACAATTGCCAGCAGTTTTGCAACAGTTGTAGCTCACCCAGGAGTCTTGAACTGTTATCTCTTAAGAGTACTTGTTTTGGTGGACTGCACATTATTAACAATCCCAAAATGGTGTCATTTCAAGCTGGAATTCAGCTGGTAAAACCGAAATAAGTCAGGCAGAAACAGGTCCGCACTACACAGTCATTGTGGCAGCACTGCCAAGGTTTTCTTTGCCAGAAACTCGGTCACTAGCAGTGACATAAGACTTGGCATAGTCTTGTTGTGAAGAATCCAGCTGTTGGTGGCCTCTGGATTAATGCACACAACACATTCCTTCAGTCACTTAAGCACTTCCAAATAAAATGCAGCATCAGCCATCTATCTGGACAGTATAATCTTATTAAAGCACCTATACAGTCAAAAATGCAAAACAAGCATAGATTATATTTATAATTTTATAATTCAAACCCTCTTTGGTTACAGAGACTCAGCAGAAAGACATTAAGAGCTTTTCTTTTAGTCTCCAGATCGTATTTCAAAACCTGTTTCATTGCCTATTGTTACTTGCTACAATAATAAATGATCTCACTTCTCACATGATCCAAAAGCCCATGGCAAATCAACAAATGGTTTTTCTTCCATTCTATGACCAAAACTTTGGAAAATAACACACTCTTTCTGTATCTGCAATTCTGTTGTGATGATTTTATGCATAATGGATTTTAGAAATCCCACTTTGATATCAGTCTGAGAACAAAACTATTTTCCTGTAGCCACATTGTATCAAGAGTTGCTGACACTCAATGTACTCTGCTTATTCTCAGAATGCTTTGTGACACCTGAAAAATTATGTTTTATTACAGCATCTTTCCGAAGGCTTTCTATATAATAGCAAGCATCTTGCTTGTGGAATTTCTGAGATAAACTATCTCTAATCGACACAGTTTTTCATTTTTTGAACTACTAAATATCTACCAAACATCTATCTACTTTGCATGTCACCTGTACTCTGTAAATGTGCAAATGGAATGGAGCTGCACTACCACATCATTTGCATGACCGCTACCAACCGTCAATTACTGGAGACTTCATCCAAAGATCCTATGCTTGGAAAAAGAATTAATGCTGAAACACTTATCAATACAAGTGATACGTGCACTGAAGGGCTCAAATGGAACCGAGTTGGGTCACACCATTTATTTGACACCCCCACAACTGTCATAGCATAAGATTCCACCAATTAATCCTCTACTAGGGAAAGGAATGAAGTTTAAACACCTCTTCATTTTTTGAATGATATATGCCTTGTGAAAGCTAAAACAGAAATGAACTGGTTAATACTAGTTACATGACACAAAACCCCAGTAGCAGTCATGCCTGGAGAATCCAACCACTGATCATCTGCTTGGGCAGAGAATTAAGGCTAAAACACCTGTCCACTTTGCAACGGAAGGCTAAATGGCACTGAGCAGCATAAATCCATTTGCCTGACATCAACAAACAAACATCATGCCTAGAATTCCACACACTGATAGACTACTCAGGCAAAAAATAATGTTCAAACTGTGATTTTCCCCCTAGTAGCTTTATATCCAGTCAATGCCGAGTTTGTTAGAGGAGTGAAAGGATTGGGGGCGTAGGAACAGGAAAAGACACAGCCTTTTGAAAGAATCATCCCAGCATTCGACTGGAATGATTCTGGGAAACGAAGGGAAACCAAAAGCTGGATGGCTGGACAGGGATTCATATCTGCATACTCCCAAACACAAATCCATAGCTCACCCACCATGCTTGGTGTGTCCACTGTGGAAATGGAAAAGGATCAAATCAACACAAGCTGTATCACACAATTTGCCAGACACCCACCACCTACCATCATCCCTAGATAATACACCAGCTAATTCTCTGCTAGGGCAAAGAATTAAAGCTCAAACACCTGTCAGCTTTGAGGCAAAACTGTGTCATGTAAAGGTTCAAATGGATCTGACTCTGGTCACAGGATTTGCCCGACACCCAACATAAGCCTAAAAATTCCACCTATTAATTCTCTGCTCAGGCAAAAAATTAAAAAAAAATAATAATTCTCATCCACTTTGAACTGTATACTATAAAGGCTCATTTGGAACACAGATAAATTACACCATATGCCTGACTGCGCCCCCCCCCCCCAACCAACATGCATTGAGACTCCACCCATTGATACTCTGCTTGAGCAAAAAAAATAATGCTCAAACATCTGTTTAATTTTCAAGATATATATGCTCTGTAAAGGATCAAATTGAACAGAGTTGGGTTCAGTACTGCCAATTAGCAAGTTTATGGCTAAATTTAGCACATTTTCAAGTGATTTAGCATGAAAAAAATTAATTTAGCAAATAACATATCTTTTAGCATTTTTTTAAAATTATAAGTCAATGATTTTCTTGGAGTAATATAATTTTAGTATTGTTCATTTATTTAATAGAATAATTTATACAAATGAATTGTTTTTAATTATTGTTAATTTTTAACTTGACTGTTTTTAAAGTGTAAAGCAAGCATCTCCATAAAGATTTTTTTTTTAACAAATTTAAATAATTCAATTGTTATAAAACATTAAACATGTATCGTTTATTCTTATTTTTAACTAAAATATATATTTAAGTTTTGTGTCAGATAATTTTCAAGAAAAAAATTGTTTATCATGATGTGTGTCTTAAAGATGTAAGCTAATTAATATTTTCTGCTATTTCTGTTACATGATACATAGACGAGTTTGGTTTTTCTTGTAAGGTTAAATTTTGGTAGAGTTGTTATTTTGTATTGTTAGAAAATGGCAATGCTACTTTATAGTTGGTTTTTCTCTTGGTAAATATGTTTGGGGGTATAGAATTATTCTAGTAAAGTTTTATTTTGGTGGGTTTATGATTTGGTTGACATGTTAATGGCAGAGTTGTGATTGGTGAAGAGTAAAAGTGGTAAACATATTTGTGGTAGACTTCCATGGCTTAGATATTTATGATAGAGTTTTCATACTGTAGGGTTTGTATATGGTAGAGATGTTACTAGGTAGAAAGCATATTTGGTAGAATTGTTTATTGGTATATTAATTTTTTCAGAAGATTTCATTTTGATGTAAATGTTGAATGGTAGTGATGTTCATGATGGACCTGTTAATGGTATAGTTTATTTTGGGTAGAAATTTCTCCTTTTTTTCTCACGCCTTTACGCCTCGTCGACATCGAAGTCATTTATAGGTGGGAAAGGACTGGGGACTAGGAATGGGAAGTAATTCGGCCATGACCTTTTGAAGGAAGCATCCTAGCATTTGCCTGGAATGATTTGGGGAAACCATGGAAAAACCAAATCTGGATGCCTGGATGGGGATTCGAACCCACGTCCTCCCAAATGCAAGGCCAAAGTGTTAAACACTCACCCACCACGCTCGGTATTTCTCTATTAGATTTGTTAACGCGCCGTTTAATTTTGTCAGTTTTTTTTTTGTCTTTTTCTGAAAACTTTAGTATATTTTTGGCATTTTCTAAATGTAGATTTGGTATAAAATATTTTTTAGAGTTCGCTGCAGTGATTGGGTTGCACTATTTTCCTGACACCATTCACTAAATGTTATTCCTAAAGATTCCTCTGTTCTGGCAAAAAATAATGTGCAAGCACCTTTCCACTTTGCATATAACTTGTGCCCCTTAAAGGCTCAAATGGAACTGAGCTGGATCACACTAATCACACAATATACCTGACACTTTCCACCAACCCTAATGCCTAGAGACTCTCCCTTCTAATCATCCGATCAGGCAAAAAATGCTCATATACCTGTCCACTTTGCAAGTGATCTGTGCCTTGTGAAGGATCAAAAGGGTCACGCCATTTACCTGATACCCCCAACCAACAACCATGGAATGAGACTCCACCCAGTGGTTTTCAGCTTGGGCAAAGCAATAATACTTAAACAACTGTCCACTTTGCAGATGATCTTTCACTGTAAACGATCAAATGTAAATTAGCTGGATAACACCAATTGTCTGATAACACTCATCAACTGTCATGCCCAGAGACTCTGCCCACTGATACTTTGGCTTTGACAAAGAAATAGTGCTGAAACAACTATCCACTTCACATGTGATCTGTGCAATGTAAAATGGAACCAAGTTAGATCACACTATTTGCCTGACACTATCCATTCAATGTCATGCTTGGATATTCCATCCACTTATCCTCTGACTGTGCAAAAAGTAAAGCTCAAACACCTGTTCACTTTGCACATGAACTGTGTGCTCTATAAAGGTTCAAATCGAACTGAGCTTTGTCACTCGATTTGTCTGAGACCCCCCTTCCCCCCCACCTCCCAACTACGAACTGTCCTGGCTGGAGACTATGCTCACTAATCCTCTGCCTCAGTAAAGAAATAATACTGAAATATGTGTCCACTATTTAAGTGACCTGGCCTGTAAACCATCAAATCAAAGTGAGCTTACTCACAAAATTTGGCTTACATCCTTTACCAACCATCATGCCCGAATACTCCACATACTGATCTGTTTTAGCAAAGAAATATTTCTCAAATATCTTTCATAGTGATTTTTGCCCTACAAGGGATCGAATGGAGCCAAGATAGGTCACAAAATTTAACTCACACTCATTACCAACCACCGTGCCCAGAAACTCCACGCACTGTGTTCAAATAAAATCGGTATCATTACTTTCTGTATGTACCTTGTACATATGAACTATCGATTATAAAAGTTGAATCCAACATAATAGGTAACTTTAACACTCCAGACTGTAGTTGCTAATTATCACACAAAATCGCAGCTATAGCAAACTGGTCTGATAAGGTATCGATTCAATCATAATTTTTCAATTTACGCAAATCAACAATGCACTAGCAATATCTCTACCAATGCAGTCTACACTCAAGTTTATTTCTCTGACATAGGCTGATAATTTTGTATCAAAGTTTAATCTAAACATCAAGTACAAAATACTTTTACATTGCAACTTCCACAGTAAAAATAATACAATCACGGACAAAGTTATATTAAAGCTAGTACATAGGTGATATCCATTACTCAAAACAACATTTCGCTACTGGAATTGTTAAACTGCTCTGATAGCTGCAAGCAAAGAAATGAATCACTGAATATTTAAGAATATTTAATTACAAGGGTGAATCAAATGAAAACCTTAAATATTTTTTTAAATATTATTTATTGTGCAGAAGTGGTACAAAGCTGTATCACTTTTCAACATAATCTCCCCCACGCTCAATGCAAGTCCTCCAGCGCTTACAAAGTGCATAAATTCCTTTAGAAAAAAATTCTTTTGGTAGTCCGTGCAACCACTCATGCACCACATGACACACCTCTTCATCAGAAAGGAACTTCTTTCCTCCCATTGCTTCTTTGAGTAGTCCAAACATATGGAAATCACTTGGGGCAAGGTCTGGTGAGTATGGTGGATGAGGAAGACACTCAAAATGCAGGTCTGTGATTGTTGCAACTGTTGTACATGCAGTGTGGGGCCTTGCATTGTCATGTTGCAAAAGGACACCTGATGACAGCAATCCACGTCGCTTTGATTTGATTGCAGGCCGAAGATGATTTTTTCGGAGATCTGTGTATGATGCACTGGTGACGGTGGTCCCTCTAGGCATGTAATGCTCCAAAATGAGGCTTTTTTCATCCCAAAAGAGAGTCAGCAATAACCTTCCCTGCTGATGGTTCTGTTTGAAACTTCTTTGGTTTTGGTGATGAGGAATGGCGCCATTCCTTGCTCGCTCTCTTCGTTTCTGGTTGGTGGAAGTGAACCCAGGTTTCGTCCCCAGTAACGATTCTTGCAAGGAAGCCATCACCTTCTCGTTCAAAGTGCTGAAGAAGTTCTTCACAAGCATCAACACGTCGTTCTCTCATTTCAGGAGTCAGCTGCCGTGGCACCCATCTTGCAGACACTTTGTGAAACTGGAGCACATCATGCACAATGTGATGTGCTGAACCATGACTAATCTTTAAACATGCTGCAATGTCATTCAATGTCACTCGGCAGTTTTCCATCACTATGGCTTCAACTGCTGCAATGTTCTGTGGAGTCACAACTCGTTGTGCCTGACCTGGATGAGGAGCATCTTCCACTGAAGTCACACCATCTGCGAACTTCCTACTCCATTCGTAGACTTGCTGCTGTGACAAACATGCATCACCATACTGAACCTTCACTCTTCGATGAATTTCAATAGGTATCACACCTTCACTACTCAAAAACCGAATAACAACGCTGTTCTTCCCTGGTGCAAGTCTCAAGTGGGGCAGCCATCTTTATACTGATACTGCGACGGTATTTGTGCATCTGCACTATGCTGCCACCTACAGGCCATTTTGCACGCTGCTTCTAGCACGCTTACCAACTTACAGGATAACGGCGCGAAATTTCGATTTTTATTAAAAATTTAAGGTTTTCATTTGACTTACCGCCATAATTCTCTTTACTGTCACAAGTCTCATACACACTGATGCAGTCATATGAAGAAATTTATATAAAACTTACCTCAAGAATTCTGTGTAAATTCCATGAATCAGAAACATTAAATGTGAACAGACTATATAAATTCAGACTGATTTAACAAAGATATTGCGATAAGACGAACAGGTCTGCTAAATCTAAAGAACATTAGCAAAGGCACAATTTCAAACATTCTAGTACTCGGTTCGAACTTATTGAAATTTCAACTTTATTTATTTATTACTCTTGTTCCACAGATTCTTACTGATAAAGAACCTTTAAAATGTGGAACATGTCATGGTTAATATTATATATATTAAACATTTGGATGGGAGAAAAATCACCGCTTACCATAGAGGAGGATTCCTGCGTCATCGAGACATGGAAAAAACATGTACACACATAGAGTAAAATTTTCAAGCCCTTCTTCAGTAGTAGAGTGAGATGGCTGCATGCAGGAAGGCTGGCAGCCAATTGAGTTAGCCAACAAGGCTGGTAACTCATGGTGGGGGAGAAACAACATGGCTGGAAGTGAGGGTGGCATAAACCAGAAAATAATAATAAACAGATAATCAACCTGTCTATAGGAACCTCACGGAAGCATGGTAGGCATCAGCGGATGGTCCTAAATAGATTTATACATCGTGGGCTTATGTGAAAAAAACTGTGAAACATGTGAAATAAAATAATAATAATAATATAAATATGTGGACATTAAAATTAAGCACATTTCAAAGTACAACTACAAAAAAGATAGGCTCTGGTGAGCAATGGTTCTTTGGGAAAAGGTGGGAGGTGTATACATATATATATATATTCTTTTGTACAAATTCTTAGATAGAGTATGAGGAGTTTCCAATAAAAGGGCGTCCATTTATTATGTGGTGTGAAATAGGAAAATGGGGGGTAGGGGGGGTACTAGGCGAAATCTCACCAAGGAGGGGAGGAGGGTCGATGGAAATCTGACGTCATCTTGATTTCTTGAAGAACAGATGTGTTAAACAAAAAAGGTCTACAAATGACGCCGATCAGAGATACTGACTTTAGAGGGGGGTATAACTACCCTAGGAAGGAGGAGAGCTAAAAATCTCACAAACTCTCAACACAGAAAAAAAGGGGGGTCCAGAATTCAGGAAAAACACCTTGTGTAATTAATGGATGCCCCCTAAGATAATCATCCAATTTTAATTACAATACACTTTTATTAGCTACTTCACCAAGGAAATAGAGGACGGGTGCCTCCCATTCCTGGACATCCTGATAAAGCAGAAACCTGATGGTACTTTGTCACATAGCGTATACCGCAAATCCACCCACACTAAGTGCTACTTGGGTGCAGCCAGCTTCCATCATCTGGCGTAACACAACGCTGTATTGGCCACACTGGTACACAGAGCGAGAGATATCTCCGATTGTGAGAGCCTGCCGATAGAAATGAAACATCTCAAGACCGTCTTCGAACAGAACGGCTACTCTCAGCGGCAGATAGAGAGTGCCTCTATCCAGAGGCCACCAAGACCACTGTCGGAGCAAGAAGAACCACAAAAAAATCTTGCTTTCCTTCCATATGCCAGGAACACATCGGGAAAAATTGGAAGACTCCTGGCGCGGTATGGAATAAAAAGTATCTTCCGGCCTCCTGCCAAAATACGTGATATGCTGCGTTCGGTAAAAGATGACCTGGGCTTGAGGACACCTGGGATTTATTCCATACCATGTGAATGCGGCAAAGTGTATATCGGTCAGACAATCAGAACGATCGAAGAGCGCCTTGTCGAACGCAAACGTCACCTAAGGCTGATGCAACTGGAAAAGTCTGCGATAGTCGAGCATGCCTTTGACGAAGAACACAGGATAGAAGACGACAAAACAGTAGTGCTGGCTAGGTCCTCTTCCTTCTGGGACTCGGTCATAAGCGAGGCGTTGGAGATCCGGCTAAATGACAACAACATAAATAAGGGTGGCGGGCTCTATCTGAGCGAAGCCTGGAGACCTATCATTAGAGATCTCCGACGAGAGCGACGCAGATCTTCTCAAGCAAATGACACCAGTCGGGCGCCGCAGCGGACCGTGGATTAAGCCAGCACTTACGGCCAATCAGAGCAGATCCACCAGCACATCCGGGCAGGAAGGTGCAAATGACGCCAGTCAGTGGCCCAATAAGAGCCAGCAGGCCTTCCAGATGAGGGTATAAAGGAGGTTCGATGGGTGGCAAAGCTAGTCAAGGCAGTAACAGTCAGCTTGCGACAGCTGCAAGATACCTGATAAAGACAACAGAGTCAGCTGTCAAAATGTCGTATTTTTACAACACCATCCGGATGGACACCCGAGAGGATTTTGTTGTAATAAGAAAGTACTATACGGAACAGTAAAAAGAAGATGGATCCGAGTGAAAATGCAAATTTGCTAAATGATAATGTAAAGCAAATAAACATTAAAGAAAAACTAAACTTTCTTTTGTCTCCATTACATGCCATCACGTTTCCATTTTACCTATTAAACAGTTTCAAAATGGTAGGAAGCAAAGCAAGTCCAACCAAGATGACAGGATCCCAGGAAAGAAAAACATACATATCAAATAATGAATTTTTGGGTTGAGACTACGGTCACATGAAGTATTATATTATTAATAGGGTTTCAACTCCTCTATGTGTGCACCAGTTCTACATCCCCTTGTGGCAATGGTGAAGGTGTGTATTTAATTAGTGTACACTGGGATTAAAAGACACATTTCATGTGTTTCCCACCCCCCTTACAACTTTACACATCACTGGTGTCAAGGTAATTAGAGGCAGGAAAGGATTGTAGGCAATGAACGTAAAGGAACTCACTCATGGCCTTTAGAAGGAACCATCCTGTCAATAGCCTGGAGTTATTTTGGAAAACCAAAATCTGGATGGCCAGATGGGGATTTGAACCCACTTCCCCCCAAATGTGAGGCCACACTTGGTAATTCCATTAGCACAAAAGTCTTGTTTTCTCTTGTTTTCTCATGTATTCATAGTCATATTAAAGGCATGGTCTTTTAAACACATAGCACTACATTCCATTTACTCATTATACAAGATCAAGGCTGGCAGATAGTGTTAAGCCTGGGTGGGTAGTCAGATAAGGGAGGTTTCCCTGATAATGTTGTTTGGTTACTTAACTAGAAGGAAATGTACTAATAATAGTAATAATGATGCAAACAGATTCATAAGAAAAATTCTTAGGGGTAAAACTTACTAAATAAATTTTACAAAACTAAGTAATATAATTTAATTACGTAAAGCAATTCAGTATTATTATTTAAATTTATTTGCATTAATTTATTTGTATCAGTATTATTTGCATAATGGAATGTGCTTTGCATTTTTGGAATTGAACAGCTTTTCCATATCAAGTTTCTTCAGTGAGGTTACTATATACATGTAATGTTGCAATGTCATTGAGTCAATCTAGTAACATTGTCGATCTTAGTTAACTATTGAGTCGGCGTAAGGCTGATAAGCTTTGTTCATTCGAACAGGATGAAACAGGAATCATTACGAGTAGTTGAATGGGGATAAGCAGTCAATAATATGTAAGTCTATGCTTTCTGCAAGCTTGGTCACTCTCAAATTCCAGGTGGGTAAAATACCCATTCGGTATTTCCCCGATGGGTACTGCTACCCACCATAGCCATATTATCCCTGGTCTTGTACAAGATGATCATAATACTTGAATGATAATGAACAACATCTGTTGAGAGATGGAGCCAAATAAGCAGATAAATAAGCACTCACTATCATGTTAAACATCAACAAAAAAAAAGACAATTCATAATGAAGATGAAATGTTTAACAACAAAAGCACTATAGTTACTTACTCATCTTTTAACCTCAAATACTCTTTTTACACTTATGTAACTGTAATATAAATCTTGCCATTCCAACAGAATAATAACTAAATAATGAGTTCATAATTAAAATTCCAAACTAAGTATGTTCCTGCACGAGTTTTAATGCAACACTGAAGAATTGCAACTAGCATCCACCAAAAAACTTCGTATTGATTTACTGTACTAATGGAGGAAATGTTTGTTAAAAGCTCCAAATATGATAGGAATATTATTCAATCTTATGAAGTTGTCCAGAAAATTTAATGTAGTCTTATCTGGACATTAGGGAAATTAAAATCATGACAAACATAGCTGTTAATGAATAAATTCCAAGTGCCTTCAAATCTCAATATAAATTATAATGTACGAATCAATACTAAGCCCCAAATCAAAAATCACTGGATGTTGAAATTTTTTACATTTACGAGGGCTATCCAGAAAGTAACAGACGTTTTGACCTAGTGCGGCAGAGGGCAGGTCTAGCGCCGCCATCTTGACGTCAGAGTGTCCCTACACTCAGTACGCAACCAGTCGTGGTAGTTTGTGCATCGTGCCTATCGTACTTTGTATACAGTGGAGTGTTAAAATGAATGCTGCAATTGAAAATCCCACCAGTTGTGAAGTACGATCTGTGATAAGGTTTTTGTTGGCAAAAAATCTCAAACCAATTGAAATTTAGCACCAGATTTGTGATGTGTACAGCCAAGGAATAATGAGTGAAAGCCAAGTGAGGCAGCGGTGCATTGATTTTAAAAATGACTGTACCAATGTTCATGATGAGGATTGCAGTGGTAGGCCTAGTCTTGTGAGTGATGAATTGGTGGCGAAAATCAACAAAAAATCTGTCAAAATTGCCGTTTCACGATTACAGAACTCTCAGAACATTTCCCCCAAATTTCACAGAGTTTAGTTCATGAAATTGTGGTTGGTAAACTTGGTTACCAAAAATTTTGTGCCAGGTGGGTTCCGAAAATCATTACGGAAGACCACAAAAAACAGAGACTTGCTGCAGCACTGACATTTCTGGAAGACTACGACAAAAGTGGAAACCAAATTGTCGAACGTATCGTAACTGGCGATGAGACTTGGGTAAAGCACATCACCTGTGAAACAAAATGGCAGTCGATGGAATGGGGACACACACATTCACCCAAGAAACCGAGGAAGTGTCTGCAAACACTTTCCTATGAAAAATCATGGTTACTGTGTTTTGGGACGCTCAGGGAGTGATTCTCATTGATTTTTTTTTTAATGTGGCCATACAATCAACTCAAAGAGGCATTGTGAAACACTCAGACAATTAAGACGCGCTATACAAAACAAGCATTGGGGAAAACTCAGCGAGAATGTTTTGTTTCTCCATGACAACGCTCGTATACACACAGCCAACCATACCCAAGAGCTCTTGGATGGGAAGTTTTCAATCATCCGCCATACAGCCCAGATTTGGCACCGAGCGACAACCACCGGTTCCCAACAATGAAGACGTGGCTCACTACGCAACGCTTTGCCACTGACGCTGAACTGCATGCCGGTGTAAACCAGTGGTTGAGCTCTCAGGCGGCAGATTTCTACATAGAGGTTATTGAAAAGCTTGTACCACATTATGATAAATGCCTTAATTTAAATGGCGATTATGTAGAAAAATATCCTAAGAGTTTACCTCCAAAATCTATATAACAAAAAAAAAAAAAAAAAAAATCACTTTGTTTATTTTTTATTTCAAAACGTCTGTTACTTTCTGGATAGCCCTCATATTTTTACAATCTTAAAAGTGCAGGAAAGGTTGTAAAGGTGAAATATTCACATCTACATTTGGTTCTGTTTAGTTATTAAATTTAATAAATGTTTAATATGTGTTCTCTTGGTGCATTCTATTTAAATAAATTATGACGTGGTGACAGAATTTAAAACTGTAGCACATTCCATCTTGGTAATGGCTGGAGCTACAATTTAATGTGAAGTTCAAACCATATCGCATCCTAGAATGTTTACATGAATGATACAAGGTCAGGTACATTGTAATAGGAAATAAGTATTGCAATAAGCACGCCAAAGAGGAATAAAGCACCAGGACCTGATGGGATAACAGCAGAAGTGCTGCAAGCCCTAAGACTGAAAATAGTTCCTTACCTTGCCATATTACTGAACATGTGCCAACTGCAGAGAAGGATACCCCATTGTTGGAAAACATAAAGCATAAAAATTATTAGGAAAGGGGAAGATAAGGACCCTTCACTAGCGAAGTCATACAGACAAATCTGCCTACTTGGAAAAATTTAAGAAAAATTAATGTGTAAAAGAATTAAAGAATTCAGATTATTGAAAGCTATGAATCAGCAGGAGTTCGTCTTATGGAAAAGCAGGTCAACAGAGGATGCCATAATTAAGTTAAGCATGTAGTCAACTCAACAAACAAAAAAATATGTCACTGGAATATGTATCGACATTTCTGGCACCTTTGGTAATTTATGGTGGCTGAGCAAGTTCACCCGACTAAAGGAATTAGGGTGCCCACAAGTGTTGTATGAGAGCTTGAAAGACTACTCTTACAAAAGAACTGCAACACTTCACAGCTCTGGTCAGCAACTGACTCAACTTCTCACAAACGAATGTCCACAACGTTCATTATGTGGCCCAGAATTCTGGGAATTGCTCTGGAACCTGTCCTTAACAGACTCATAGGTCTAGGAGAGCTTGAAGGAATCGTTGCCTTCACAGATGATATTTTGCTGCTAGTTTGAAGAAATAATAGAAGAGCAATCGAGACAAACACCAAAGAAATAATGAAAGTACCAGAATGCTGGTGTAAACAAGATAAGCTCCAGCTAGCACCAACAAAAACCCAATTCATATTGATGAAAGGAACACTGAACGCAACCCTACTGTGAAGCTTAGAGAAAATTCTATTAAAAGATGCAAAACAGTAAGATACTTAGGAGTTATTCTGGATGAGCATATGAATTTTAATGATCACGTTGATCACATATGCCAAAGAACAACTGCAGCAATGAATAATATAATTAGCATTTGGCAAAGGAGATTTCTAATCCCATTCCCAACTATAAGATTATATCATGGTGCCATTGCCACAGCTATTGCAAGTTATGGAGCAAGCACCATGTTACTGGCTACGAAAAGGAAACTCTGACAAGGTAACAGAGATTCTGGGTTATGCGGCTTCCAAGAAGATAGATTTAAAACTGTATTTTAAATCAATGGCAACAGCAGTGCAACAATTTGGAAACAGGAAGGAGAATATTTGAAATACTTCCAGACATCAGAGAGAGTAAGCATATGAAGCACTTCAATCTATCCCTTGGGTTGATACATTACCTCCCCGGTCAGGGACTATGAAACATTTCACTACAGAATCAACAGGGCAGAGAATGATCTATGCACATGTGCATCCCCAGGAACAGCTGATCATAAACTATTTGAATGTGCATTAGTAGATGATCGAATCAAACAGTACAGAGTGAAGCTCACGGAAAAACTAATTCGGAAATACTGCAAGACAACCTCCTCTTGAAAGAAGTGCACAAGCTGGCTGAAACTGTCAGATGCAGCTAGGGGGCGGTATCGGCTTAAGTATAGCCAGCAACCTGTCAGGATACAATAAACCATATAAGCAATGAGTCAAGATACCGAAAATGGACAAGAAATGTTATAAACAACTAAGTGAAATGCTGATACTGGAAGTGTGGCTTCTGGAATTTACCAAAGCTAATTCTTCAATAGATGGCAGCATTAAACAAACTTAACTTCTAAAAACTCAAGTTGTTTTAGTTCTTTAGTATCATTGGGTAAAGGCCGCCACACACGAGCAGTCCATCTGGCGCCAGGCCATTTCGCACCATTCCATTTAGACTCGGTCCAAACCAGGGGGTCACACACGACAGAGCCGCGCCAAGCCAGTGCGTGCCTACAAATTTCGCCAGTCTGGCTCTGGCAGTGTAGGGGCTAGCACGATGGCCCGGCGTTTTAAGGGTCACCCGTTCGAGTCCGCCCTCGGGCTTGTTTGGTTTTATTTTAGTGTTGTTTTGTCTCAAAAAATGTGTCCCAAAATTACTTGAAAGAAGCCTGATACAATATTTAGTACAATATAAACTGGAGCTGGCTAAATGATCGCACTGATCAAAGGCCTTTTTTTACGCTAGGTTATGGAAAGTTTTTTTAAAAAAATCAGCAGTCATTTAAAACTATTTTTTCGCTTTTAATTTTATTTTACAGGAAAAAAATTAAATGCTTCTTAAATGAATTCTTAAAAATAATTGTCATAAACGATGAAAATTAATAAGAACGTATAAAATACAAAACACGGTGGTGTAAGTCAATTTTGCTTGCTTTATAGAAATTAACATAATGCAAAAGATACTGTAATAAATTCTGGAACATAGATGTTGTAATATATTCATTTTAGTGATGTCACCTGCAATCAAATTTAATACCAAGGTTATAATTGAATAAAGTCTATAAAATGGTTACATTTTACTGCTGACAAAAATGACTGAAACAAAAAAAAACCGAAAGAACATACTTGGGTGTATGACTTACACCGGTGTATTTACAACCAAAACTGGTATCCAGTGAGATTGCGTAATGTATCTTGAACTGTAAGAAAGAAGATCTTGAATTGTTTCTTTAGAATCAATTATGTCTTTAGAAATCTTATTCGGAAGTGCGTTAAAAGTTAGCATGTAGGATACATTAACCCAGTGAGCACGCAGGATGCGTTTACAATCACAATGATTTAAGTCTGACTTATACCATTTTGCTGATAAACAAAGCACGTACAGTATTTCCAGTTCCTCCTGTTGGAAGCTGAATGCAAATCTGATTTGCTTCATATTTTTTACTAACAGATTGAGAGATTGATTTATCTACATCTGGTTTCGGTGTCTTTTTTTATTGAAAATGTGACTGACCTACACCATTGTGACTTAAACCCTTCCAAAACAAACCTATCTCCGTGAGATAAAGACTTCGTAATCTTTATTTGAAGCCGCGGCCAAAGCTCATATTTTCCATCTTTCAGAATTGTTTTTTGCGTTGCACTAATTCGCTATTAATACTGATTTAAAAAAAATCTCTGTGTACAAGAATGAAAGGACTAGGGTGAAAACGACGAATAGATGAAATTCTATGAATTTATTAGCCGTTCTAAACTAACTATTAGGTTTAATCTATAGATATAATAAAACTATAAACGGGAAAGTCTGAACATATGAGAAATTCTTTAAAAAATGAGTTCGGGTAGTATTAACACGCTACAGGAAAGAAATGAGCTGTATTTTTTTAATTTGTGTCTGTCTGAAAATTATGAACAGGATTAATGAAAATAAATATTTGTCAAATTTTGACCGAGTTTCGCTTAATGTACAGTCCGTGGTCCCGCGAGTAAAATAAGGCAAGTTTCATTTTGATGTGAATTTGGAAAGCTGAGATATTTAAGACAAAAGTATCTGCAAATTAGTACCCACTTTTCGTTGCGCGGGTTATCCCACTCCAGTCGTGGTGGGGGTAGTCTACCAGACGCTCGGCTACCTGGCTCGGCGCGGTGGATTTTGGACTCGCCAAAAATCCAGCAGGGCCTGCCGAGCCACGCCAGTCCGTCCGCGCTGCCCCACACACGACGAGTTTTGGATCGGCGCGAGGACATTTGGCCTGTTGGCTCGTCCGTGTGTGGCGGCCTTAATAGTTTTTAGTAACAGGTTGTGATGACTTATAGTGTGTAGTAATGATAGAAAATTATCTGTACACTTTTTGTAGTATATAGAATTTTTGTTAATCTTTTAAAATTTTGACAAATATAAAATGTTATTACTGTATTATGAAATAACGGTTCATTGTAGACTCTAGTGAACGAACCATCTGAATGAACAGATAAATAAATAAATAAAATCCCACACCAATAACCCCACCGATAGCTTTTGCACTAATTATTCTGAATTTCTCAGCACAGAAATCCTGTGCATCCTTCAAATTAACCTAACTAATCCCAGCCACGTGTAATTTAAGTCATTCAATCTCTGTTTTTAAGTTTTCTAATCCACCTTCCCTGATCAAACTTCTAACGTTTCACACTCCAACTTGTAGAATGTTTTTATCCATTCTGGTGACTACTCCCTGAGCAGCCCCCAATCAGGGGACTATTTTACCACCAAAATATTTTACCCAGGAAGAATTTATGATATTACATGCAATTTGAGAGGACAACATGGCCTCGCGATACCATTTTGGGTCTTTAAAGTAGTGGCTTAACATTGCCTTCTGCATTCCCATGCAGTTGATCATTTATGATTCTTCCACCCTTAGGGGACCTTTCCCATCCCAAGGGCAGGAGAGTGCCCTGGACCACTCTCTACTCTTCCGCCTTCCTTTCAGAAGGCCATTGGCAAGCAGTGGGTGTCTCATTACGTCATGTATCATTCAGTCAGCAGAGTCTCATCCATGCAAAAAGGATGCACCATGTGAAGGGAAGGTTGATAAGTTGGTTAGAAGAGGCTACTACAGTCTCTCTCATACCCTTGTCAATATAACTTATGATTTTATAGAACCAATTTTTTACTTCACTTCTAACAGGAAATCCTTTAGAAACTGGAACAAGGATAAGTGAAGTAAACACATAACTTATGAAAAACCAAAGGCAGAAGTGTTCAACAACAAGAGAAGACTAAAACAACAAATACACTTTATCCTTGTTCCAATTCTTATTACCATATATCATCATACCCTGTTCCACTATCATGACGATTCATTTTGCTTTATTCTGTTTCAGATTATAATCTCTCAGATACTGCACATTTAATGCTAGACTGAGTAAAGAAAGTGTTTTCACACTTAAGTGCAACAGACACTTACGTGCGACTTTAAGTGAGGCTATCCTGCTGACAATCGATCCAATTTCCGGAACACTGGCAACACACTGGTAACCTCCTTGCACATCTTGCTGATCCGAAAATTCAGTGCGCAAAAACAGGGATCCATTATCAAGTTGTGATCTAATTAAATCAACAGAAAACATCAGATTAGTTTCCAAATCATCTACAAGAAGCAGCACATCACTGTAAAATAAATGTATGGAAATAAAGGGTTAATGATAACAAGTTTTAATTGAAGGCAAGGACGGGGAAAGTAAATCCACAAATTGCAATAGTTAGGGACAGAAGGGTTGTGACAACACAAAATATAAGATTAAAACAAATACACATTGTAGGTGACCCCTAAATCACCTAAAACATGCTGTGTACATACGTGGTCAAACCACACTGTCTAAAATACTTTCTTGAACTAAAAAAAAATTAACACAAATAATAATAATAATTCTGTGTAACCTCCTGATGAAGTGCAAACTGGACAAGTCATGAAACCACAATATAGAAACTTTTTCAACAAACTCTATACATTTATTTTTCCCAGTCATTTAAAAACTGAGACAGGAAACTGCATACCAAGGGTGGCAGTCAACAAAAATGAACATGAAAGAACAAGTACATTTTAGGTATCAACTATTTTTCTAGATTTTTGCTGCTTCTGTTCTTGCATATAGTAATTACTTTTGGAGTTTTATAGCAGAGAGAGAAGAGTTTCTCACTGTGAACATTCTAGTAAGAGACATTTACAATAGTTGTAACAGATTTTTTCCTTACAGCATTATGGCTAATTGATGTCAGCGTCATTAAGAGCCAGAATAGGAATGTACACAAGAAATTGTAATTTTTTTCTTCTTCAGTTTTATGTCTCATCAATGTTGGTCTTTGGAGGCAGAAGAGTAGGGCCAAGGAATAGGAAGGATTTTGGCCATGGCCTTTTATAGGAACCATCCCAGCATTTGCCTAAAGTAATTTCACGAAAATATGGAAAACTGATATCAAGATGGCCAGACAAGGATTTGAACCCACAACCTACCAAATGCCAGGGCCAAGAGTTACTTACTCACCCTCCTGGCTCAGTCTGAAGGTATCAACCTAATATTCACCTAGAGTGATTTTGGGAAATGATGTGAGAGCCAAAAATGTCAGATCAGAGATTGTCCTTCTAAATATCAGGTATGAGTGGTAACTGTTCACCCAGCAGGTTTAGCATACTTTCTTTTTAATCCATTGCAAGATCCTTCAAATCTCTTTAGCTCAATTTACATAACTGCCTCATTTATAAAGTTAATTTCTAATAGCTCTTTTGAATTACTCATACTACACAATTCTCATATCATAATGAGACTTGTGACATTCTAGGGGATTAAAATTCACTGAGAATGAACTTATCAGTTATGCCTGCTTTGTTACATTTTAACCTGTTCTTACTCTTAAATTTAGAATAAATATTAAAAGAAACTATTTATTTAATACAGAATACAATAATTAAATGTACAGAAAAGCAGACTGGAATCACAGCTCTCATTTATATACTATACACAAAGGTGAAAAGTTTATGAAATAGAAGTGAAAATGGTGTTTTCTGTTCAAAAATGGAGTCCCCTTTTGGTTTAATGCGTTTTGCCAAATATTTCTCATAAAGCCTGAAGCCAAACAAAATCCAAAATTTCTTTAAGAAATGGGTTCCATTCCTGATGTACGATTCAAGGTGGTCTAAGGCTGCTATCACTTCTTAATTTGAGGGAGTCAAATCTGGTGAAAAGAATGGGTTTTTAATGGCCACTTTAGATCACTGTTTTCCCACAGTTAAAAAAATAAAAAAGTTGTGGGGAGATGCATTGTCATGATGAAAGACCTTTTTATAATTCAATTTTTTTTGATTTTTTTTTTTTTGCAGTTGGCTCAGAACACTTGGACACACACACACACACACACACACACACACACACACACACACACATATATATATATCCAACACCTTTCACCCACAGTCTTCATTGCTGTCTCATTTCTGTTGTGCAATGGTAAATCCACATCTCATCCATTGAAAAAAATTGGTGCACAAATTGAGTAGGATCATTTTTAAAATGGTTCAAACATTGTTGAGAAATAATTTTCACATTGTTTTCAGCTAACGCTTTAAAAAAGTGGTACCATCTTGAACAAAGCTTCCTTGTATTTAATCTTTGATATAAACTGTGCCATACAATTTCTTCATATATGCCTACAGCCTCAGCTACATCATACACTTTTAATCGCCAATCATCCAATACTATATTGTGCACATTTATGACATTTTAGCCTTTGGTTGAAGTTTTTGGTCACCCTTCATGTGTATAATCTTCAAGAGATCTACAACTGCATTTAAATTCAGCCACCCATTTCCTCACTGTTGAAAATGAAGGAACAGACTCCTTATACAACTTTACCAACTTTGGAGGCATTACAATTTGTGATAAGCCATCAAAAGTAAAGACCTTTATGTTCTACGATATTCCAAATTACCAAATTCAACTATATGCACACAACAGATCTACTTTTTTTTAAAAAAAAAGTACAAAGGAAAATACTTCACAGATCAAATTGAAACATGATATTTGTTATTGTGTACCAACAAAAAATATTGTTGTCATCTCTGTGCAGGGTGAGAACTTTTAACATACTGCAGTTCGGAGAGCTTACGAAAACTTGATCGGTACAGTGGGCTACAGGCTCGGATGTGGACCTCGTAGGTGGCAGAGGTCAGGGTGAGCAGGTCAGTCAAGGCACTTGATTAAGGAGAGTAGAGTGAGCTGTTCAAACGACACTACATGACTAGACACCCGTGAAGATTATGTTGCAGCAATACTTCCTGTATCACACCTAAATATTTGGTCCACTGTTACTGTTACCATTTCTGCTTCACTTCACCATTTCTGCTTCACTTCATGATCTCGTTTTTGTTTACATTTAGTCCCACTCCTCTGCTTCAGGCTTTAAGCTTCATCAACATCCGAGATCATTAGAGGTGGGAGAAGATTGGGGGGTGGAGGTAAGGAATGGGAAAAAACAGCAGTAGCCTTTTGAAGGAACCATCCTGGACATTCAACTGGAGTGATTTCAGGAAACTGAAATCTGGATGGCTGGATGGGGATTTGGAGCGTTACTCTCTTCCAACAGGCTCTGTAATCCTAATATTTTGTTCACACTGATCAGTAATTTATCTAGATCATCACTCTTTTCAGCAAATAAGAAATAACCCAATCAAATGATAGCATACAGATTCCTTTCACAATTCTGACTGCTTCCTCTCCAGGAATTTGTCCATTGCCTTTTGAAGGAACCTTCCCGGCATTTGCCTAACGTGATTTCGGGAATCCGTGAAAAACATATATTTGGATGGCCAAACTGGGATTCGAACCTGTGGACTCACGAATGCGATGCCGGAGCATTACCACTCACGCACCACACTCAGTCAAACACATTGAATATTGGTAGTAACAGATTACAGTCTTGGTACACCCACTTTTTAATTGACACTTGTCTCTCATGATTGGTTACTTATATTACAACCACTTGGCTGTTATTTAAATTATAAACTATTCTTCTGGCTTGATATTTTCAACATCTTGATCCATTTAGCAACATCATAAGTTTTTCATCAAGTCCACAAACACAACAAATACATCTTTGTTTTCCTTGGTTCACTCTTCTGGCCTTGATGCGACGTCTCGTCTCTTCATTCTTTCTTATCCTATTTAGTAATTTTGAAACACGTGATATTAACATTACGGTTTAGACATAAATATACAAATTAGGTTGCGTCTCTTTTAAGAAATGACATGATACTATCTTGAAGACAATCCATTCGCCTCTAGGGTTTTTAATAAGTCTGAATAATCTTGAAATCCCATCTTCTCCTAGAGATTATAGCAATTCTGAAGGAATATAATCAATACTCAATGACTTGTTTAAAAATTCAAAACACTATTAAATATTGTCCTAAAAAAAAAACAGATGTCTTACATCATTACCCTCCTATTCCTATCACACACATTTTATCTGTCAACACTTTTTTCACAGTTTAGAAAAAGCTTCTAACAAACACCTTTGTCACTGTTGCTTTCCTATGATCCTTACATTACCTCACACTTATATTACTCTATAATTCTGAATGACCTTCCTGTATCTGTATGCCACATCTAGTATACTTATAACCACTTCTACTTCTCTTACAATCTTTTTTCCTCAGTTTTTTACCATTTCTTTGTCATTTCATTCCTGACATCACTACTAGTGACATGGTATTGAATAAAAGTATCAATACTGTACTCATAAATAGTATCAGAAAGAAAACGTGTCATACTAAAATATTGAAAAAAAATATCGATACCTTCAGGTATCAAATGAAAAGTATTGATAAGAAGATATTTTTTAAATAATTCATTGGGATTGAGATTTTCTTCTATTTAATTTTTTATTTTAAGGTTAAAGGCCTACGCATGAATGTTAATTTCAAATTTTAACTCTTGTATAATTTTTGTAACTGAATTGGCCTGTATTTTTTTATGATGATGAAATTTACAGCAATAAATCATGTTCCCATTTGGATCCTAAAATGTGAAAAAAATGTATTAGAAATTAAATAAATTAAAACAAGGCTAGGGTTATGAGACACAATTTTTATTTTAGTTATAAACTAGCTGACCCGGTCACGCATTGCTGTGACTCAGTAGTTATAGTATGTTGGATCAATGGTATTCTAAACTTCCTAATGCAGTCAAATTAATATTCACTCATAAAGACAAAAACATTTTAGTCGATTTGAAAATTCAAAAGTAATTGGTAAATAGTTTCAGATAGTTTAATTTTAATTACATCTTATTACAAATTACGTAATTTAAAATATATAAAAATTGATTTTTTTTAAAAATAAATTATTTTTTATTTATTTATAAATTGAAATTTCAGTTTTATAAATGAGGTAGATGAAGTTGATTTTTAAACATTTTTAACAATTATTTTAAATTATTACAATTTATAATTTAATTTATCTAAGCGCTAATTGGTGTACAATATTTTTGGTTAGCCTGTCTTTTGCTAATACAAATAGATCGGATGGTTTCCCCACACGTGAGCAGGCGACATATAGCTGCCCATGGGAGAAACACGTATTTTCCAAGTCCAAGCTGCAAACGGACATTGTTTGACCTTGAGACTTATTTATGGTCATAGCAAAAGCCAAACGAATTGGAAATTGAAGCCTTTTAAATGGTATTGGAGATTCTGATGGTATCATTGGAATATGTGGCAACAGGACAATTTGTCCTTTAAACTTTCCAGTCAAAATAGTAGCTTCAAGAACATTTCCAGTGATCCTTTTGATGACCAAACTTGCACTGTTGCATAATCTAGGTGGATTCAAATCACGGAGAAGAATAATCGGTGAACCAATCTTTAACCGAAGATTGTGTGGTGGCATTCCTGGTATATCCAAAGAATTTAAAAACTCAGTTGAAAAATTTATGGCTTCATTTTCATCTACAATAGTGTCTATTGATTTAAAAGACATCAGATCACCTGGCAACAACTGTTGGATCTGGAAGTTAATTTCATCGACATCAACATTTTTTGCTGCCGAAATAGCATGATTACTGAGCCAATTATGATCTATGTAATTATTCGATATATCCGGGAACACACTATTAACTAGTTCATTTTTTGAGTTGACAACAGTGCAGAAATTGTGTGGCATTTGATATATTGTGGATTTCAATGGAGTTCTATTTCACCGTTTCATATATCCATCAATTGCTTACAAAATACTTGTGCCGATGGATCATTTTGCAATTGTACTCGCACGTTCATGGTCAATCGAAGTATTTTGACATTCCGCCATAAAAAAAACAATGTTTTAAACATGCGTTAATCTCATCGGCAAAAGTAGAGCAAGGAATGACTGATAATGTCTCTCGGGATTCACCAGACAGTAGTAGGACAGTACCACCAAAAAGTTTATCGTTGCCTTTCAAATCTTGCATAGTTCTATGAAATGCTTCGAGTAAATGTTTGTGAGGTAACGTACACTCATCCCAAATTATAATTGAGCTCTTTTGTAACAATGCAACCACTCCACTTTTTTTTCTTAATGTTACACATTGCGTTTGGTTTGTTATGAATGTCTAATGGCAGCTTAAATGCTGAATGTGCGGTTCACCGACTATCTAACAAAGTGACAGTAATGCCTGACGATGCAATTGCGAATGCAATTTTCTGTTGCGACCGTACCTTCGTAAGGATCAACGATATTAAAAGTGTCTTACCGGTTCCACCTGGTGCATCCAAGGAAAAAAACCACCTTGTTCAGCATCAACAGTCAGCACAGTCCGATTATAAATATTTTTTTTGTTCTGCTGTCAGTAATGGCTCAATATTCACAATTATTGTAGGTAATTCAACATTGTTATACTGTTGTTCTTGTTGCAAATCACTGATAACTAAGTTGGTGGCTGGGCGATCAGGAGCAAATTTGAAATAAAAATACATAAATCTCCAATTAACATTAGTGCTTCATTATACATCCCTGGTGTGAAATCTAGATTTTGACATTGGTTTGTTTGTTTAGCTCTGTGTAGTATGTCTTCAGTCATACTGTTTTTTTTTAATATTTTTCCCACAAAGTTGATGATTGTGTTGGATAACATGTTGTCAAAATAATTGTAAACAACTGACGAATACTATTTGGCATGGATGTCAACGCTGCATCAGCAAGTGTCTGGTCCCAATGATTGCCATCTCCCAGCAATTGCAACTCGCGACATGCATCTTGATGTGTATTGAACACTCGACCATTAACTGTTCATAAAAATTCAAAAGAAGTTGTTCCGGGAACATTCACCAACAACAAACACAAAAAGAAGCATTCACGTTGTTTCGGATATACTGTGTAAAGTCATCCCAATGTGTTGGCTTTGATTATACCTGCAATCGAAGGATGTGGTTCTCTTTGTTTACGTGGCTCCCATTTTTTACCTAATTTGTTCCATGTAAAATAGCATGGAACATCGGTATATAATAATGTTTTTGCGAATCAGATTTTTGACACAATGTGAAAAATTCAGTTAATGTCATTTTTGGTGGCTCAAGTGCTCTTTGGAGAATATTTTCTTCGGTGAAATATACATGTTGACCGTTTTTAAGATGTACTGCAAGATGCTGGATAGAAGGGTCTCTTTCGTGGATGGGAAAACTAAAAATATGCCAGATAGCTTTGTTGCTGCTGATGTATCTACCTCTCTGGTATCGTGCTATTTCATCATTTTTTACTGCCTTTATGAACATACTCGAAAATGTTCTTAATGGATTTTACAGAACTGCAAAACTCAACATAAATACGAGCCTTATACATTTTTGAAAGCAATGATGAGTATGGTACCACCCACTGATTGTCAATTTCAACTTGGTTTCTAGAATTTGACATTTGCATTGTATATGTGTGGCCACCATTCTCAGCGTTTCTGCAGTGATACAAGGGATAACTGTCGATACCCATAATAGTATCATTCGTATAGTACTTTGGGAAAGCTGGTAGGTGTTGTGCATCAGGAAAAGTTGTATTATTACCACTTCCCACTCTGCCAGAACCTTGAAAATCACTTCTTGCTGGCGAATCAAATGATTCAAAATGGTTTCTGTGCAAGACACACACATTCAATTCTTGCTTCCAAATGACGTCCTCCACCAGCCTCCCTACTCACTGGATTTAGCGGCATTTCACTGAAATTTATAATTGCAATAACAAAAATAATTGAATTACAACAAAAAGTTCCTGTCTACACAGCAATCGATGTGTGGGAGGGAGCATTGTCGTGATGCAGTGACCATCCTCCTTGCCATTTGCCAGGAAGCCATTGGATTTCTTGCTCTTTCCCAAGACGAAAATTCGCCTCAAAGGTAACCGTTTTGCCATCGTAGAAGACATCAAAACAAAAGAGACAGCTGTGCTTCGGAAGATACCAAAACAGGATTTTCATCGTTGTTTCCAGCAATGGCAGGAGTGGTGGAGCAAGTGTGTGTGTTCAGAAGGAGCCTTCTTTGAAGGAGATTAGGTAAATGTGTACTTATCTTTTGTTAATAAAGAGTTACAAAAAAATTCCAGGAACTTTTTGACTTCCCCTCATACATTTCTTATAAGATAAATTTCAATCATTCACTATTTCAACTCGTACAATGTTTTTGTCTATTCCTCACTGACATATCCTATTGGCAGACTGGGAATAAAACATTTACATGTAATTTTAAAGAATGGTGTTTTCTCTACACCTTTAATACAGTTAGTTCCCACAACATGCAGTTTGTTCTTAGTGAATACACAAGCCTGCCCCAAAAGCAAGGCAGATTCTACACACTGTTACCAAATCCTTATGCCAGTGGTTGCTCAATCACCAGAGTCTCATCTATGGAAACAGGGTTCACTAAATACAGCAGAGGTTGACATTTGGCTAGAAAAACTTAACATATTCTCAATTCAACTTTTGCACCCTTATTAAAAAAAAAAAAAAAATCTGTGTCCTGACACCTCATTGAAATAGTACTTTAAGTAACCTCAAAAACAATTAGGACTATACCAAAAATCCCCAAAAAAAAAAAAAAAAAAAAAAAAAAAAATGATTTAAGGGAACCTCTGACAAATAAGAGCCAGGAAATGGTAACGGATGTAGGTTGGTTCAAGATATTTGTCTCTGTCTGCACCCAATCCAACAATTAATTGAAGTCTTTCTCTCAAAGGAATTACAAAGTTAGAGTCACACTAAAGGCAAATTTTGGTTCTCAGTATGGCAAAAGAAATGATAGGATAAATAAAGTGACCACTGCAGAAGTAAGTGACAAATCTGTACCTCTCCTTTGCACTCTTCACTTTAATTCACATTACCTGTAGGAATCTCCAATGAATGTAAGTAATTGCCTATCTTCAGTTCGCCATTTTATCTCTGGTATACGAGAAGGATCTGAACTTTCTGCAGCACAATCCAAAATTGCTTCACCGCCCAAAGGTACAACTGTATCTTTCGGCTCCACAGTAAGACGAAGGTCAGCTATGGAGAAATAAATAAATAAATGAACTTACAATTAAAAACTTAAATATACAATACGATCCTTTAAACATGTTTAAATATTACTAACAGCTTTAAAACAAATGAGGCTACCAACTTCAATATCATAAAAAAGATTTTTACAAGCAATAAACAAAAAATATGAAAGAAATTTTATGTCTTTAAAACACTAAATGCTCTATTTGTTCACAGAAAACATAGACATTACACTTTTCACATTATATGAAATTACAGCAATTAGTAAACTACAGAAGGAAATGTGAATAAAAATTTTCACTTTTTAAAAAGCTCAGCATGATATTTCTGAGAAAATGAGGAAAATTATACTCAAGAAATCAAATTTGTTGGATTTCAAGAAAATTATTAGAATTCTTATTAAAATTGTACCATATCTGGTGTGTACCTGTTAATGACACAATTTTAATGCCCAGTAACAACCAGAAACACTCTTCAGTCTGCACTTAAATTCACCTTGAGTGATGGCTAATCAAGATTTTTGTAGTCGACAATGAAAAACTATTTATCACAGCTATAAAAAAAAGAGTTCATTCAGTTTAGGTGAAAAAGCCTCGAGCCACTGTTCCCACACCAGAGTCCACAATAATTTCAACATTAAACCAGGTAATGTACAGAGAAATTGACATGCAAAGTATCCATTTTTATTCAAATGAAATACTATGAAGTAGTATGACTTGATGGTATAAAACCAATGACTGTGAAAGTGTTATTGGCAATTGTGGGTCATTAATAGCTTTATGCCTCACTGACATATTGGTCATTAGAGGCAGAAGAGAATTGTGGACAGAAAAAGGGAAGAATTTTGGCTGTGGCCTTATGAAGAAACTGTCCCAGCATTTGCCGCAAGTGATTTTGGGAAACTACAGAAAATTAAAATCTGGAAGGTCAGACAGGGATTTAAAACCACATCCCCCTTAACTGCCAGCCCCAGGCATCATTAAAGAGGTCTCCAAAGCAAACAACTGCATTGTAAGGTGAAAGTCATCATGTGACTATTGGCAGTACAGCTAGTGCTCAAGTACTGCAACGTATCCTCTATGGCATGAACTACTGTCACGCTGCTGAGGAAGTGAATGTGGAAAAATATACATCAGGCTAGTGATCAAAACCATAAATGTGCCCTGCACTGAGCACCAAAGCCACTTGTGCCTGCTACGGCTCGAAAAGTCTGCGTTACCTAAACATGCCGTAGAAAACTAATATGGAATAAACATTTATATAACTGAAGTTTTGGCCTGGAATTCGTGTTTCTGGGAGTCGTTAATTTGAGAATCATAGGAGATTGAGTGATAACAATATAAACAGAGATGATAGTCTTTCCTGAGTGAAGCATAGAATCCCATTATTTATTAACTTCAGCAGTTGCGCGATAGAAGTTCACGCCATGGAGGCTAATTAAGGATGTCAGTTATCACAAGAGGTTGGGAACCAATCAGGTTTAAAAGAATCCAGCCTATTATCTATGAAAGAAAACATATTTATGGCTGATACAAGCAAAAGGGAAATTCTTATGACTTTTGAGATTCTACAGTATGGTAGACTTAACCAAATATTTATAATATGGCACATCAATATATTTTAGAAACAATTAATTGCACACAAAGGATAACAAAGCCAAACATATATCATTGTTTGGAATGTTAAAAGAGATTACAAGTTTTCTCAGTGGAAGTTGGAAACCATATTCTTGTATTCTAATCAGTGAAGAAACTTCAGTAAACGATAATAACAGAATGGCATTCATAAAGAAAGTTTTTGTTTAAACGAGGTCTGGCAACATAACAAGAGAGATAGAGGAATCACAGTAAATAGATATATATACACACTGAGGTGACAAAAGTCATGGGATAGCAATATGCAAATATATAGATGGCAGTAGTGTCACTTACAAATTGTATAAATGGTCAGTTCCTGGGCAGGACTTTCATTTGTGGTCAAATGCTTCGTGTGAGAAGGTTTATTATGTGATTATGGCCACACGACGAGAATTAATGGATTTCGAACGCGGTATGCTAGTTGGAGCTAGATGCATGGGACATTCCAATTCGGAAATTGTTAAGGAATTCAACATTCCAAGAGTGTCAAGAGTGTGCCGAGAATACCTAAATACAGGCATAACCTCCCATCATGAACAATGCAGTGGTCGACCGCCAGCACTTAATGAGCGCAACCAGTGACATCTGTGTAGACTTTTCAGTGTGAACAGACAAGCAACACTGTGTGAACTAACCACAGGAATGAATGTGGGACGTCTGACGGGCGTGTCCATTAGGGCAGTCCGGCAAAAATTTGACTTTAATGGGCTATGACAGCATAAGACCAACTCGGGTGCCATTGCTAATAGCATGACATCACCAACAGTGGTGCTCTTGGGCTCGTGACCATATCAGTTGGACCATGGATGACTGTAAAAAAGTAGCTTTGTCAGATTAGTCACGATTTCAATTGGTAAGAGCTGATGGAAGGGTATGAGTGTGGCGCAAACCCCATGAAGCCATGGACCCAAGTTGTCAACAAGGCACTGTGCAGGCTGGTGGTGGTGGCTCCATAATGGTATGGGCTGTGTTTACAAGGCGTTCAGCTACTGGGAGACCACTTGCAACCATTCATGGACTTCATGTACCCAAACAATGAAGGAATTTTCCATGATGACAATGCGCCATGTCACTGTGCCATAACTGTTTGCAATTGGTTTGAAGGACATTTGGGACAGTTCCAGCAGATGATTTGGCCAACACGATCAACTGACATGAACCCTATTGAACATTTATGAAATATAATTGAGAGATCAGGTCATGCATAAAATCCTCCACTGGCAACACTTGCAGAATTATGGGCGCCTATAGAGGCTGCATGGCTCAATATTTCTCCAGAGAACTTCCAACGACTCGTGGAGTCCATGCCACGTTGTGTTGCTGCACTGCCCCAGGCAAATGGAGGACCGATACGCTATTAGCAGGGTATCCCATGACTTTTGTCGCCTCAGTGTAAGTGAAAATAATAATTTGTTAAAAATTTATATGAAGATACAGCAGTCACTAGTTTAATAAAGAATCTACGGTATAAGACATTCTTTTGGCTGTCACTCCACAATTTGATGCAGATTAAGTAGTTGGATAGAGTAGGAAATAAAGCCTCAAGTAAAAGAGATAATGTGAGTTACATGTCAAAATAAGTGAGTGAATGTCCTGGTAATGTATCAAAGCCAGAAGCTAAGCTTATGGCATTTGAAGTGAAATATAATTATAGCAAAATAGGAGTATATAAAATCAGCACAGACAGTTAACAAATTATAATACCTGATGCATTAGATATAACATGTATATGATAAAAAAAATTAATAACAACATAGTGGATTTACAGAGGACATAATGTTTTTGTAGGCATTGGCATTATTAATTTACAGAGGATGTGTTTGATAGTTATATAAGGAAGCAAGTAAATAGCACTGCAAATCATGTGGAGCAGTAAGAACTTAAATTTGTGTCATAGTATTTAGAAAGTTTTTCCGAGAGAGGAAGAGACAGATAAGTTGGGTGGTTGCAAATGTTATGTGAGAGAAATAAATGAATAAATAACTTGTTTAATGGATAAGTGGTTAGGGAAATTATGCAAAAAGAATAAATAGTACATGAGATAGTGTCAAGGTAGAATTCAATAATTTAGAAGATCAAGAAGTGGTACTCTTCATAAGCAAAAATGATGGGAGGTTTGTCAGGAGGAGTTATGAATGGTTGTAGTTCACTGAACATTATCCAGGACAATTTTATAATTGAAAAATTCATTAGTATAAATGAGGAATAAAGAAGAATTTTGGTCAAAGAGTGGAACCAGTCCATTGTGGTAGATGGGAAGATGCCTAAACTAAGAACTGGAAGGAAATAACTAGTAACAATGACAGTAAGAGTGGGCATTACTAAGTAATTATCAGAAGATGGGTAAAGTTCTTCACAAGCAAATGAAGTAGGGAGAAGCAGAAAGTAAATATATTTCAAGAACAGTGCAGCAGGGTGTTGAGAACCTCTACAAGAAGGTCATTAAAAGAGTTATTATGGGGTCGTGAGGGAACCTGGGTAGGTAGAAGTGAGGTCCAGCATAAGAGAATTATTGGGTCATGGAGTAGCCGAATTACATTGTGGTTCATTCCAATGTGAGTCTGTAAAATATGGGTAGCAAATTGGTAAGCAAGCAGCAAGCAGTGGAATTGTGGTGTGCAAAATAGAAGAAGTTACAATAAAAATTAGAGTAATTTGCCGTGGTAGTTAAAAGTTGTGGGAATCAGGAATTTCATGGTCCCACGGTGTATGAAGAAATAGGTGATGACAGGTAGTGATCACTGTTAGTGAAAAAAGAAATAACAATACATAATGCAACAAGGCAGTACGAACGACACGAGATTCTAAGTTGCTGTGTATGTCTCTGTGACACTGTGTGTGTCCAAGGTTGAGCTAAAATGCCATAAATTATGGCAGGTCGTCAAGTACATAAAGCACAGTCATGTTGTGCAATGGGAAAATGGGTCACTACACTGGTGGCCATGGGTTCACTACAAATGTGTTGGTGTTTTTATATTCACAATGGCCATCTTGCATTCATCTATGGTTGGTGACGGGTTTGCTTACCATACCCTTCCCCATTTTCCTTGCCGAACAGCATTTTCCTTATCAGTATTATCAAATAGCTAAAATAATAACTTGATATGATAAGTGGTGTAGGTAAAAAAGAATAATAAATCAATAGACTATTTAATACAATAAATGTAGATATAGCAATGACAATTGAAACAAAACAGAAATTAAACCAATTTAAAACACTGAAGAATTGCCTAATAATACAGAGAGGAGTACCTCAAAACCAAAGATCTGCTAGTGGAGTAGCACTTAAGGTACAACAAGCAGTGGAAGACAAAAATAACCAGCTACAATTATGTAACAACCAGATGAAAAATAAACAGAGGACATCTTAATATTATCGGGGTTTATGTCCCAGGAAGAGAGAAAACTGACAAAAATTTAGCTTTAGGCAATATAAATTACAAGGAAAAGGAAAATGACTCATCACTCACCAAAGTTGAAGGCAGCGACGGGTGAAGAATGTGTATGACAAACACAAGAATATACAATATCTCAGTTTTACACTTTATTTATGCACATGAGTCATGTAGGAAACTTTGGCACGTGCATACCTCCCGAACCACACGACTCATTTTCTTTAGCATGAATAAGGTGTAAAACCGAAATATTGTTTATTCTTGTGTTTGTCATACATGTTCTTCACCTGTTGCTGCCTTCAACTTTGGTGAGTGATGAGTCATTTTCCCTTTCCTTGTAATTTATATGAACTAATTTTAAAGAACAAATGAGATGGTTTACAGTATACCACACACTTCGGTTGGTACCTGACAATAACAGCTGACTGAGCAGGTATTAAATCTCCTTCCCTCATAACTAATCACGCAGAACCACTCCTCAGAGGCACTAAGCCTGCCTCCAAATAAATACTCATATATTCAATCAGATCACTGGATGGAGACTGCTCAGGGAGAATCGATAGAGCGTGGAATGTTAGAAGTCTCAATAGGGCAGGTAGATTAGAAAATTTAAAAAGGGAGATAAAACAACTAAATTAAATGTCATTGGAATTAGTGAGATTAAGTGGAGGATGCACAGGATTTCTGGTCTGAGGAACACAGAATACTTAGCACACCAGCTGTCAGTGGAGTTACTGGAGTGGGATTTGTAATAAACAAGAGAATAGGGAAATGGATGAGTTATTATGAACAGATTAGTGACAGGAAAGATGAGGAATGAAATTAAGCCTACTCCAACAATGTTAGCAGAAGACCACAGAAAGATGATAAAGAAATAGAGAAAATATATGATGGAACAGAAGAATTAATCCAATATGTGAAGGGAAGGAAAATCTAATAATCCCGTGTGATTGGAATGCAGTAGGGGAAGAAGGAAAAGAGGGCAATAAAGTTGTGGTCTATAAGAAAGAAATGGGCGAGGGAACAGGTTGTTAGAATTGTAAAAAAAATATAAACCCATCATGGTGAACACATTATTTAAGAATCGTGGAAGAAGGATATACACCTGGAAACATCCAGGAAATGCAGCTAAATTATATCATGGTCAAACAGAGATTCAGAAATCAGGTTCTAGACAGCAAAGCAAATCCAGGAGCTGACACAGACTGTTACTACAATCTGATAGTGCAGGATGAAATTCAAAAGAATAAAGAAGCAGTACAGGCAAAACAGACTGGAAATGAACAAACTGAAAAAGTCAAACATGAGAGAAACATTTGCAAAGATAGTAGAAATAACTGAAAAGCGTACAACTCAGGACGAATGGAATGCCCTGAAGAGAGAAATAATCAAAGCTGATAAATATAGGCTTTAGGAAAAAAAAGCCACCTGAAAACCTTGGATTGAGTTGATGGGTCTCAGGAGAAGGCACAAAAATTCTGAGGATGAAGCTGGAAGAGAGCAGTGTAAACATTTTAAAAATCAAATAAATAAGAAATGCAAGAAAGCAAAAGAAAAGTAGCTGCAAGAAAAGTGTGAAGAAATAGAAAAGGAAATGGTTGTAGATAAGGCAGATGTTGCCTATAGGAGGATCAAAAAAAAGTTTGGAGAAATGAATAAAAGATGTACAAACATTAAAGCTGATGATGGGAAACCTCTTTTCAGTTCAGACAACAGAACTAACCAATGAAGGAATAGACAGAGAAAGTATACACTGGAGATAAACAAGACAAAAGAAGAGGAAAAAGAAATCAATGTTGACTTTCATGATTTTGAAGATCCTGTTTTAAGGACACAATTTGACACAGCTTTGAAATCAAATCAGGTGGTTGGACTTGATTAGATTCTGGCAGAACTTCTGAAATCATAGAAGGAGAAAGACTAAAGATTATTTAAGCTGTCAAACAGTTATGACACTGGAAAGATTCCAAGTGATTTTAATAAAAGAATCTTCATACTTCCAAAGAAAGCATTAGTAGAAAAATGTGAAAATTCTTGCACTCTAAGACACATGTTTCAAGATTACATATACAGAAGATTAGAAAGGACAGTAGGCGAAAATTAGTTTGGGTTCAGGAAAAACCGCAGAACAAGAGAAGCTATTCTGGTCTTAAAATTAATACTTGAAGGACACAAGAAAAAAAAAATCTTTTGATAATGTCAGGTGGAAAAAGATGTTCAAATTTTTAAAGAAGCCAGGTCTAAAATATACTCTATACAAGAATCAAGTGGCTGTAATGAAAGTAAAGAATCATTAGAGATACACATCAGTTAGAAATAGGGTGAGCTAAGGTTTTAGTCTACCCCATTAATATTAGGAAGCAATTAAGGAAATAAAAGAAAAAACTGGATGTTCAAGGAATAAAAATCAGTATATTACGATTTGCTGAAGACATTGTCCTTTTGACAGAACAGGCTGAAGATCTTGAAAAGTTACTGAATGGCATGAAGAAAATACTGTAGGAAGATTTTGGACTAAATGTAAACAAAAAAAAAAAAAATGATGAGATGTAGCAGAAATGATAACAATAATAGTAGACTAAATACAAAAATAGGATTGGATGCAATAAAAATCAGTTCTGTTACTTAGGAAGCAAAATTATAACTGACAGCCATAATAGGAATGATGTTAAAAGCAGAATGTCACTTGTGAAAAGAGCATTCTTGAAAAAGATAAATCTTTAAGTTCCAAATATTGATCTAGGGTTCAGAAAGGACTTTTTTAAAACTATATTTGGAGCATAGCACTTTAAAGTAGCGAAGCATGGACTTTACTACAGAAGAATGCTGCAAATTAAGTGGAGAGATGAAGTACAAAATTAATGTGTTTTGAAAATGATGGGAAAGGAAAGAAGTTTGAGGAAGAATCTTACAGAAAGAAGAGAGAGGGTGATGGATCACATTTAAGACATGCAGGATTTGTTACTGGAGGTAAGAACTGTAGAGGAAGACGGAGATTAGAATATATAAAGCATATAATTGAGTACATAAGTTGTAAGGGCAGGGGCGTAGCTACTATGGGGCTAGGCGGTGCAGTGCACCAGGGCCCCTACGCTCAGGGGGCCCTCAAGCATACCTCTGGGGGCCCCCGAGCGCGGTTGAGAGGGCCCACGAGCCTTCATGGCAAACTGGTGACCTTTTTTTAGCTTTACAGTCGTCTAAGGGGGCCCCTGAGACACACAGGAAGCCCCTCACTAAGGGCCCTCACTGCTCAGGGGGCCCCTACCAGCAACACAAAGCAAAATAAAGGTCGCTCACCTGGCCTGAGGGCCCAAAATAAAGTTTTTGCACCGGGGCCCTTGTTGACCTAGCTACGCCACTGTGTAAGGGGTATGCTGAAATTTATACTACTAACCCAGACCATCCCATGGCAATCCATGCAAGCTCACATGATTCCAGCAACCTTAACACTTTTTTTTTTTTTTTTTTTTACAATTAGAGCTGTCAGAGTTTTCCAGACACCACTACCTCTTTGGAAATCCATACATGGGAACTGAGCTATAAACACATCTTAGACACCAGGCATACCCCTGATCTCAAACTATGCTAAACCTGTTACTTACAATTTCACAAATTTGCATATATTTTGGTAATATTCTTTACATCCTTTATTTATTTATTTTACTTAATTTTATCTTGTAAAAACCAAATTATATTTTAGAATTTTTTTTTAACTCAACTGATCATCACAGAGATTATGTTATTTCACAATTATGATTGGTCACTCCACCAACGGTTCAATTCCCACCGTTCCCTCATGTTGCATCTTTGGTTTATTTCTGCGGAAGGTCTGGATGTGCACACATCTTTCCCCCTGCCATACTTCTCGCCTCTTACATGAATAAGGTTATTTACCGAAATATTGTGAGGTGTGTTTGTGTTTTTTAGTGTTCATCTGGCCCTCCTGCCTTTATCTATGGTAAGTGGCAAGTTATTTTCCCTAGCCTATCTATTTTTTTTTTTAGAAAAAGAAAAAAAAAGAAGGAGTAATACTATGAACAGTACAATAGCTTACTCAAGGCTTTAATGAAATGTGAAGTAACTTTACTGATCACAATTTAAAAGAAACGGAATAATAATACATAAACCAAAGTATTCATTCAATTTATAGAACAATAAAGAATTGCCAGCTGAATGCCCTTCAACTACGAATCATATTCTTTAGCTTCAAGGTTGTTTGGCTGGGTTAAGCATGTTCGTGACCTGGGAGAACACACATGTCTTGTGAACAGAGTGACAATCTACAATATTACCATTCGCTGTCAGAGATCACCATGCTCCAACACTTTGTGGGGTCAACACATCTCTCTGTGATTAAGCTCTCTAATTAGAGATTTTTGTAATGTGCTTTTCAGTGTGACTTCTATTCTTGAGCTTCTTATATGCTCCTATTTTATTTGTGTGTAAAGAGAGAAGCAAATTGTGGATAGTCATATTTCATTAACAGTGACCTGTGAGAAAAAGGGGGGGGGGAGTCTACTTATAAAATACACTGACCATACTGTGGGGTTGTGAAAAAGCAGTCCAAAATTCCCTAGCAAGTTGTTACTGAGGGATAAAATCGTTCATAAATGAATAAAGCATTCTCAGAAATAAACGCCAAACAATAGCACTAAATATCTCTGATATTGGAAAACCTTTAATTAAGGCCATTATGCCACAAACTGTCAGATTTTTTTAACGGCTTTGCGCCTCATTGATGGCTAAGGCATTAGAGGTGGGATGGGACTGGGGACACAGAATGGGAAGGAATTTGGCCATGGCCTTTTTGAAGGAAGCATCCCGGCATTCGCCTGGAGTGATTTGGGGAAACCATGGAAAACCCAAATCTGGATGCTCTGATGGGGAATCGAATCCCTGTCCTCCCAAATAAACTGTTAGAGGTTCATACAAAGAATATAGTAAAAACAAAAAGAAAAGAAAATCAGCTCCATTACATTGGCTTCAATACCAAAAACAATTTATTTATGCCAAAGGAAGCTGAAGGCAATTACAGAAAGGAGCACCGAGTTCAAAAACAGAAAATCTGATATATGTCTCGATTCAGCAATGTCAAGTATATATATTGCATTACGTATGAACTAAGATAAATAATTGCTTTAAATATTCCATTTCAATAGTTTCTTCACTGATCCAAAAAACAATTAGTATAAAGGTAAACTTCCAAATGAAGGTCCTATAATTGTTACTAAAAATTGATGACTGATTTTACAAAAGAACCAATTTCCTTGTAATGATTATAGTAAGAATATAAAAGGTAGTAAACAGCTGTGATTTATAGCAATGCTGTCTTATATCAAATAGTACAACTTAAAATATCAGTTAGAAAACTGGCTTAAGCAATCGTATCAGTTTTCTACAACATTAAAACGTTCTAACCAGAAATTTTCTTGCTAACATAGATATAAAACCATATCCTATATTCTAAAAGAATATTACATTTTGATCCCAGAGCAATTAAATTGTCCTTTATGTTACAATGTGATTACTGTAAGCAGGTTAAATATATTATCTTATTCTGCAGCACCCTTTGCGACATATTACTGCATAAAATTTATATATTAAACCAGTTACTTAATTAGATATTTGTTTGCAGAAGCATCAGACTCGTGCCAATGACAGCAAAATCTTACGCTGACTAACAAAATACGAGCAAATCCTCTCTGATGCAGGCAACCCATTACTCCATGGCCATGGATTAATTCTGGACATGTGACCAAAAAAAGTGTCATATTCAGGATAAGTTATCTAATCTCAAAGATGGGCACTATGAAATAATTTCTGTTATCTTTAGTAACAATTTGTTCAAGAAACTGTTCAAACTGTTAATGCCAATGGTTAATTGTATATAAAGAAAAATCAATTACTGAAAAATACCTACATACGTGAGCAGTAGCAACGCTAGAGGTTTGTTACTGCTTATATATCCAGTGTCATGTCATGTGAAGGTAGACTGTAAGCTGTAAGCTGTCAGCATTGTGCTGATTATTTCTTTATAAATAAATTTATAGAATACATTTAAAAAATAAAAAACTATGTTTGCAGAGAGTTAACATTGCAGAAATTTACAAACAGATTATAGTTTATCTGAAAGCATTACCATCTGTGGTTGAGGTAAGGGTGGCTTTGTGCTGACTATCTAGCTTATGCTGTGGCACTACCTTGGAGGGGAGGGAGGGCGGGGGTGGAAAGAATTTTAAAGTGTTTAGCCACTAAAACTTTGAAACAATGGAAGAGGAAAGCTGCTGTGAGACGATATGAATATGTAAAGTAAAGGTACTAACCAAATTTGAAGGAAAGTGGTCTGATGTGATATAAAACAATACACAAGCACAATATTTTGGACATCGCCCCTGCTAACAACTGTATAAGATGAAGCACATGGCTAGGTTCACATGAGCATTTGTAGTAAACCCAGCCAAATGGATGATTAAGAAATGAATTTAGAAGAAATTAAGATGGGTAAACATAAAGAGAAGGGTCATCAAAAAGAGAGGGAGAGAAGAAATTATGATAAGACATATATAATAATAATAAGCATGAAAATGCTTCAAGGCAATGATACTAAGGATAGTGGGGAAAAAGAAATATTTAACATAGATGACAGCAGCTGGTAATGGCAAACGCAAAAAAGACTTAACACGTGTAACGCAATATTTTCGTGTTTAACCTCATTCTTGCAAGTAGATAGGAGACTTATCAGGGTCAGATGTGATCACATCATTGCCTGCTTGGTGATATAATATATTTTATAATTTAAACACGTGGATAAACATCACTTACCATAGTTGAAGGCAGGATAGCTTCAAAACAGTGTGTCACATAAATATATTAAGCACTGAAATTTATGGACCTTTCATTAATAACATAACAAGATATCTACATGGCAGTGGCTGGCAGCTAACTAAACAGTGGGCCCCTCAAGTCGAGTCAACGGCTGCATTGCCTACCCTTTTCGCGAAGCAATTGGGACCATTTTTTTACCTTAATATCTTTGGCCTGGCTGACACTACATGCCTCAAATTTCTATTATACATCGATGTCAGCAAGCTTAACACATACATTAAACTTTGTTTTGTTGCTGTTCTTAGTCCACAAGTCATTCCTACACAAATTTCACCAATTTTGTAACTCAATGATGACCATCAAAATTCTAAAATTGGCGAATTTTCTTGTGATCTATCCCAAATGTGAAATCACTTTCTACCCTAATTTATATGTTGGAGAAAAACTCAAAAACTACTGAGCAGATTTCGATAGGGTTTTCACAGTTTTAAAAATTAAGATCAGATTTTAAATGTTTGGCATGTCATATGTTTCACTGTGCATGATGCCAGAGATTCAATGTGAAGAAGGAAACTATGTAAGTTAATATATATATATTTATTTTACTTATAGCTTTACGCCTCGTTGACATAATTAGAGGTGGGATGGGACTGGCGAAAAGGAACAGGAAGGAATTCAGCCATGGCCTTTTAATGGAAGTATCCCAGCATTTGCCTGTAGCGATTTGAGGAAACTATGGAAAACCGAAATCTGGATGCCCAGACAGGGATTCAAACTGGTGTCCTCCCGAATGTGAGCCAGAACATTAACCGCTCACCCACCACACTCGGTGTGTAAGTTAATAACTTTTTTAAAAAAGCCAGAGAACATCATTTCCATCAAAGATATCTCAGGCAATGAAGCTACAATCTCTGAATACCAACCTAACCTTTACATGACTACTGCTTTTTACATGAAAGTGTGACTTTAATGTTTTCAGTAAATGCAATCTTTGAAAATGATTCTGAATACTTGATATTCGACACGAAAGGTAGGAAACAGATTTTAATTTTGAGCTCCAGCACCAGATAAAGCAGCATAATTAAACAATTTTCAGTTCCAGTGACAGATGAGGCATCATAATGAGACATACCTAATTTCTGTAATTGTGAAAAACCAGCACAAATCAATTCAAGTTTTCAGATTATGCTAACTTATACATAAAATAATTGTGTTGTAACACCTTGAGACATATACTTTAATTTGGACCCCGAGCTTTAGAATTGTGAAAACACGTTCAAAATCTGTACTTTCTTCTGCATAATGCCAGACCAAACAGGCACATTCCAGATGCAGATTTATGTATTAATGGGCATATGATACAGGTTTTGATTTTAAAGCAGCAACATTAGCAGATTCTGTGAATAGTCTGAAATATCCCCTGGACCAAGATGAAAACTTGCATATCACAAATCCAACCCACCCTGTTCTGTGACTTATGCAGGTAAATTGAAGTTTAGTTTAATCCAAGAAATGGCTGGTACCAAATTAATGAAGCTTGGTGCACATGATTCTTATTGGATGAATAAAAATAGTTTAGAGGTAAATCAACTACAACCCACCCCTTCGTGGATAGATTGTGGGCAAATCTAGGTTTGCTTTAATTCTGGAAATGACTGCTATGAAATTTATGAAACTTGGTACACACATTTCTCATTGGAAGACTAAAAATAGTGTAAGGGTAAATCAAATTCAAAATAGACTGGGCAACGCTGGGTACTCTGCTAGTATCTTATAAAGTGAACTTACTACTTGTTTTAAACTTTGGTTCATTCTTCTCCTTACTCTGGAAGTTAGTGAAATTCAAAGTTATAACTGATTATGCCACCGCTCATCTTAACTCTATAGTACTTCCTGTGGTATAAGAAACAAGTATTTTGGTACACATATATGGTTTCATCCTCAAATCAAAAGAAAAGTCCAATATTGGCGGTTTTCCCTGTATATATCCAATGGCAACCAAAAATGTAAAATTTTGGTGTTTATTTGTATGTTATTTGCTTTTCTCTGGATGAAGCAATATGTCTCAAATTTCTGTTATGCATGCAGGCACACTAAATTTTACCTTGTTCCCGTACCTATATTGAAAGTTAAAGGTACATCGTCTATCGGCACACACCTATGACAAGTAGTATCACTCGCCTAGGACACAAATTTTGATTTTAAAGGGCACACCCATTGTTGGTATCAGACATTGTCCAGGGTGTCAACATTGGAAGAAACCATTGTGCTTTACAAATTGAAGTGAATACACACTCTAGAATGTAGTCTTGGCTCAGAAGAAGATCTTATAACTTTTTGTCACTAAACATCCCTATTTTTACAACAATTGTTTTTGTGGGACCATCTTTTATATTTTGGGTTATTAAGAAACAGTCATCATTCTAAAGATACAGGAATTTGAAGAATGTTCATTCAAAGAAATAGTGTGTTCTTACCGGCACTAGAAAGAGCAAATTAATTATAAAAATAAGTGGCTTGCCACCATTGTCTATAGGTCTATGGCTCCAATCCTATTTTTCTCCTCTCACATATGAACATGTGCTAATTTAAAATCGCAAAACATTTAAAGAGAATGCACAATTCAGACAATAACAGTAAAGTTAGATTTATGGAAGAACAATTTATTCTTAAAGTTGTCTCACATAACTTAACAAGTTGTGCAGATATGACAGTTGGAACTTTAATAGTGGCAACACTGCTGTAGAGATGCCATGCAATGGAAGCAAATAATGCTGATTAGATCATACTAATTAAATAAAGGAAAAAGGAAACAGCTTTAGGCAATATAAATTACAAGGAAAGGGAACTAACCAAAGTTGAAGGCAGCGACAGGAGAAGAACATATATCAAAAACACAAAAATACACAATATTTCGGTCTTAAACATTCTTCATGTAAAAGAGAATGAGTCATGTGGTTCCGGAGATGTGCATACGCCGAAGTTTCCTACAAGGAAGTTAGCACTATAACATGAAGAAGGTTTAAGACCGAAATATTGTGTATTTTTGTGTTCGTAATATATGTTCTTCTCCCGTCGCTGCTTTCAACTTTGGTGAGTGATGAGTTATTTTCCCATTCCTTGTGATTATATCATACATTAGTTATGTACCTACCCTATCTCACAGAAAATTGACTTTTCCTTTCCAAAATACATACCTGAGTGTGATGAGAAGAACACAACTTCATGTTAGCTGGTTGCCTAATGTAGTGGTGTCACAATGTTTTGGAAATGGGAACAACAGAGATGGGCAAAGATTGAACGTGCCAGAAGTCATAAAGCACAACAGTGTCATCAAGATAAGGTGGGTAAAAGCCTTCAACGAGTTACTCCAAAATGCTGAGGACGTGTAGGCCAAGACATTATTTTGGCTTCAATCAATGTCCAGCAACATGGTGAGAGCATACACTTCATCACTGATACTAGGATAACCTGACCAGTGCATTTCTACAACATTTTGGCAATTCTTGTTAAAGTCTTTTACCCACATATCCACTATTCAACAAGTTTGAATTACCGTAAGCCTCTTGAAAAATGTCATGCTGTACAGTGTCTTGCACATTCAATATTTATCCAACTCAGTTGTTCCTGTTTTGAAAACATCATGACAACACCACATAAGACCACTAGCTAACCCAAGACTGTTCTTCCTGTCACTGTTAATACAGGTGGTATGGGAAGGGAAAGTCAAAATGCTATGAAGTAAGGCAGGTATGCAACTGACATATGGAGCATTTCACATAATTTGATGAAAAGCAAACTCAAAAGTGTGTGTGTGAAACTCTGTATGTAGCAATTTTTGTGAAGAGAGAGAAGCCTACATCAAAGAAAGAAGATGGGTTCATGAAGAATATTACTGGGGCAGGCGTAGCACTGAATGGTGCATCTAAAAATTTCTTTGGCTATATTAGAAAACTTAGGGGAAGGGAAGGTATTCAGACAACTGAAGATAAGAATGGAGTTAAATTAATTGAGGATTTGACTGGTTTAATGAGACCACTAGAGACTATCATCCTGTGATGGGAAGGAATGTAAACAGAAATGAGGTAACTAAAAAATTTGAAATAGATCTTCAGGAAAATATGAAGGAACTTGGAAAGCTAAAAAAGAACAAGGGGACTGGTGTAGATAATATTATTACAGATGTATTAAAGAGTGTGGGATAAAATATTGTACCTGAAATTATATTTAAAATGAGTCTGGAGGACTGGTAAAAAGAGCGATAGGCGATAGTATTACTAGTTCATAAAAGAGGAGATGACAAACAGGGTTGAAAATTACATGCCGATTAGTTTGATGTCAGTGATAGGCAAAATGACGGAGATTGATATGCAACTACATCAGAAAGGTCTGTGAGGAAAGAAACTGGATTACAAATTGGCAATATGGATTTAGGCAAGGATATTCATATGAATCTCAGATGGTGGGCTGTATGCAAGACATTTCGGATGAATTGGATAAGAGGGGCCAAGTTGACAGGTTAGCACTAGATCTTTCTAAGGCATCTGACAGAGTGAACCACAAAATGGCTTTAAATAAGTTGACAACTATTGGAGTGGCTAAAAAAGTTACTTGCTGGGTAGAGGAATTCTTAAAAGTCAGAAAGAAAAGCATTAGAGTAGGAAATGTATCATCAAAAGAGGTCGAAGTGAATACGAAAGTGCCACAGGACAGTGTATTGGGACCATTGCAATTCACCATTCTAATGAATGATTATGTTAATGGTTTACAGTCAGAATTTAAATTGTTTGCAGATGACATAATGGTATATAATAGGATCAAACCAAGAGAAGACTGAACAGTTGAAGGGTGTCCTGGATAGAATATCTAAATGGGTAGGTTAACATGAAATGAAGATAAATGTCAAGAAGAGTCAGCTTATTAGGTACACAGATAAAAAACTAAAGGTTGATTATGATTATAGAGTTGGGTCACAATTGCTTGCTGAATGCTTTAAGTGTAAATATCTTGGCATAACATTTGATAATAAACTCAACGGGGCAGATCACATTGGGCAAGATGGTAGTAAAAGTCTATGAATCCTTCATTTACTGAAGAAGGTGATGAGAGGATGTTCCACAGAAATTAAGAAACTGGGTTAGAAAACATTGGTGGTGTAGTATGGGACCCACATTTTGGGTATCAAATACAAGAGTTGGAGGGTATGCAAAGAAGAGCAGCTAGAATTTTTGTGAAAATTATCGCAGGTCACAATCAGTATCTGATATGATAAAGGAACTGGATTGGGAGTCAATGGGAGACAGGAAGAGACAGAAGGGAGTGTACAAGGTATATGTAGGTGATGGGGCTTGGAAGGATATTGGTTGAAGAATTAGGAATGGTGCATGGAAGGGAAGAGAGGAGCATGACCACAAGCTGGCACTCTTATTTCATTCATAATGTTGTGGGAAAATTTTCTTTTGTGTTTAAGGGTGTCAGGGATTGCAATAAATTACCAAGTAAAGTGATGAATAATTTACCAGAAATGCTGAAGGAATTTAAAGTTAAAATTTGTAAAACTCAAATGCAGATAGAGAGGTGTAATTTAACACTCAAAGCATATAATATAATTCTAAGAAAATAATAATAAGGGGGTAATTAGTTGACTAGGGGAATTACCACCAGAGCATGTGTACCACCGTGATTAAAAATAATATATATATATATATATATATATATATATATATATATCCTTTGCAGCACCTCCATCTCAATATGCAATACCCTTTCCTTACACTCTCTACATTGTGTCCTATCAACTGATTGTCCCAGGTACTTACATTTTATTTCTTTAACAATCAATTTGCCCTTCCAATGAACAATCACACCAAACTTTTATTTTCCTATCTTTATACCCAACAAGGGGGATACCCAAAAATAATCGGAATAGCATTGTGGTGGGCAGAGCTTGTGTAGTACGCATTTCTGCCACTAGGCAAGGGTGTCAAACTCAAATAATCTTACGGGCCACTTTGGAAATGCATCATAGCTCCGCGGGCTGCATATAAAATTATATATCCCCATATCAGATTTAGACTCACTATAGACATTTTTTTGGAGTGAAAAATTGAAACATAATGAGTTGTTATTATTGTGTTTACTATTAGTCTTACATATAAACATAGGTAATACAATAATGATACTAAATGCAGGGGCGGATCCAGGATTTTGTTTTGGGGGGCTTGAGCGGACTTTGGTTTGGGGGGGGGGGGGCTTGGCTTGAGTGAATTTTGGTTCAGAGGGCTTGCCTTCAGTGGATTTTGGCTTTGGGGGGGGGGGGGGCCTTGAGTTGGGAAAAAGGAAAAAAAAAGAGGTCTCAAAACTACAATATCGGGGGTGGACCAAGATACTTTGGGGGGGGCCCTTGAGCCCCCTAGCCCCCCCCCTGACTAAATGTACATTGTAAAGAAATATATAACACTAAAAATGAAATATAAAAAATATATAAATATAATCATTAAAAATAATTAATTTTTGAATAAATGGAAGCATAAATAATGTAACTTTTTATTACATTGGTTTTCACTATTTTGGCCATTATAAAATAAATATATTTGGTAAACATGTGGTGAATCTCTCGGGCCAGCAAAATGTTGGCCACCCCTGCACTAGGCATTTATAGTGCAACTCATTGTCAGTTCACTGCCACCTGTGTTTGTCAACCTAGCTTGTTCTCTTAATCTGTGGTGACTGTTTTTGATAGCGCTGTTTTGTTATTGATTCATTTTTGATGGTGGCAAGTTTAAGAGAAGAACGTACAGCTGTGAAATTTTATTCAGTAAAAATGCTGATGAAACTGTTTTAATGTTTAAAACAGCTTACAAAGATGACACTATGGGAAAAACTCAAGTGTACGAGTGGTTTGCTTGGTTTAAAAATGGTGACATGTCAACTGATGACAAACCTCGTTCTGAACGTCCATCAGCTGCCAAAATCGATGAAAATGTTGAAAAAATTCTAGAGCTTGTGCTCTCATACTATCAACAGACAGTTGATCAACTGTCAGAGAATAGTGGGTTATCTTGGAACTGGGTTCAGTGAATTTAAACCAAAGATTTGGGAATAAAAAGGGCTGCTACCAAGTTTGTTCCTCGGGCTCTGACTGACAATCTAAAAGAATATTGAACTGAAACATGTCATGCTTTGAAACAACAGCTTGAAATTGATCCAGATTTTCTGTCAAAGGTCATTACTGGTGATGGGCCATGGAACAACCCAGAAACAAAGCAACAGTCAAGCCAATGGAAAATGTAATTGTCACCACATCAAAAAAAAATGTCGTCAAGTCAAATTAAACATCAAAACAATGCTCATTTGCTTTTTTTATGCCGAGGGCGTAGTTCATTCAGAGTTTTTTCCCCCCACAACAGACCGTTAATCAAATCTTTTATTTGGAAGTTTTAAGTAGGTTATGCAACAGCGTTTGTCAAAAAAAGACCCGATTTGTGGCAGACAGGAGACTGGTTCTTCCACCACCACAATGCACCTGTCCACACAGCTGTATCTGTTAGGCAGTTTTTGCTAAAAAAAAAAAAAAAAAAAAAAAAAAAAAGGCATGGTTCCACTGCCCCATGCACCTTACTCATCTGACCTGGCTCCGTGTGTCTTTTACTTATCTCCACGCATGAAAGGACTCCGATTTGACAACATTAAAGAGGTCAAGAAAAAAACAAGGAATGATCTGTCAGCAATTTCTAAAGATGACTACAGAAAATGTTTTTAACAGTGGAAGCATTGGTGGGACAAATGTGTTAGTCCTAATGGAGAGTATTTTGAAGGGGATGAGGTTGTTTTGTAAAATCTTTGAAAATATATAGCTTTTAAAAAATTAAAAAATAATTCTAATCTTTTTTTTGGGGGGTAACCCCTCGTATCATCATTCCATGTTTATCCACCCAACTAGATATACTCCCTTCACATTTGCTCACAACCCTCCCTCAACATAATCCTATCATTCAGCATTATGCTATCAGCAAACAGCCTACCCTCTGACTGTAGGTCAACAATAGAGTTATTCATTAGAATAGTGAACAGTAAAGGTACAAATACACCACCCTGTGGCACACCACTTTCACATCCATCTCCCTTGATTCTGCATTACCAACATTGACTCCTTGCTCTTAAGAGTTATTCCATCAAGTCAGATACATCTTGGTTTATCCCAACAGTCCTAACCTCATTCAAAATCATTCCATGACAAACTCTGTCAAATGTCTTAAAATGATCTATTGCTACATGCCCTACTAGGCTGCCACTGTCCATTTGATCTGCAATATCTCTTACACAACCTAATAACTGAGATTCACATGTATGAACTGTATTAAACCCATGCTGCTGACTTATAAACTCACAGATGTTCCTAATGTACAACATTTCATCAGCTGGCCCACTGTCAGACTAATAGGTCTATGATCCCAATATTATTTTTTAACTCTCCCCTATGAACTGGTACACTTGTGGCACATTTCCAGTCCTCTGTAATATAGCAAGTCTTGAGGCTTAAGATAAATAATATTTCCATGTAAAGGTACAATGTCTTTGACAACTAAGTTTAATACTATTTATCATTTGGCATTTCCAGTTTTGTGCATTGTTCGCAGGCATCCTCTTCCATATCTGCTGATCACTCCAAGTTTCTTCCTTGTCTCCAGTCAACTCCCTTCACCACTATATATTTCTTCATCTGATCCATCCACTTTTTTCATGGTCTTCCAATAGGATTTCTTCCTTTTTCATAATTTCCAGAGTGCTAACTTCAGCACTCTCCCATCCGCCATTTTCATTAAATTCCTTAGTCATTGCCATCTCTTATTCATGAACATCTCTTTTAATGCTTCGAATTTTAATCCTTCCCTGATGTTTTTGTTTCAGAGTCTATCTTTAATTGTTCTCTACCCCTCTCAGAAACATCATACTCTGCAGTCCGTAATCTGCTTAATCGTAAACCTTAGCCCAACTATAAATCTATGATAATATTATATAATAGCTGTTACCCATGACTTCATATGTGTAGGCATAAAATTGTATTGGTAGAATTGGCTACAGAAAACAAAGTCAAGTAAAAGGAGTCCCAAAAAGCAAGGAGTCTGAATAATATGATGGAGAAGCCATGGCCATTCCATTCTACCACTGAACCAGTCTCATGAAGGGAACCACTTCGCATCATGTTTAAAAATAGCAACAAACTAAGGGAGGGGTGGAGACTACCTACCACAGTTCCTCCAGCAGATTTTCGTTTGTGGTTTAAAATTATGTCACTTTCTGGGGACATCTTAATACCATTTTGCACACATCAATTTTGTTTTGCTGTCTGTTGCTAGGATATGTTGCCTTTTGAGGGTTGGATTTTCTTGACCTAACACTTTATGCCTCGTCAATGTCATTATAGGTGGGAAAGGACTGGGGGCAAGGAACTGGTGTTTGAGTGTCTGTCCCTGGGCTTTATTGGCAGACATCGCAAAGGTTAATTTTAGTGGGAACTGTAGTCTTTCTATTCTACAATACATAATAAGTAGCGCCTGTAAATGAAATTTATGAACTGATCATACACAAACTGAATACAAGAGAAACAAAACCTGAGCAACAATACAGAGACTTTATCTGTTTGTCATTGTTCGGTTAGTTTTCAAAGTGTCATGACAAAATATGTTATTTGTCCTGAAAAAGTATCCCACGTCTTTCTTAATGATATACCTTCAGTATTTTTTTGTCAAATTTCATCAAGATCAGTTTAGTCAAGAAAACGTGACAGATGGAGGGACAGAGTTTTAAATTCATATTTATAATATCAGTGTACATACCAGGCACTTAACCTTTTTATTAAAAAATATTAGGCAGGTCTCTCGCAATATGCTGTGATTCTTTTTCTTATTTTCCAGTATGTTTATCTTCACTAAAGCAATGATTTTCCTCAGAAAAATCTCAATTTATCCCAGTGAGACAATCCATATTAGTCTCACCAAGCCAGTTTCTCAGGATCTAAGCTATTTTCAAATTCTATACAACTACTTCTCCAACCTTATACAGTACATAACTGTCTGAACGCCTTTCACCTCTCGTTTTTCTAAATATAACTAAAGAAATTTCTACTTCTATCATTCGGTGTTCCCTATCCAGTCATGATATGTTTCATGAATTTATCCCTGACCTTTCTCTTTGCTGCTATTAATCCCCTATTTAGTTATTTCAGACATTCCCTACTATCATACAACTTCTTTAATTTATCATTTTCTCTTCAAACCAACCTTTTCAGCAGCATCCTCATATCCATCTAGTAGTATGCAGGTATTGAGCTGGTTTTTACTTTTTTGTTTTGGGACAAACATTGTAAAGTACCTTTTAGTTCACCAAAAGCACTCCCACTAGCTACCCCCAGTAGTAAAATATTCTATTGATCAATTGTAAAGTTGCTTATGTTGGACTTAGAAATTTCGAGAAGAGTAATTTTCAACTTGAAGGAATTTTCCTGTAATCTTTCCCACAGCGAGGATTCAATCATTTTAAAGTGTATTTATTATATCAGGAAACTTTAATTTTAAGAGATATTCCAGTTTGTTCACGTTTTAAAAGACACGATCCGAAAAGTAAAGATTTGAAATAGCTTTGAATCGAGTGAAGCTACAGCTGAACTTTTATCACCAGCTATAGTCAGCATTGTTCCGGATATTTTGGTAGTAAAATTAAATAATTTGGCAAAGTTTAATTAGCAGTTTTAATTAAGAGAAAAAATGAACTTTTTAATTAAAAGGAATGTTAATTTGAAATTTATATCAGTAGATAGTCTAAATCAAGACGATTATGAATATATAATGGTTTTGGTAAAAAGTTTAAGCATTTTTCTGGTAATTAAGTCTTTAAAAGATAGATTGTCGTTGATTGTTGACGGAGTGCGTAAAAATTCCACCAAGTTGGTCACATGATGACTTTAATTTTAAGATTATAGAAACCCTTTTGAATGTCAAATTAAATTAAAACAGATAGAACATGACGATAGAAAGTCCCTGTAAAAATTTCAAGTTAAACTATTAAGTACTTTTGGAGATATTAATTAAAGAAAAAGTTGCTGATGTCATAGGCTCTGAGAAATCTATAAAATATCTTGCAGCAAGCTCACATTGTCTCACTCTGGTCTCATTCTTTCGCAGGAAAGTGATCGCACAACTCTGCGCTAGTTACCAGAGCAAATTGTTGCATGCGGTAGCGGTTTAGGCAAATTCCAACATGCCGTGATACTCACTAATGTTAGGGGGACTTTGTGAGTTTTTATCTTCTCCTAGGATTGTAGTTAATCTGCAATCTTCAAAGAAACTATTGTTTGATGCTTTATTCAAGTTTCTGGTACCGACAATGTACAAGTGAACTTTTGCAAGAATATAAGTATTTTGTTACTCTCAAGCTGTGTTAAGTGACTTTATTTAAATTACCCTTCGCATTTGGGGTTTAATACGAATGCGTGGCGACCAGGTTATTTAATATTACAGGTACCAGAAGGCTACACATGGTCACGAACTTAATTGTTCACAGTTCAGGCAAAAGTGTTGTATTTCCCCCGTGCAGCCTAGTGGCCTGACAACATTTCTTCCCACTATCACATGTGTAAACCATCCCTCCCCGACACTGCTCCCTTGTGTTTTTGATTTAACTTCCATTCCAGTTAAGATCAGGTATATTTAGATCCTCACATTGTGACCACTTTATTACCGCCTCTGAACTACGAATATAAAATCAATCTCTCTCTCATTGTCTGTTTTGTTTATTCGTCCTTTCACTTCATTAAACATACATGATCCTTATCTCATCCTTTATATTCCCCAAAAACTCTAATACTAGCAATTCACGTTTATCGTCTGTGCATACACATAAGATGATACCAATCTGTGATATCCTAGAATAAAAAGGAAAACTTAACAATGCAAACTGATGAACTTACTTCCCTGCTGTAAATAGAACAGCAATGAACAGAACAGATGTAGGCATACGACGACCACATAAGAGAAAAATGCACATAACAGATAGGAAAACTAACCCATCACTCATCAAAGTTGCAGCTGGAGGGCTGCAATAAGCAGACAACAGATGAGATGGTGATAAACCATAGGTGTGTAAACACCACCCTTGCCAAATGACCTGATCCTCCCAAGGGTCTTTCCATCTCAAATCAACTAACAGTCTGAACCTTGACCTCTCAGATTTGGATGAATTTTTTTTTCAGCTAATGTACCCACCAACATTAGTTTAAATTTGAAATTTTTCTCTGACTTTTGGTCTTTGAGTTTTAGGGGTTTAAAAATCCAAAAAATGACTGTTTTTGATCGATTTATTATTGTTTTAAAATACTGTAGCTCAAACACTGCATAACCTAGATATCTCAAACTTGTACCATTGTTTTCCTCTAAAAATTCCCTTCAATTTGATATGCAACATGACTATGCTCCCTAAATTTAAAAAAATTCAAAAATAGTTTTTTTTTAAATTTCCAAAATACGTAACATCGGATTTTTTTAAAAAAAATATATGTGTTGTACAGTCTAACTGACTACATGCATGCAAAATTTCAAGATGGGATCTCAATGGGTTCTTGTATAAAAAAATATTTTACTACCAGAATACACACTAGTGAGGTGAAAAGCAGACTATTTCTAGGCTATGAATACTAACGTAGGCCTACATAATTCTAACAGACTTAAATTATTAAGTTAGCCTTTTTATGTAACATTACCCTCTTATTGTTTGTTAATTCATTAAATGATATTTTAATGCCAGAATATATAATATAGAAAATAATAATAATCTTAATATGTTTTGACAATCACTTTTTATTATTAAAAAACTTAAGATTTTCAAATACATTAAAATGTGTATGAAATAATCAAAGCAAAGAATAATGCTAGATTGGACATTCACAACATTCAGATAAGAGTGTATCCAGTAGTATAGAGAAACAAGTTGTAACTTGAAAGGAATGGCACAGTCTGCAGTCTGTTTTCATGTTGTAACTGGTAAGGGGGCATCCACACACTACGTGAGGTGTTTTTCTGGATTTCTGGACCCCCCCCCCCCCCCAGATATCATCCTCTCCCACACTTTTCGACGAAATACCCCCCCCCCCTAAAATTGACTTCAAAAACTTCATGTGAGATTTCCGTTGACCCCCCCCCCCCCTTGGTGATATTTCGCCGGACTCCGCCCTATTTCACCTCAGATAATTTATGGACGTCCCCTAACTGTGTTCATGTCCCAACATGCACTCATGCACTGCACTGGATCCATTGAGCCCAGCCAGTTGTCTGGGTGACTCAGTAGAGTAAACACAAACTTATGAGTGCTCTATATTGTACTGTGTGTTTAGTGTAAAGTTGTCCAAGTGATCTAGTATACAGCAGTGTAGTCTTAGTGTACGCTGTGCCATGTACATGGTAATATATCAAACATCATAAAATACGAGTATTTACTACATTTATTTTTTCTAGAATTTTCCAAATAATAGAAATGTAGTTTTTTTTAAGTTGTATATAGGTATTTTTAATTTTTGATAGTAGATTTTCTTAACTTACAAAAATGGCATCTCAAAAGAATTGGGCGATTATTTCTGCTAAATGTTGTAACCCTTTAAAAGTTGAACAACATAAGAAAGTCCGCGTACAATAACTAAGAAATGTAACAGACTGGATGTGCTCTCTAGACTTAGGAATCATTAGTGGCACGAAAAAATGTGATGCATGTAGGAAAAACATTAGTGACAAACACAAAACAGAAGATGAATTTTTACCTTGTAGTAGTGAAAATTAAATGAAGTTGTCTTCTCTTGCTTTGGAAAAATATCTTAAAAGATCAAAAACAAGTGTTTAAATTATGTTAGGCCTTCCGTCACTAAACACTTAATTGTATAAATACTATGCGTATTAACTTTGTAAATACAAATTATATTAGAAATACAGTTCTATCCACGCAAATATCAACAAGTTAATATTTTTCCCAAGTGAAATTAATTTTGCCAATTTCTATTATAAGGAACTTGTAAATGATTACAAATAACACTGGAAAACCAAGAAAAAGATCATCCCTGTCATTTAAAACTAAGGATGAAGGTGAGTGGCTTTATTCAAAATTTAACTTTTAGCATGTATATCGCCAATTAAAATGTGAGATATAAGTCTTTCTCGGCGTATCTTCGATATAAATTCTTCTCGGGTTTGCCGCCGAATCACATTTTCTAATGTCAAGCTTTCGGCTTCCTTCAGATACAACAGTCCTGATGATGATGGCGGCAGTGGAAGTCGCCGAAAGCTTGACATTAGAAAATGTGATTCGGCGGCAAACCCGAGAAGAATTTATAATTAAAATGTGTACACTTCCTTCTGACACAAAGTTAAAAGAATCATGAAAATTAAATTAAAACAATAGTATATCATTTAATGAATTAACAAACTATAGGAGGGTAATGTTACATAAAAAGGCTAACTTAATAATTTTAAGTCCGTTAGAATTATGTAGGCCTACCTTAGTATTCATAGCCTAGAAATGGTCTGCTTTTCACCTCACTAGCGTGTATTCTGGTAGTAAAATATTTTTTTATACAAGAACCCATTGGGATCCCATCTTGAAATTTTGCATGCATGTAGTCAGTTAGACCATACAACACATACATTTTTTATAAAAAAAATCCGAGAGTACGTATTTTGGAAATTTCAAAAAAAAAAAAATAATTTAGGGAGCATAGTCATGTTACATATCAAATTGAAGGGAATTTTTGGAGGAAAACAGTGGTGCAAGTTTGAGCTCTCTAGGTTCTACAGTTTTTGAGCTACAGCATTTTAAAACAATCATAAATCAATCAAAAAGTCATTTTTTGTATTTTTAAACCCTTGAAACTCAAAGATCAAAAGTCAGAAAAATTTGAAATTTCAAATTTAAACTAGTGTTGGTGGATACATTACCTGAAAAAAAAAAAATTCATCCAAATCTGAGAGGTCAAGGTTCAAATCATACACTAGAATTGGTCGATTTGACATGGAATGACCCCCAGCATTAATAATGTTTTAAACTGAAATACTGTACATTTGTGTTATTCTTGTGTGTTGTATACTTGTCACAACTCCCAGCCTTCATCTTTGGTGAGAGATGGATTATTGTCAATATTCTGTGTGATTTGCAAGGCCTATGAACAGTTTCCTTTCCCTCATCAAATAAAATTGTGCACACTCATACAATTTTCTAAGGACATTATAGAGAATATAAGATGTCATACAGGATTCAACCACAGCTACAAAACAGAAAACGAGTTAAGATATTAAAAGATTTCAAAGAGTTTAGGATGGCAGAACAATAAACGGTTTAATTCTAGATGACGGTACCACTACAACACAATTAACATTTTCTGCCAATAAAATTGTTGGCAGGCACAGATATTACATCAAGCTAAACTTTTGTTTTCTTCCTAGTAGTTGTGGTTAGGTTGAAATGGGACCTAGCCCAAGGGGAAATTTGTTGTTAAAGCCATTGAAACGCGGTACTTGCGTACAGTGGAAACACCTGCTTCCATGTACAAAAACATTTTACTATCAGAAATTTTTTTGTAATGCAGAGAAGCTGAAATGTCAAGAACACATTACAATAAAGGAATTATTGTGGCATAGCGGTATCAATATCTAGAATTAACCCTAATAAATGGTTGATCAGAATGTGCTTGATAAACCTTTGCAGATGCTAAATACTTAAAGGTAGAATTATTATGACCAAAATACAACTTAAAATAATGGCATCGAATATTTGGCCCTCCTTATTCAGCGATAAATGTTTAAATTTAAGTGCTGCAAAGGGAGTTAGTTTCTAGTTAACTAAGCTGAAACAAAGGATTAGTGTTGAAGATTAACTGGAGATGGTGATTCCACTTCAGCTACATATCTATGTGCGGGCTAGTGACATTGTATTACTGTGGTAGTCAATCAAAAAATGTATTATTTTCAAGCAGCATCCTGGACCATTATAATAAGTCCAACAACTAACTACTGCGGTATAGGTCCACTAAGGGGAAAGTAGTAACAATGGACTCGCCATTCAAGTTTACCTATCTAGGTTTATATCCACTTTTGAATGTTTGTTCACACGAACAGGCGAGACTTAGTTTTTTTGAGATCACTCCATACCACTTAATGTACTTACACACAAGATATAGGTTTCTTGCTATGAATGAAAGTAACTACCAAAATCATTCACATATGACAGTCACCACTGAATGATGAAAATAGATTAACAACAGTTAAGGTTATATAGTAGAAACTATTCTTCCAACTTTAAATCATGTCGTTTGCAATATTTCCTCCCGAGTGGTTAAAATATAATCAGTTTTAATTTATCGTAACAACTAACTAAAATAGTTTATTGATTATTGAATAAAAACGTACTGTAATCTGCACAGTGATATTACTTACAGTTTAATTGTTATTATGTTTTATATCTAAAGATACTTTTCCGGAAACATTTTTAACAGGTCACCGTTCTCTCACCTGCTTCTGCCAAGGAAGTAAACAAGCAGAAATCTAGGAAGCTTGTCCATAATTCAACAACAATTATTAGCTGCACAATCCGAATCATCGTAAAGAATCACCAACACTAAATTAGTTCTAGTATTTCGCACATATTGGTAGGTAAAAATACACAGTTTTCATTTATAAAAACACGAAATGAACTATTATTCTGAACTGGCGTAAACAGCATCCATTGCACTTTGAAGTAGTCTTCAAACGGTACGTTTACATTGTGCTTTGCATTTCACAGGGCGGCTTGCAAAGCTCTAAATACACAAAAAAAAAAAAAGAATAAGAAATAAAGAAAGATAAATCCACTTCTGCTTTCGTTAGTAAGCATTAAACAAACAATACGAAATTTTAATAATAACCAAACTTAAATGCCATTATCCCTGATTACTGCATTCCAGAGATGTGAACACTTTGCTGCCATCTACCAGTGGCAATAAAAACTATGCTACTTTAATGAATGGTGTCGTTGAAAATCGGAGAAGTATCCAGTTACAAGAAGAAAAATAGGCCGAAACTACGGCCGTGCCGAAACTATTACTTAGGATTTATTTATGATGATTATTATGTAAAAGTAAAAAGAAGTTATGTTTGATTCACACATTACTTACCTACATTTTTAGGTAATGTTGTTGGATTACACTTATTTCCCGTATTTTAATTTTAACCACAAAGACAACAACCTTCTGAAATTTGACTGTGTGTGGCTTTCAGTTACTTGATTTTAACAGTGAAAAAAGCGCGTATAGCTCGTGCAAATTGTCACCTCGACCCCTTTCCAGCTTACTGTGCGAGGTGCCAAGTAAATTCGGAAGGTTTTCTAGTTGGAATTCATAATTACTTGTATTAATTTTCATAATTTAGGATCAATGCCATATGTCTGCTTTATGACAGAGGTTATATTTTATGTGATCTGTGAGGTATGATTTATTTATCTTACACTATTCTCTTTTGGGTAAAAATGTCACAAAAGGAAAAATATCAGATTTGGTAGTTTTTCGAAAAAACCCATACCCGTTCATCTGAGATGTTAGCAAAATTTGTAATACATCATATCCATTGGTAAGCAAAGAACACAAAAAACAAACATTACGTTGGAGTAAAGCAACATTTATCAAAGTCTCATGGACAACAGTCAGCAATAGACGAAATGAAAAATTTAAATGAAGCTAAATTAAAGCGAATGGGTTCATAGAAGTAACGAGAAGTGTTTAGTACTGACCAACCGAATCTTATCCTGTCAACGACCTCGAGTTTGACCTCTAAATCTAAACTTTTCAACAGGTTTATGATCCTGAAATTCCAAAAAGGATTGACTAGACAATAATGGACGTAATGATTGTGGACGTGTTGCCTTATGTTTTGGTGCAAGTCGAAGCATTGCGGTGACTCAATTTCACTGATCCCCAAGCAGTTCTAAAATATTTTTCTTATTTCATCCGATATTTGCGAACATCACTGATGCCACAAACATAAAAGAAAATTAAGACTAAAAAATCTAAAATAAAGACTTTATTGGCAAAAGGCGAAAGGGTGAGTGCTACCACTGATATCGGTACCAATTTCTAAGCTTTACAACTCATTTTATCGTAAATCATCAACGCTTAAAAGTTATATTGGTTGCATGAGTGCTGGAACAGGCTCATACCAGTAGATACATTGAGCAAAACTTTACAGAGATGGTGAATGAATGGAGTTTAAACGGCAAGACTTTTCAGGTCCTAGCAGTGCACCAAACAGTGCTCCATGACTGGTCAATATGAATCTATAGATTGGGTGGCACACACGCTTCAGTTGATGATAAAACTCGCACTATTTTCAGACTATGAAAACAAAAACTTATTTAAAAAATGCTGAAAAATCGTAGGCCATTTCAACAATTACAAGCAAGCAGCTGGAAAACTGACAGAATGTCAAAAACAGTGTGGATTGCTAGAACATTATTTGGTGCAAGTTGTCGATGTGAGGAGTGGCAGCACATAATTGATGTCACAAAGGCTTTTAGAGCAAACGCATGAGGTCAAATTGTACAATGTTGAATATGGTAAGATTGGTACTTCTTTCTCTAGTGAATTTGATGTTATAAAGAACCTCACAGACGTTTTGATATACTTTATTTATAATTTGATGACGCATACCTATGATATCACTATTAACCCGGAAACTGCAAGTTCGATCAGAAAGCGAAGATGAGATGATGACACAGGTGAAAAACTCACTGTACGAGTCTTTCATCACCAAATTCTCTTTTATATAAAAGACGCCTTTCGTTGACCGCTGCGACAATACTGGACCAAAGAATTAAATCGAAATATCTCAGTTCCAATTAAGTGTATGTTGCAGAGACAGAAATAATATCATTTTTGACGGATTACAGTCCGGTGGCGGAGAAAATGTTCGCTCAGTTTCTACAGAACTGATCTTTCCACCCTCCAACATTCAGCAGGAAATGGAGTGTCTTTGGGATACGCACTATAATGCTCTAAATCAGCTAGAAGCAACTGGATCTGAAGATGTCAAAACTGTTCTGAAAGAAAGATTTTAATCTGATCTGTTATGCCGACATATTTTGTTGATTGAACAGCAGTCCATATCCTACCCTGAGAAATGTGGTCGTAAGGTATCTTTCTGTTCCACCTACCAGTGTTCCAAGCGAGCAACTATCGTCGTAGTTATCAGCTTAGTATATTAATAATTCCGTGTGGTCGTAATGACTTGGGTCCGCATTCGCCTCTGTCGTAGCTGCCTTAACATAATCCAACAATCCTACCGGGTACAGGTGACCTATTAACGTGGAATCCGAACCACGGAAGCGTTCTGTCGTACTTCACATTACACAACAAGCTGTGCCAGATGTGAAGATCGGGTTTAGGGCCTATGAAATTCTCCGCGGAGACAGGGATTCGAGCCGGTGACCTTTCGATCTCCAGTCAGTCGCCTTAACCACAGAGCCACCAGGCAGATCCTACATCTGCTTGGTGAAAATGTAGAAAAACTACTTTTCTTACAGTACAATATCAGACTTTTTAATGACGAATATTAAAATTAATTAGTAAAATGAAAATAATATTTTCTTTTTATTTTATTACTGTTTTTATTATGAAGTACTTGACTTTCAAACAAATTAATTATTGTAATCTTGGTTGAGAATGATAATCGGTAATTTTCTTTCATTTTTGTGATTGGTAATTAGGTAATCACCAAGTGTTGCATAAAAAATCTTGATAAATTAAATATTTATTGATATCTTGTATGTTACACTTTGTGATTAAATTTTAAAATTTTAAAATAATAAATTATTTATAAAAATATTGTGAAGATATATCAATGTGTTGATTTTTATCAAAGTTTATTTACTAAAGTAAGTCTTTAATATGTTTATTATCTTTATTCGCGTTAAATTGTTAGTATAACATAAACAAATAATTATGTTTGTATTTTTGTTACATAGATCATTTATCATTTTAATTTCATTTAGCATGATTTAACTGTGTAAAATACAATTCATTTCCATATGCAATAGAAATTTTAACATCACTGAAAAAGTTTCGGTTTCGGCCGAAACTGAGAGCGAGGCCGAAGATTCGGTTTCGGCTAAAAATCCTGTTTCGGTCGGACACTAATTAAGGCTATATATATAGATCTGATCCAGCAATATGATGATATTCACATCTCTTTCAACAGTTCTTGATTGATATTTTTAAATTACGGGAATGATTTTAATATATCGCTGTAGTGTGTAATTAAAGGGTGAGATAATATTTTTTATATCTTGGAATGACCTCCAAAATATATAATTTAAAATTTTGCTATAGATAATTGCAAAATTACAGGATAACCGGGTTCTATTGTTTCTTCCACGCATAATTGACAGTTGAATGGTGTTTCATCAGCTTTATAAATATATTAATTATATATCAGATAATACATATTCTCAAAATGAACTTTTAACACCGTATTGACAACAAAGTTTCTACGACTACATATACTACAATTCATAAAGTTGTGACAAAGGCTGAAATACACACCTCAACAGTTTCTCAATCAAACTCAGTCTTCCCTAAAACTTAAAATTTTCCAACTATTTATTACAAAATTACAGTAACCAGAGCCTTGTTTTATTTATCATTTCCTGTTTGTATTTTCTCATTCTATACAACAATTGATACGAACGAAAATAATCAACATCCGTCGATTATAAGCTACACCTTACTTTTACAGCAAAAGAAAAATAAATCATTTATGTAATAATATCACTCTAGGAATTATTTGATATAATCTAAATTTTCTTATATTATTAATTATATTAACATGTATATAGAATTATAATGTGAATATGACAAAGCCTATTTCAATATTGTAATGACTAATGGTGAATAAAATGATTATGATTATGTGTGATAATAATGTATTGTATACAAGATCTCATGTAATTAACAAATTGATAACCAACGTTAGTTAAAAAAAATTACCAAAAATGCAAGAACATAATTTAAATAAAAGAAAATTTCAGTAAAACCCGGAAACTAAGTGTTATCACTGCAAACAAATAATATAAAATTTATCACTTCCTCATCATTTGAAACAGACTTCATACCGCAAATGTTTCTTTGAATACTCATTAACACACATTGCTTTGAATATCATATCTATTTCATCCAAAAAATTAAAGAAGACAATTATATACTTGATACCCAAATTAATTCCCAGACAGAAATTATTTAATGCAATTAAAGATCCCTCACAAAACTATTCAGTAATTCTCCATAGATACAAATACGTGACGATATATACAATAAATCCTTAGAAACGAAAAATTATCTTCCTACCGGGAAATTCTGCAAGCAGTCCCAATTTTCAAGAAGGGAGATCGAAAAGAACCTAGGAACTACCGATTATATCTCTATTTGTAGTAGACTTTTGGAACATGTTATATGCTGAAACATTATGAAGTTTGTAGACGAAAGATAATTGCTTACACCGAACCAACACGCATTCCGACAGAGCAGATCGTGTGAAATACAGCTGTCCCTATTTTCACATGAGTTAATGAAAGCTATTGACGGATGATAACAAGTTGATGAAATTTTTGGGATTTTCAGAAAACTTTCAACTCTGTATCACATAACTAACTTTTAGTGAAGATTCGAGTGAACAGTGCATCGGAATAGATTTGTGAAAGGATACGAAATTTTCTAACTGGATAGTTGCAGTATGTCGTCGATGACGAAGAAGACTCTACTAAATTAGATGTTACATCTGACGTCCATAATGGAAGTGTAATGGGACCACTTCTTTTCATAATGTTTATAAATGTTCTTCGAGACAACATTAATAGCAGTTTCTGATTTTTCAATAATGATGCAGTCATCCATAGGGAATTAATGAATTCGGCATATTGCTTAAAAATGGAAGTTCCTCTCAACAGTGTATTGGCGTGTTGCGATCAATGGCAACTTACACTGAATTGCAAAAAGAGCAAGGCAATGCGCATAACTAACAAGAAACTACTGTTGTTTAGGAGTTTGTTTATGTTACTGGCATAACTGATTCCATGAAGTATTAGGACGTAACAATACAAATCAATATGAAATGTGGCTTGCACATGACCTCAGTCGTAGGTAGAGCTAATTTAGAAATGAGATAGCATCTAAAACTCTCGTGAATCTACATTTGGACTTTTGTGGTGACGTTTTGTATCCATATTGCAAGAGATTCATATACAGTATAGAGATAGATTGCCACAGTCCTCACGAATGAGTCGCAAAACTGATACACTGATTAGGCTGGGATTGTCTGTCCATTCCAATCCTGAATAGCATTAGGTTCGAAATAATTCATACAAGCATCAATAAGGCACGTAATTTCTTCAATCTTTTCTCTTTGCGACCCAGATAGGTTGGTGAACGAACTACACAGACGGAAAAAAAAATCCCAACACCAAGAAAAAATTATTGTAGAGTAATGAAATTTGGACAATGCATTTGTCAAGTTAACATGTTTAATTGATTAAATTTTCCAGATCACAGGTTAATTTAAGCTCAAGAAAATGCATTTCAAATGTGAAATACTGTTAAATTAATAGCCGGTGTAACCTCCAGAATTTTGAATGCAAGCCTGCAAACGTGAATGCATTGTGTCATACAGGTTTCGAATGTCACTTTGTGGTATGGAGTTCCATGCTTGTTGTACTTGTGCTGTTAATACTGGGACGGTCAGTGCTGGCTGTGGATGATGCTGGAGTTGTCGTCCAATGATATCCCATACGTGTTCAATTGGAGACAGATCTGGTGATCTCGCAGGCCAAGGTAACATGTCGACACTCTGTAGAGCACGTTGCGAGACAACAGCGGCATGAGGGCGAGCGTTATCCTGTTGAAAAACTACCCCTTGAATGCTGTTCATGAATGGCAGCACTACAGGTTGAATTACCAGACTGACGTACAAATTTGCAGTCAGTGTGTTTGGTATAACCACAAGAGTGCTCCTGCTGTCATAGGAAATTGCTCCCCAGACCATGACTCCAGGTGTAGGTCCAGTGTGTCTAGGCCGCAGACAGTTTGGTTGCAGGCGTTCCCCTGGCCTCCTTCTGACCAACACTCGGCCATCACTGGCACCAAGGCAGAACCTGCTTTCATCAGAAAACACAACAGATCTCCAGTGTTGGTCAGAAGGAGGCCAGGGGAACGCCTGCAACCAAACTGTCTGCGGCCTAGACACACTGGACCTACACCTGGAGTCATGGTCTGGGGAGCAATTTCCTATGACAGCAGGAGCACTCTTGTGGTTATACCAAACACACTGACTGCAAATTTGTACGTCAGTCTGGTAATTCAACCTGTAGTGCTGCCATTCATGAACAGCATTCAAGGGGGAGTTTTTCAACAGGATAACGCTCGCCCTCATACCGCTGTTGTCTCGCAACGTGCTCTACAGAGTGTCGACATGTTACCTTGGCCTGCGAGATCACCAGATCTGTCTCCAATTGAACACGTATGGGATATCATTGGACGACAACTCCAGCATCATCCACAGCCAGCACTGACCGTCCCAGTATTGACAGCACAAGTACAACAAGCATGGAACTCCATACCACAAAGTGACATTCGAAACCTGTATGACACAATGCATTCACGTTTGCAGGCTTGCATTCAAAATTCTGGAGGTTACACCGGCTATTAATTTAACAGTATTTCACATTTGAAATGCATTTTCTTGAGCTTAAATTAACCTGTGATCTTGAAAATTTAATCAATTAAACATGTTAACTTGACAAATGCATTGTCCAAATTTCATTACTCTACAATAATTTTTTCTTGGTGTTGGGATTTTTTTTTCCGTCTGTGTATTTCATCCAATTCATAAATGAAAGTAGTTGTTCGCATATTTGCCAATAAATTCAAACAATACCTACGTCGTCAGTCCACCAGACCATCCCTGTTCAATTTATGTATCAACTCTTTGACGCTCTTGAAAGGACTGTGGAGAGCAATCGTGTATTGAGCGGCTCCTCATTGTAATTTTTATACCCTGTCAATCAATCCATTGTGATACTGATCCCAGACTACACGACATTATTCCAAGTATGGACGCACGGAAGTTTTGTTCGCTATGTCATTTGCATGAGCAATACAATTCTTCAAAATGCTACCTATGATTCGTATTCTAGATTAGCTTTACCTATATCCGCCACTGAGTTTCTATGTTATTTTCGACCTCTTTGCTTGAAAATTGGGAACCACTTACACAATTTTCCAGCCAGAAGGTAATTTATCACTTCCAAGAATTTGTGGTATATATTGGAATGCAAAGGTCCGAATTCCGTTTCGTACTTAGAAAATACTGTTACTGTGAAACCATTGGGACCTGGCGATTTACCTCAATTCAGAAGCTTTAATTGTTTGACAATACCTGCACTACGTATTTGTAATAAATCCTGGATTAATTTCACATGATTTTGAAAAATGCTTATGTTTTCCGTATTTTCGTCGGCGAATGGACTTTTAACCTCGGTGTTAACTACGGTAGTCTTGTACCAGCTGCGTTAACTTCATGTCCGTTTTGTATTAGCACTGGCATATCGTTGTCGATACAACTGAGTTTACTTATATAAGTCCAATATTTCTTTGGGTTTTTCGTGAGGCTCTTGAAAGTGAATTGCAAAGAAAGTATCTAAAGGCCTCACTAATCTCATTTATAACACATCCCCTTATCTACCAGTAGTTTTCTAAGTCACAACAGTACCTTTCCTTCTTGAGCGAGCGTATATCCTCCTTTGCTCTTTAATAAATCTTTTTAACTTCAAGTACATACCACAGGGGATTATTGCCTTTCTTAACTATCCGTTTCGCTATATGCTTGTGCAATACATATCTTTCGTGATTATTTGTACAAATCGAGGACACTCCTCTTCAACGGTGCCTCTTCTTGAATTCAATGTACGATAATTATCGCTCAAGTACGTTCTAAAACACTCCTTTGAGACTCTCTCTAATCCATAAACCATCCTTTCTTTTTGCATTCCGTTATTCATTTTACAGTTACCGTTGTGTGAACTCTTATTTCTGTTGTCGTTGAAATATCCGTCAATAATTCAGACGTATGTATAGCGAGAAAATCTTAATTTCTTTCGTTATCATTACGGCACCACTCTGATTCAGAAACGAGCCGCTCAAGATGATGATCAGAGAAAGTACGAGGATGATTTCACAGGCTGATGTATCCCTGTTACCAGTAACGTGCAAATAATTGGTCCAGTCGATATATGGCAAGTTGAAATCACCTATAAGTATTATTAAATGGTCCGTAAATAGACGAGATATATTATTTACACAATTTCTTGACGACTCAGCAATTGTTACTCGTTCATCTGGTTGTCGAATAATGGGGCCTAACACAAATTTTGCCATGGCTACACGTGAGCTTAATCCATAAGTTCTTACTGATCATATCGACGTCTATTTCGTTCTATGGGAGGTATTTTCTAACAACTGTAGATATACAACCACTATCAGAGCGCAGTCTAATTTGTCTGAAAACGTTTGTACTTCTATTAAAACTTCTGCGGAATTTATATTTGATTTTAAACAGCTTTCAGAAATTATTATGAAATCTGATTTTGTGCTACTAATTTGCTTTATGGTTTTGGATGTTTGTTGTAAACACTTCTATGGTCAACTACGATAACGTTTAGCTATTTAAGTTCTCTTAAGATACTCCTAAAATGCGTTGTTGCGCCTTTTTGGATTACCTGTAATTGTCTTTCAATTACTGGGTCTTGCTCTCCCAGCATAAAAATCCTCCCAGTTCATTCCACACTGGCCTTGTCACCCGACCATCCGATTTTCGTGTGTGGTGCACTCCTGATCTATTCGAGGCAGCCATACACGACTCAACCCTAGTGCGAAGATCGAGGAGTAGGTAGCCAAAATTGTCACAGAAACGTTGTAATGTTTGATTTAGAGCTGTGTTGAGCTGATCCACAATCTGTGCTGTGAACGATGCTGCAGGCAGTTAGCTATGCCGAAATCTTGCAGCCACTGGCCGCAAATTTCACCCTTTAAACAGACCACAACAAAAGAAAGAATATCTTCCGACATATGGCAGCAAGCGTCGTCGGTGCCCGTATGCGCCACAATCTGCAGTTGGTCACACACTGTCCGTTCAATTATGGGGCTCAATAACCCGTCTAATGTTGGAGCTTCCGACCACTGCAATCTTCTTCTGCGATTGCTCAGAAGAAGCGGTCTAGGGGGTGACGATTACGAACCTACCTAAGTCCTAGGCAATACGACAAACCGGTTGCACAATGGTACGAATTCACCTTCTAGGCCTACAGGCTTCGAAGACTGCCTCTGCATGCGGCTTCGACCACCACTAATCAAGACCACTCACCATCAGGGAACCGTCGCACAAATGTCATATTCTCTGTCTCATTGCAGAAACGATGATTGGTAGGGGAGTACCTGTGACACCCATTTTTACATTTCCTGCAGTCTCTTGCGGCAATTTCTGAAAGTACAAGCAGCTTATATGTTTCCGGAATAAAATGTTACAGTCACTTACTTTCAGTAATTTCTGGTCTGTACAGTTACCAAAAGATAAAGCTTCTCACCTTGGCTCCTGTTCTCGTGAGTTTACTTGTGCCTACCTGGAAAGCAGCAATTAATTAACAACATATAAGGCTCTTTCTCTTCGATCGTGGTCACTTCAAATTTTCTCAGAATTGTTCAAAAGGTTAGAAGGAAATTTCAAACTACTAAATCATAACAAAGGGAGATTAAATAATCTTTCACTCCTTTAATGTACAGCTTTCCTTAAATTTTGTTATACCCACCGCCCGTTAAATTATTTAAATTTCTATCTGAATATTTATTACACAACAGATTTTTCACCAGGTACATAATTTCTCCTTTTCAAAAAAAAAAAAAAAAAAAAAAAAAAAAAAAAAAAAAAAAAAAAAAAAAAAAAACCAGAAGACAGTTCTTCCACGTCCGCAAATAATCCCTTGAATTTCTTAATGCTTTCGCTAACAATCCCTAACCATTTCTTTGAAAATCACACAAATTGTGCAACATTAAAGTTCCTGCCAATTTCTTGCACACTTGTTACACAATTATAAATTATAAAGTCAATACTTGATGGCTGATTCACAACTTCTAAACAGGAACAGAATTTAAAACAGCAGAATAGATGTGGTAATTTTAAACAATTGCGCAACCGCTAAGTGTCGACTAATATTTAATTTCGTTGGTAATATTATTGCTTCTCTAACCTGACACGCTTATGTAAACTTAGCTTTTGTTAGTTTCGACGAAAAGACTTAATTTGAGTGATTATACTTAAATCCTCACTTTCGATGAATAACTACAATAAAATGCCAGACAACTTACTTACTCCCCGAACAAGACAAAGACCAACTCAGACGGTAACCGCAAATAACTAGAAGCACACGCTAATCTCACTCACTACCACAAAAATTAAAACTGCGCTGGACCGAAGGTCAGACTCCGATGAAGACTAGTCATGAAAAAAATAGCCGCGCTTTGTGGCGACTCGTACTTTTATACTGACGCTTCTTTTTGATGAAATGCTTACCCGGACGCCAGAACTGTATCACAATGCTTGCCGCTATGGGTGGATCCTAATATTACACCACGCTCGCAATCCATAATTTTTACAATAATACTCATACTAATGTCATAAAATACATTTTGTAAAGCCCTAGAACCGTCACAAGCTTCCAGCTGTAACACTGTCGTTTGGTCCAAAAATCAGCAAATTCAACCTACGTCAGCAATCACAGTCTCTTCATTTATCATCTTTTGAAATAAGAATTCCAATTGAGGAGTGAATGATAGAACGAACTCAAAACGAGTTCTAAATAACACAATGTTCTCTGGTACTAACCTCAAAGAGCACAGATATTGTTCACTAATTACCTGCAGCCAATAATCATGACTTAAATAAAACCCAAATATGACAATACACATTAGTTTAAACGACACGCCAGTTACTATACTCAGTAGTTACTTGGATATACCGTATAAATGTCAAATTTACTAGCAAATTAAAGCAAATAATCAAAGACCAAATAATATCTACCTAAATCCCTAAAATTGCCTTTATAGGAAACGAAGATTACTATAGTCCACTTCTACTATAATAGTCATCAAAAGGCAAATAAGGAATTGCTTTGAAATTCGACGCGAACTTGAATTTATTTCGGCATGAAGCGATTAATGGCAACTTACACTGAATCGCAAAAGTGCAAGGCAATGTGGGTAACTAACAAATTGAATCAATTTTTTTAGGAGTACAAAATAAATGGTTAAGTTATTAACACGGTTGATCCATTGAAGTATTTGCGCATAATAACACAAGACAACATAAAATTTGACATGCACATATCTTTGGTTATAGGCAGAGCAAAATAATTACATGGAAAAATAAATCTACATACCAAACGAAGCTTTGGTTCAGAGTAATAAGTACATTTCCATAAGAAGTGTATTTGTACAAGAATAATTCTGTAACAAAACAGATAAATAACCCAGAAGTGCACTTTAAAAGTATAGCATGCATATTAATTATAAAAACTTCATTGATATAAGTTACTGCTAACTATTATCAAGATATCTTTCAATGACATTCTTCTGTGGATCACACCGAGCGTGGTGGTGTAACGGCTAGCGTTCTGGCCTCGCATTCGGGAGGACGACGGTTCGAATCCCCGTCCGGGCATCCAGATTTGGGTTTTCCATGGTTTCCCCAAATCACCCCAGGTGAATGCCGGGATGCTTCCTTCAAAAGGCCATTGCCGAATTCATTCCCATTCCTTGCCCCCCCCATCCTATCCCGTCTCTAAAGACCTAGTTGTTATAGGAGACGTTAAGCAAAAAAAAAAAAAATTCTGTGGATCAGAAGGAGTTATCATTTAAAAATACTTTTAACTTTATTCTGAATTTATCATCCACCAGAAATATAAGATTTGTTAGTATCTAGATCTGCAGAAATTGTAAAGCAATTAGAGCACTTGCGGTGGGGTAAAGCGCCGGGTTCCGACGGCATCCTAGTAAGAATATTTTCAGAGTAAGCGTCAAAATCGAAACATTTCTCTCCTACATTTGCTACTTCCTTACGACTGGAAAACTGAGCAAGTATCCCAATTTTCAAGAAAGGAGATTGGAATGACTGCAGGAACTACCTATCCATATGTCTAACATGTGTTGGCAATCGAGTTCTGAAGCATGTTACATGCCCGAACATTATTCTTCTAAACGAATTGCTGTCACCAAACAAATTCGTTTTTGGGAAGAACAAAACGTGTGAATCGCAATTGACCCTATTTACGCATGACGTAATAAAAGCAAAAGATGGAAGTTCACAGATTGATGGAATACTTTGTATTTTCATAAAGATTTCGAAGGCTTTTAGCTAAGAGTCTATCATATAATAGATTCGTGATTGGATACGAGATTTTCTAACTGGTTGGTAGATGTATGTCTTCGCTGGCGAAGAAGCTTCTAGTGATCTAGATGTTTCATCAGGTGTCCTCAAGGAAACTTAATAGGACCAATACTTTAAAAAAATATATCTGGAATGCAACGTTAATATAAGTTTAGGATTGTTCGCTGATGATGCAGTTGTCTGTAGGGAAGCAAGGAATTCGGCTGATTGGTTAAAAATTCAGTGTGATCTATACGTTATTTAGGAATGGTGTGCATATTGACAGCTTACACTGAACTGCAGAACGTGCAAGGCAATGAGCATAACTAACAAATTCGTTTGTTCAGGAGTACAAAGTATTCAAGTTAAGTTTTGACTTGGTTGATACCCTGAAGTATTTGAGCGTAACAGTACAAAGCGACATGAAATGGGACCAGCGAAAAATTTCGGTCTTTGGTAGAGCTATTTCTAGGTTTGATTCATAGGTCGAATTTTATGACACATAGAAATGCGATAGTCTACAAATAATTTTGGGTGCCCATTTGAACTACCGTTGTGTCTTTTGGAGGTTTTGTCACAAGGGATTATTTGATAAGTTAGAAAGAGTACAGAAAAGAACCACTCGATTTAGAACTGCTTGCCACAGTCCTTACAAAAGCGCCACAGATACGTAGAGTGTGCTGGAATTGTCTGGCATACATACAACTTCGATTCGTTTAAATTGATTAACAAGCTTGCAAACAATACATTTCTTTTATGAGTGGGAAGAAATAATTCCCGTACCACGTTATTTAGTTTGCAATGACAGGAGATACATGATTGTAAAAATTATTTATCGTACCAATGCTTAAATTAATTATTTATTTCCTGGTATTAATCTCGACTGAAAAGCATAGAGTTAATTTTGGTGCAAAACACCCTATGCCATCCACAGTTTCATGAACTGCAATGCATACATGTAGATATCGATCTCGTTGAAGATAGTATTACGTGTTTTTACATTCTTTTAGTTTGAATTCATTATTCTCCGCATTTAACTTCGAAATAGCTCACAAATAAAAACAAAACAAAAATAGTCTTACTCGTGGGATCAATTATACCGCCAAAGGTTGTCAAGCACACAAAGGATGCAGTCTCCGTCATTGGTATTTACTCCAATTAGATTGTACACTTCAGAATAGTATATTATTTTTATTCGCCCCAAATAGATGGAATAGCATGGCCTCGAACCATTACCAGTCTGTCAATGTGAGGCACAATGGTGTGGGAAGATTGTATTTCATAGGGAAGGGGGTCAGGGATTAAAATATGTTACCAAGAGAAATGATGAATGATTTACCAAAAAGCTGAGGGAATTTCAAGTTGAAATTGGTAGAGGCCAAAAGTAGGTGGGTAAAAGAAAGGGGAAAAATGATTGTGTAGGGAAATTGCCACCGGAGCTTGCGTTCCATCGCAATTAAATTAAATTAAACCTTAATTTGGCCATAAGGTATTTTCGTAATTCTACATACCACGTCATCAATTCTCTTCACACAAGTATAATTTTCCTCCCATTTCGCGATTAGCTTTGGGGATATACATGGGCTGTACAACCGGACTTCATTAACTTCAGCGAATACATCTGCCTGATCCTGGTAGCGTTTCGTGTCTTTCTCCGGCCACTGTTTAGTTGCGACTTTACCTGATGTCACCATGTATACTCTGCAGTCTATTACGCAACAAGTTCACATATCCCTAGAGAGTTTCATTGGATGAACATCACACAACATATCATTAGGTTGTCAGAAGTTCCTCCAAAAAATCATTTCCGCAGGCGTTTTCCTCGTGGCCTCGTGTACTGCCGTCCTGTACAACAGAAATAATCGTACAAGTTGATCCAAATTTCCTTCGTATTTCTCCACGATTTTCATCAGATGTTCTCCTAACTTTTGTTGAAACGATCAACCATCTCACCGGATTGGGGGTGCCAAGTGTGTAGTTCAGCTCTTCTCAATACCCATGGTTGCGCACATTTCTTGAGGTACTGCAGATTTAACATTTCTCCCTTGTAATGAATGTGGTTCAAAAGTGACCCCAAAATTATTAATCAATTGGTCGGCTATAACTTTAACTACCATGGTAGCTTCTCAATCGGGAGAAGAAAACACTTGCAGTCAGTTACTGAAAGAGTCCATGATAACATACAAGTTCCAGCTGTCTGACACTGGGAAGGACCCAGTAATATCTAAGGCGATTCTTTAAAAAAGAATACTTCTGGAATGGTTCCCTTATTTTATGTTTCGTTCTCTTGATGGCATCATACATGCTGCAACTCTGGATCTACTCTTCCACATCCCTTCGAGATTCCATCCAATTGACCTTGCTCCTAGTTTAATCAAGGTTTTCTTAATATCCAGGTGTCCATCTGAAACACCTTTATGTATCTCACGGTGGATATATTACTTCATAATTATGGAAACCAGAATCTTTAATGCGTTATATCTATAACCCACAGCATCTTATCAAAATACCACGCAATCTTATTGCTTCCATTAAGCTTTAGTGGCAGCGCTCTTATCGGATATACCTCTCCACAAGGGACATTTGCTTCTGCATTTCCATTCGTGTACCGGCGCCATATCTGGATCAATACTTTCGTTTTTCGGAAATTCTGGCCATATCACAATTTTCACTCGACTTCATGATTATACTCGATATCACTTCTATGCCTTCTCGTACATCTATTTCCTTACAGTGTTTGTTGATGGCTTTAAGCAATCTTCAGAAAAAAAACATTAGCATTCCCATGCTTATTCCCTCCTCAAAGCTAGATTTTGAAGTCACACTTTTGAAGAATCTCTTTACATCGAGCTATCTCTCAGTAGAGGGGAAAGGACAAAGTGAGCCTACCTCTTGAACCAAAATAGTGTAACCAATAACCCTCCCTACATTCCATCTTTATAATCGATACACTCACAAACCTTAACCAGATTCACGTTTCAATGAACATTGTAATTGATGCCCTCCACGATAAGTTTGTAATCAATACCCCTATAACATCAACGAGGTTCACGCTTCTTTGAACACTATAATTGACACTCCGCGAAGGTAATCAGATGTAATCCATCACCTCTATAACCTAAACCAGCTTCACACATCATCATTCCATACCCTGCGAAGGTAACTGGTTGAAATCAATACGCCCACCCCACTAATCCTGTAATTGATACCCACGTGTAGGTAACTCATCGTAATTCATAATCCTGCGCAGGTGTTAACTAGTGGTAATCAATACCATCGCGCTGGTGTTGAGTCATAAACCGGTTGTAATCGATAACCCTAAACTCAGCTAACTTCGCGCTTCATTGAACATTGCAATGGAATTCGATAGATTGTAATCGATACACGGCGCAGTTAGTCAGTTGTAATCGATACTCTCGAGCTGGTATTCAAATCTGCTCATGCTGTATATAACGAACAAGTCTCGCTTTTTCGCCGTCAGTAATCTCGCAGCCCTCGAAGAATAAACATCATAGATGGCTGTCTCTTAGCAAGATCTTGTCTCCAGTGACGGTTAAAAACATGTTTATATAGTTATGTCTCTCGTAAATTATCATACTATATTCTGTACTCATTCCTTTAGTTATAAACTGATTGACTCGTTAAATCTTGCCGTTAAGTAATTGGAGATGATACCATATGTTTATTGTTGGTGATGTGGTGTTACGAAATTAAATATATTTTTTGTCATAGGCCTTAAGGAGTATAATTTGCGTGCTCCAAGAGAAGTTGTAAAGAAATTCTATCTAAGTAATTGTTTTTAGTACTATGTCTTTAGTGTTGTAGTTTTTTATAACTATTATTATTTTTCACAGATCTTGTTGAGATAGAACTCCCAACTGGCTTAAACATTCAATTTAGTTTTTTATTGGTTTAGTTTTTATTATTATTTTTCAGTCTCGTAAAAATCGATGTCTTGTAGCAACATTTATTCTCTCTACTTAAAGATGAGAAATTATCTGGTTTTAATTTTGTATTCAATTTCTTTGTGGATATTTAAACAAATATATGCATTTTTTCTATTAGAGCGCATAACTCCTCAACAACCACGTCCCAAATGGCCAAACATTACTATTTTTGAGTAATTTTTAAAAATTATTTTATGTAACAAGAGTATACATTTCGTGTTATTAAATTATATTTTCTTCTCATACTTCCTAAAGAGAGTCATATGCCTGCTGCAAATTGATGGTGATTAGAAATCCTATTTTAATAATTGTTCATGGTACTGTTTGCCTACTAGTGTTGGAATTTTATTAAATACTACTTTTTTTTATTATTGGTCTTGATGTTAAAATCCAGCGCCCAAGTGATTGGCATTTCACTGTAACGCTCTTTTCATTATTGGTAGGAATATTTTTTTAAAAATAAATACTTAATTATTTATTAGTTTTATTCTTCAACTTATTTTCCCCTCTATAAATTGGTGCTGGGAGCAATATTTTTTTGACGACGATTAGTCATCGTAAGTTTTAATTTGTACATTATTTCTTTGTTGATATGTATACTAATATATGCCTTTTTATATTTCAGACATGCCAGCCAACAAAGGAAGATATCTGAACTGCCTAGCCCTAACTGACAAACGCAACTAGCAGTAAGCATTAAATTTTTATCATTTGAAAGAATATTTATTTTTTATGTTATTATAACGGTATTTTTGTTTCAGTCTCACTGCAGTGGAGCGTCCAGACATCTCCAAGCTTGACAGGGTCATGGAGCATGCCTTCATCCAGTTTTCTACCCACACCACCAACACCAAATCAACTTGTTATATCACTATCTCCAGCAATTATGCCACAGCCACCAACGCACTGGAATAACGGAACTAGTGGTGAGAATATAATTTGGTTATTTAATGGGAGAACATTAATGCATACAGAACTTTTATATACACTAATGTTTTTATTTTCCAGGGTCCAGTATTCAGGGGTCAGCTATAAACAGGAACGATTCTTCTGCCAGCAAGAATGAGCTAGCGGCACCACCAATGTGGCGGGCTTTAGAGGTGCCCAACATTGTGGGTTTAAGCAGGCTCTCGCCGCACCCAAGCCAACAATTGCGGGTTCAAGCAAGCCTCGCGCTGCACCTCCCCGGCCTCTCACCATACCTATGCCCGCTGTTGTGGGGACACCTCACCGGCAGACCGCTATATCTGCTGGGTGACCTGTCATAGCAGACAGTTCTCGGCCGCACACATAATCATCAAGCAGCCAAACAGCAACCAATAGTCATAATACAGCAGCGATGGGGGGTGAGTTGGCAGCATCGAATTTGATCTTTGAAGCCAGGAAAAGTGCTTTTATGAGTAGAATTTATTCAGGCACTATTCACTATTCCCTAAATTTTATTAAACCTGTTTGTTTAATTTATGTTTGCCTTGAGCATTTGGCTAAAAAAAACTTCGCGAGATTGTTGGTAATCATTTCACCCCAGCCGTGAAGGTTCAGATTGGGCGGATTAGTACATTCAAAATTAAGGCGAACATTCTTAGCAAAATCATCCAGTTGTGTTTTTTTTAAGAGCTGTGAGATCATAAAGTCCTCCCGGTCGGATTGGTATGTAAAATGTGTGAAGTCAGAGATAATTGTAAAGTTAGGTGAGTTTCAAGAATAGAATAGTGTCAAAACTCTCGAGGGAGTCATATCCCTCGATATTAACATTTCTAAATTAGAATCTTCCTATACGCGATCTTCATATGCTGCTCTGTCACTAGATGACTGTAGAAAGAAGGCCGTTGTCAAGGTTAAAAACAAAGGTGGTGAGCTCTGCTTCCATTCTTGAATTTCACGTAAATGTGGCTAGAAACGTGGAGACCGAGTTAACAAATATAAGAAAGTAAGTTGGGACTACCTTCTTGTTATTTCAAATATTGGGTTACTGGTAAAACTCTCAGACGTTTCCAAATTCTAGAGGCAAAATCCAGACTATTCAGTTAATTTTTTCGGTCTGGATAAGTTAATGGTAGGAATAGAGTTGTCGAGCCCCTCCATAACTCGATAGAAAAATGCGGTAACCCCATAAACATGCTGATGATTACTGACGGAAGTGGGAAATTCTATTGTTGAGGTATTAACAACTTGTCGTGGCTAGTTAAGTTTTCATTATGTAATTATGATGGTGCTTTGCTCACTTACGACAGATGTCTGCAACATTTGAGACTCAAAGATGTTCCAGATCGTCACAAGATAGACTGCACAAAGGTGAATCCCGAAAGAGTTTAGCTAACTGGATACGACGATAAAACTATAAAATTTAAGGACTTTGTGTACCAGCAGCGTGTGCCTGTTGTCACTTATGTGGACTTTAAAATTTTCTTTTAACCTTATGACTCGTGCAGTCCTTCACCGATGTCCAGAAACACACCCATTTCGTTTCAGCATGTCAGGTTGTTTGTGCAGACGTATCTTGTCTGTCGCTTTTCAATTCCTTCAAAGGTAAAAATGACGAGAAATTGCTAGTGGAAGAAGTCGTCAAACTAATAAGGGAAGGTTGATAAAATTTACAAGATTTCTATTCCGCTTGTAATAACAGGTGTGCAGGAAGCAAATTTTGCTGATCCTACAGAATGATGTTATTATAACAGTATTTTTGTTTCAGTCTCATTGCAGTGAAGCGTCCAGCCTTCAAGACTGACAGGGTCATGGAGCATGCCTTCATCCAGTTTTCTACCCACACCACCCACACCAAATCAACTTGTTATATCACTATTTCCAGCAATTCTGCCACAGCCACCAACGCACTGGAATCACGGAACTAGTGGTGAGAATATAATTTGGTTACTTAATGGCAGAACATCAGTGCATACAGAACTCTGCTTCCTACTGACCATTCTTGAATTTCACGTAAATGCGGTTAGAAACGTGGAGACCAAGTTAACAAATATAAGAAAGTAACAGCCACCAACGCACTGGAATCACGGAACTTCTTTGAGAAATACATTGAACCGGGCACAGCTCAGGGTCGCGATCAGTGTTAAGTCACAAAAAAATTTAGGGGGCTGAATATAATGATTGTAATTTGCAGTTTAAAAATAAAAGGTATATACCTATTTTCTTTTACAATCTTTCTGGATGTGATCCTATGGGTAAGGTTTTATTCGACCTCGACGGCGATGGGATGGATGGGCTTCCTATCAATACAGAACGTTACATTTCTTCTCAAGAATATGCTTCAAACATATTAATGTTTCTGGATTCATACCGTTTCATGCAGGCCCCATTACACAAACTGGTTGGGACCCTTTAGGACGGCGACATGCGCATTACTCCAACTCATTTCGCCAACCCCGAGAAGTTCCAAATAGTTTAACGCAAGGGTGTCTTCCCCTGCTAGAACATGGATTAGTGGGAGAAGCTAACCAGGACCACACTTCCTCAAAAATTAAAATTTTACAGTTCGTTGTCAGATTCCGAAATTTCGGATTATGGTCATGAATACACGACACAAGCGTGGCTGACTTTCCAGATTAATGTGCATATATACAAAACTTTACATGGATATATATATATGTCGGATCCATCCGGGAAAAATCAGGAATAGGGCGGGTTGAATGGAGTTCCCGATTAGAGGCAGATGGCTCGTCAGCGAAGGTAGGCTGTGGATATCCCTCGGACAGTGGAGAGTAACTACGAGAACACAGCGGATACAAGGATCCGGTTTATTAGACTCAGTCTCACAATACAGAATGACAGATAACGGAGTGATGTCGCCTCGGTGGTCAGGCAGGAAGAGACCTCCGTGTACTGCGCGCTGCCCTTAAGTAGCCCCTCGTAGATGTCGCTGTGACACTGCTCGCCTGGAGTGATTTCGGGAAATCATGGAATCCGAAATCAGGCTGGTAGTTGCTTGTTGAAATGAAGTCTTCAAGAATGCCTGTCTCAGGCAGTGCTCTGTTGCATTCCTTGTGATCCCAGAAGGGTTTGTTGGATCCGTCACGGCTGTCTGATTGCCCGGCTTGGTGAGGCTGGTTTGGCGTTGCTTCACGGCCGACTCCTTTACACAGCATCTGTCGAATAAGTGAAGATTCTGTGAACAAAAGATGGTTAACCGCAGTATGTTCGGGTATCCTGACTTAAAGAACAATTTTGTTGAACAATGACATTATCAAAGTAATGAGGAAACAAACTAAGATAATCCAGGTTTAATGTATCTTTCCGATTTAACGTGAAAAAAGTACTATCTTCTTAACATCAAACCAAGTTTTTAGAAACTCATTTTCTTCCTGGCGAAGTCCCAGGGAAATTTGAAAAGTGTTTTCTAGACACTAACGTGAACAAATTTCTTTCCAAGCCTTATAAAAGAACGAAATAACCTGATAGGACATTCCATAGACTTTCTTGTAGTGATGTCTCATGACAGTAAACGTTCATCGTGCCAAATTATAAAATTCACTCTTCAAGGCGAGGTCCACATAAAATCAAAATTTACTCTTCAAGGCGAGGTCCAATACAAGATAACATTTACGCTTCGAGGCAAGGTCCGAAACAAGGTAATATATACTCTTCGAGGCAAGGTCCGAAACAAGGTAATATACACTCTTCGAGGTGAGGTCCGAAACAAGGTAATATATACTCTTCGAGGTGAGGTCCGAAACAAGGTAATATATACTCTTCGATGTGAGGTCCGAAACAACGTGATATTTACTCTTCGAGGCGAGGTCCGAAACAACGTAATATTTACTCTTCGAGGCGAGGTCCGAAACAACGTAATATTTACTCTTCGAGGCGAGGTTCGAAACAACGTAATATTTACTCTTCGAGGTGAGGTCCGAAACAAGGTGATGACATTTACTCTTAATGGCAAGGTCCCATTCAAATTACAGAATTTACTCTTCATGGTGAGGTTCCTTACGAATTATGGTGTTGGTATCAAAGAAATTTTAAGATTTTATTCCTAGTAGTGAAGTACTTGGAAATTGTGGTACTTTGATGGCAACATCCAACATGAACTGAAAAGTTTGTTTTCCTTTTAAGAGATTTTGACTGAACCATCGTGCTACATTGGGTCGCATGGGTAACGTTTTTTGAAAAAGAAGCACTTTGCTCATGCTAGTGTCCTGCTAAAGTTTCGATCTAGGCGCTATTAATGACCAGATATTTTAGTTCGACACGAACTGCTACTGCTGGAAAATTGATCCAACACTCACGAGAAGTAGTGTGTGTGTTGTATTGCTGCGTGTTACCTTCGTGCCGGAGATGTGGAGTGCAGAGATGAAAGGTGAGGAAACTATTTGTGCAGCTGGATGGGTAGAGAAGGTAATGACCCTTGCTGTTTGGTTTTTGAATTACTTGTGCGTGATTTTTTGAGTGGTTGAGTAATAAGAATTTTGCGTTATTGTGGAAATTCTCTTTTGGATCGTGCTTGCTGCCGAGATTTTCTGACGCATATCGGCTTTGAACTTTTAGACTTTTGGGTGTTATACTTTGCGGGTAGCCAATTGTCTAACTATGTTGGTTTTCCGTGGCGTGTAGAGGTAGTTGTTTGTAAGTAGCGGCGTGGCTGTTCTGGGTTTGGAAGTCAACATGTGCCATCCTTTTTCCTTCCTGTTGCTGTAAGTACAAATCGAAGGCCTGTCGGTACGCTTGTCCTGTTTACGGATTTCCTCGCCCTTTTGCTACTCTAACATATTGGTGTTTCCTTCTGCGAGTTTGAAGAGTGTGGCCATAACTTGGTAAACTGGGGTTTGAATTTTCGAAATTTAAAGCCCTATAAACTGTCGCAGTTACGTGATCCATACAGGGGAGGAGAAAGTTGATATGTGCGCTCGGGTATTATATTTGGGTTGGGTTAAACGATTCGATCTGTTATGACAAATCATAAGTTGATTTGACTTTTAAGAAATGTATATCTGGCTGTATTAAAGAAACTCGTGGCGGATTCGATTTTCAGCCCGTGTTTTAAACTGTCAAAGCCTGTCAGTGGTGGATGAAAAAGTAGTCGATATGTACTATTGCTATAATGTACACTACTGGGCATAAAGATTTTAAGACTGTTCTTTAAAAAACTGCGCCTGCCGTCGGGTATATTTGAAGCCGACGATTACGTTGTAGGTTTTTGATGATAGTCGCTTAGAATATCCTCACAGCAAAACAAGTGAACCATTTGCTATATGGTCTTCAACTAGAAGGCAATAGAAATTAATCTGTAATGGTATTGTCATTGAACTGCCTATTGTCCAATTACGTGCGGTCGGAACAGGTGTTTTTGAGCCGGCAATACGGGCTTAGCGAATGGCGAAGGTCACGCCGTTATTATGCATAGGTTTAATAGTTCCTATACTTTCTGCCTCGAGGTCTCTTTTTTTTCCCTAGAGTCATTTTGTGGGGCTGACACTACTACGCGGCATGGATTTACATTTCGCATGTGCGATACGCCCATATTGACGCGTCGTCCGTTACCTATGAATAGTGTATAGAACCCGAGCAATTTAACCAGGGTGGGCGATATTGGGGTGGGTCATCTGATCATTTTAGCGTCGATTCATTGTTACAAGATTTCTTGCCTTGTTAATATTTTGTTTATTAGCTTGTGGTTAGATAGCACATGGAAAAACGTGTCTACAATCATAACATCTTTTTTTGCCTGGGTTGAGATCTGGCAGTTAGCGCGGGTAGCATCCAAGCCTAGCGACAGTAAGGCCAGGTGAATCAATTTTGCAGCCAATTTGATGGCACTACTCTTTGACGGGGGGGGGGGGGATGGGGGAGAGGCCGTTCAAATCCAACGCCACATTAAAATGGAAGTGACTCACCGTTGTTGCTCAGCCTTGCAGCTCGTGATGCTGCTGTTGACCGTTTGTAGGAGGCGATGGGGGTGGTGACTCCGCTGGCTCTCCATCAAGTGCTCGCTATCATGGGCACTGTGCTTCCCAGTGGCCTCTCCGTCCGCGACGGTAGCCGGCTGCTTAGCTGTCCGCTGGCTCTATTTCTGCTGCTCTGCTCGTGTTTGAGAATACTCGGCCTGTCGTCGAGCGGTGAAGCTGTTTTCCCCAACACGTCCATTATAGCAGTAGGCAGTCGGTGGTATTCAGAATAGTACTATGCAGCTACGGTGGCGCGTGTCCGAAGTCAGCTTCCTCTTCCGGCATGTGGTTGCTTTTAGTTCTCGAATCGGCAAGTAGTAGTTTCCCTGTTGTATTCTATCTATTGTGATTGGGTTAGGTTGGCCACAATATTAGCCAAGGCTATTTTATCATCGGCGAGGCCCTGCGAGCGTGCTCTCGATGTTTAGGCAGCGTGTTTCTCGTCGGTGCTGGGTTGCCTTTCCTGACTAGTGTTCAGCGTTGTGGTGGCGCTTTTCACTTGGTCGTATCTTGCGGGGAAGAGCTCCTTGAAATGCGTCTACGTGATATCCGCGAAGACTGGAGTAGGTGGAGGATTGTAGCCCTTGAAGCGGTCGTTCGCTTCCGTGAGTATGGTAGTTTGCTGCCCGATGTGGGTGGCTTTATCGCCGCGATGACTTCCGTCGGGTTTTGCTGCTCGGCATTCCACGAGGCTCGAAATGATGATGCACTGAGCTGTGTCATTCCGCAGCTCTCTCCAGTCCGGGGGCGATCCCAATTCTGATGTCGGATCCATCCGGGAAATATCAGGAATCGGGCGGGTTGAATGGAATTCCTAGTTGGAGGCAGATGGTTCGTCAGCGAAGGTAGGCTGTGGATATCCCTCGGACAGTGGAGAGTAACTACGAGAACACAGCGTATACAAGGATCCGGTTTATTAGACTCAGTCTCACAATACACAATGACAGATAACGGAGTGATGTCGCCTCGGCGGTCAGGCAGGAAGAGACCTACGTGTTGGTTCCGTGCTGTTAAAATCATTTGAATTTGGATTGGTTGTTTAGGATTGATGGGATGGATAGATGTCAGGTCGGATGTGTTGGTTGGGTATTGGGAGACGGATGAAGTTTCTGTTGTTTAAAATGTACAGTGCGTGTAGGTGGAGTGCAGGTGGTACATGTTTATAATACGGTTTTATCGTGTCGGGTGTTGTGATGTGTGGTGTAGAGAGCGGGTTGTGGGTGGTGTTTTGGCGTGCGGTGAAGGAGGTTCTGAGGCGTTCAAGGAAGAGGAGGAGGTGTGGGAAGGAGATTCTGTTATACAGGGAATGGTTAGGAAAGGGTAGGCGGATTCTGTAGGCGAGGCGGAGTGCGTGGCTTTCGAGGATTTTTAATGCTTTGTAGTGGGCTGGGCGGGCTGATATCCATGCGGTGCTGGCGTATGTTAGAATCAGTCTGATTAGTGCTTTATATGTATGCAATATTGTTTTAGCGTCTGGTCCCCACCTATAGCCTGTCAGTCTCTTTATCAGTTTAAGTCGTGATTTTGCTTTGTCTGTGATTGTCTTTAGGTGGGCGGTCCATGTCAGTTGGCGGTCTAGCGTCAGTCCCAGGTATTTTACTATTTTTGTCAGGTTTATGCGTTTTCCGTATATTCTAATGTTAAAGTCATCGAGTTCAAATCGTCTGGTGGATCGTCCAAAAATTATAGCTTGAGTCTTTTGTGGATTTATTACCAGTCTCCATTTGTTGCACCATTCTATGAATTTATCTAGGTGTTTTGCAGTGCTTCGGCGTATTGCCTCAGGGTATTGTAGCAGGCAAGGTAAGCTGTGTCATCGGCAAATTGTAGGAGGTATAGAGGTGGGAGGGGTTGAGGAATATCGGCGGTGTATAATAGGAAGAGGAGTGGGGAGAGGACGGAGCCCTGAGGCACACCAGCGGTAGGAGTAAAGTATCTGGAGCGGGAGTTGTTAATAATGACATAGGCTTGACGATTAGTAAGGAAGGATGCAATAAGGCGGACGTAGGATATCGGTAGCGCGTATAACTGTAATTTGAATAGTAATCCGGCGTGCAATAATTTGTCGAAAACTTTCTCCACGTCTAATGAGATAAAAATAGCTGATTTCCTTTTATTTAGTTGTTTCGTCACAAGTTGTGTCAGGTGGAGAAGCTGGTCGTCTACGGAGTAATTAGGTCGAAAACCGGCTTGAGTGGATGGGAGTGGAAGGAACTGTTGAAGATGTCTATGGATGTGGTGGGTTTGGATGGTTTCAAAGACTTTACTGAATACAGAGGTCAGACTGATGGGACGATAAGAGGAAGGATCGGATTTAGGTTTGTTAGGTTTAGGAAATAGTATGATTTTTGATATTTTCAACTTTTCAGGATAGATGCCGGTATATAGGATAACTGTGAAAAGGAGAGATAGGATTGTTAGGAAGGGAGGTGGACATTCTTTTAGGTGGCGGTAGGTGATGGAATCGTGACCGGTAGCAGTATTGCGTTTCTTTTTTAAAACCTGTCGAATATCGTCTGCCATTATGGGAGAGTTTAGGTCGTGGCGTGCAGTGGTTTGGTAGTATTGAATGTCTGGGTTAGAGGCGGTTGGTTGGTGTCAGTTCGTTCGTGTATGTCGGCAGTCATCTCGTAGTTGAAGTGCGGTTCTAATGGGCTGGAGAAGGTTAATTCAAGGTGGGTGGCGAAAAGGTTGGCTTTGGATTCGTCATCGGGTAGGAGGTGGTTATTGCGAATGAGAGGATAGGTAGTTGCGGTTTTGGTTCCTGTTAGTCGTTTGAGGGCGTTCCAATATTGTCCTGAATTGGTGGTCATTGTTGAGTTAAGTCTGTCACAAGTGGTTCGCCAGTCGAGTCTTTTTCTTGCTGTAAGGTAGTTAAGTACTTGTCGCTGTAGTTGTCTGTGTCGAGTGAGTGCATCCCGGTCACGTGTGGCTAGGAAAGTTCTGTAGAGGCGGCGGGATTCTTTGAGGAGTAGGACTGCATGGGGAGAGAGAGCTGGTTTATATGGGTTTTGCAAGTTTTAGAGGGATGTGTATCGTGATTGCGGATGTCAGTGTGTCTTGTAGGAAGTCAGTGGTATTGGTCACATCGTCGGCGTGTTAGAAGTCAGGATGGAAGTTTTTCAAAGCGTCGTCAATATGTCGTCTGTATTCCGTCCAGTTAGCTTTGTTGTAGTTTTGAATTTTCCGGGTTTGAGAAGGATCGAGTTGTTTTCTGCGTTGCGGCGTGTTGTACGTAATTTTGAGGAGAACTGGAAGGTGGTCGCTACCGATGGGATCGAGGACTATGACACTGGTGCGCCTAAGGAGGGAAGGGGATGCTATTATGATATCGGGAGTTGTATTGGAAACTGGTCGTGTCGGTTCTGGTATGTCTATGTCATGTCCGCGTAAGGCGTCAATATAGTCACGTAGCTTTCTTTTCTCATGATCAATTCGGGAATGGACATTAAGATCGGCCATTAGCAGGTAGCTGCTGAAGGTGTTGTCAATATACTGTAAAAAGTTGTAAGGGAGGGGTTCATTTGGGCGAATATATATGGTTGCTAGGGTGACTGTTAAGTATGGGAGGAAAACTGTGGCTACTAAATGTTCGTTTGGTATGTTTAGAGGTGGATGTACATTTGCTGCAATGCTGCGATGGTATCCAATAGCAACTCCACCTCGAGCGATTGGTATGGGGTTGTCTGCTCTGATCAGTTCAAAAGGGGAAAGTCGGATACTGTGGTTAGGTTGAAGGAAGGTTTCGTTCAAGGCAAAAGCGGATATATTGTATGTTTGTAGAAGGTTTGGAAGAGGAGTTTATTGGTGTTTAGTGAGCGGATGTTGTTGTAAATTATGTTATATGTGTCAATATCCATGTTTGTGTGTGTGTGTGTGTTTGTGTGTGTGTGTGGTTTAAACGAGTGTTTCTGTGGTTGGTTGGAAATGGGCGCTGTTTTGGGAGTAAGTGGCTGTGACATTAACGTGGAAAATATTTCGGGCGGCAAGGATTATTTGCTGGAGGGTATGTTGGCGGCTGAAGGGATGAATGTTTTTGAAGAACTACCGTTGTGAAACGAACTATATCTTCGATTGTAGGTGGGGGGGGGGGGCGGATGGAGTTTGATGGTGGAGTGGGAGGATCGACAGGTGTAATAGGTACAGTCAACTCTGGTTTTTGTGCAGTAGGTTTAGCTTTGCACTTTAGGGAGTAGGCAGGGTGATTTAAATTACAGGTGTTGCAGATTGGTGGGGTTTGTAAGTTGGGACAGTCTTTGTGCAAGTGGTTTGCCTTGCAATGTGGGCAGATTGGTTGGTTCTGGCAATCTTGTGTAGCATGGTCATTATATTGTAAGCATTTTTGGCAGCGGAAGGGTTGAGGTGGTGTTGACTTTGATGGTTCAACACGATGGCGTTGGTAGTATATTATTTCCCCCTGGGATATTAGGGTGTCTACTGTGGTTGGGCATTCGGTAAAAACTCTAACCATGTAGGTTGGTCCCTGGTTGTTACGAATTCTTAGTACTTTCCTTATTGAAAAATCGGAATTTAGTTTCAGCTCTTCTTCCACCTCAGTGTCAGAAATTGAGGGGTCAACTCCTCTTATGACTACTGTCAGAGTAGGTGGGCGTCTAGGTGGTTGAGGCTGTTTGTTTTGTCTGGAATTCAGAGTTGAAATTGTGGCGTTTTCACCGAAAGTTGTTGGGCCTACTTTTGTGATTAGGGACGTTCGTAGGTTAGGATCAAGGCTTTTGATAATCATGCTTTCTTTAGTTGGGATGATTTGAGTTATAGTTGAGCTGGGTAGATACTTTCTGATTTGGCATGCTAGTGTTTTGGCGAATAGAAATTTGGGGTCACAGTTTTTGAGAAAGAAGCTGTAAGTGGTTGGGGATTGTTGGGAAAAGATGGTGGTGTTGTCGATGGAAGTATCCATTTGCTGTTGGCTGAAGATGGTGCTTTGGGCATGGCGTTCATCGGTTGCTGTGGATGTCTGAGGGTTGATTGGTTTCGTAGTGGGATAAGGTTTGGCTCTATAGTCAGTACAGGTAAGTATTTTGCTATAGGATGGATTTGAAACAACAGGTGGAAGAATATGCATATCAATAGGCTGCGAAGACGACGGCGTTGTTGACGGCAAGGGCTGTTGGAGGTCCCCTGCAGCGGTGAAGTTGTCTTGTTGTGTGTTGTTTCCCATGGTGTTGTCCAGTAGGCGTCAGATGGGGCCAGGTACGCGAGGTCCGGTTGAGGAGGGCAGACGGGTGAGCAGGGAGGCAGGAAGGCGGCCTGGCAGGCAGGCAGCCGGCCAGGAGGGCAACCAGGCGAAGCCCGGCAGCAGGCGATGTCCAGGGGCTGGCAGGTAGGCGATGTCCAAGAAGGCAGCTGAAGACCAGGAAGGCAGGCGAAGTCCAGGCAGGCAGGCAAGAAGGCGAAGTCCAGGCACGCAGGCGAAGTCCAGGCAGGCAGGCGAAGTCCAGGCAGGCAGGTGAAGTCCAGGCAGGCAGGCGGAATCCAGGCAGGCAGGTGAAGTCCAGGAAGGCAGGCGAAGCCCAGACAGGCAGGCGAGGTCCAGGAAGGCAGGCGAAGTCCAGGCAGGCAGGCGAAGTCCAGGCAGGCAGGCGAAGTCAATTCCAAAAGAGTATTCCAATAATCGATGTCCAGATGAATGCTAGGTCGAGTAGATGCAAAACTTGAGGTAATCATACGAAGTCCAGGTTGAGCCGCTACGTCACCTCCGTGTTCTGCGCGCTTCCCTTAAGTAGCCCCTCGAAGATGTCACTGTCGCTGAGTCTGTGGCGCCCTCTAGTAGCTAACCCCATAATCCAGATCCGACATATACATGCGGCTACTTGTGTTCAAAAAAATTAATAGTGTATCTTTGATCCCTGCAATCTCAAAAGTGCTACAAATGATATAAGAAACCGGTGTAAGTAGAGTGTATGCAAGTATTAGCTGTTACCCGCGACTTCGTAAGCGTGGATTTAGAATTTGATTGCTAGAATTGGATATACAACGCTGAAAGTTACCTAAGATATGTTGGGAACGCCATCGATATACCATTCTACCGTCGAACCTGTCTCATGACTAAAACTGTTATTCATATCGGAAAAAAGTATCCTATTTCGCTACTAAAGATACAAAGTATTTCCTTGTCATTGGTATACACATATAGTCATTAGAACGTTAAAAAAAGACGTAGATTTACTTTCGCATATATAATACTATTAGTTTAGATCACACAAAAACTGCCTGTGGAACCAATATACCCTGAATAAAGTAAACGCTTAGGGCCCTATTCTATCACCAAAGATTTTCCAGAACATGGTATCCTTACTACTAAATCCTAGGCTTGGCTCAAACTATGAATAACAATTCATAAACATTTTTGCCTCCAGTGGAGTTTGAACCCGAAGTAACACGGGAGTTCTCTTAAGAAGCAAGCAGCTTACCACTGCACTACACTGCCATTGCTCTATAGTCTATATCATTTCGCATTACCAACATATAGATACTATGCGTTTGTCTTTCACAGTTCAGATAGTTTTCATAATTTAATGACAATATGTTCTTATCTATACAGAATATAGTATCCCATGTCCATCGTAATGTCATATAGCATCTCCTTGTCAAATTTCATCACGATTGGAGTAGCCGTTTAGCCCAAGAATGGAAACAGACAGACAGAGACTGTTGCTTTCGCATTTATAATATCAGTATAGATTACTGTGAACCACAGACTGCTTTGTCTTTACTAAATTGCAGACAGCATTTTGAATGCACGTATCGAAAAATTATTACTTCTCTTTGAATACAATTATTTTTCGAAACCTAGACAATAATTCGTAATACCCGGAGACTTCGTCCAGAGAAGCGCTCCGTCGTTTTATTTCAATCTACCGTGTTTATTTATTGCTGTTCCTATTTTAACTTCTCTCAATATCACGGTTTTTTTCTCGCATACCTATTGTCGATCTGCGAGGGGTGCCTCAACCGACAGCGCTTAAGAACTGGTTTCTTTGGCGGCTGTGGGATGGCAGCGGAAAGCCGTTTTTTGAGTGGAGGGAGAAGGGTATGTGCGCAAATTTGGCATGCCACCTAATTATTATATAATTTGGTTTAGATCTCAGAGCAGTGGGGCAGACTACTGCAGGCCGAAAATAGAAACAAACAAGGGTCCATAGGGCCTGAAGCTGGCTAGTTGCATAGTTATCATATAAATCATTTTGGATTCGTGAAGACCTTGTTACTGTCTTTGGTTGGTAGTAAAATTTAATGGTACCGCAAATCTGAAATGGAACCACACAGTTCGGTTTGGGTGCCGGTTAATGTCTTCAGTTCAGCAATAAGAATTAATGCCCCCATAAATCCTTCAAGAGTCTCACCAGCGTAACTTAATTAACATAGAAAGCCATAAAAATAGGGAGGGATTGGGAGCCCACCCGCATCCTCTAATCAGCAGAAACATGCAATAAAAATTAATGGGTCCATAAATCAGATGTTTATTGGCAGTGTGCGAACATAACCTGGTGGAGAACGACTTTGTCCTCCTCTTACCAAGATGTCATTTATTTGGGGAAAAGGAGAGCTTTCCTTCTTGGTGACTTCATTCAACGTCTGTAGTCTATGCAAAAGATATTCAACACGAGGATGACTAGTGACAACAACAGGCTGTTGGGAGCTTTTATAGCTCCTTTTTTCAGGAGCTATAGAAGAACAATAGCTTCTTTCTGCTTGGCCAATGGCAGAATTCTAGGCACCTTCCTAATGGAACTTACATCCATTGTGTTGATCAAGTGTTTGATGATACTCCTTCTGCTGTAGTCGTCATATTGTTGGTAAAATATGTGTGAATATGGCTAAAACTTCGTCATTCTTGCCAGCAGGTTTGGGAGCCCATTCCCCATTTATACAAGGATGTAATGAACTCTGGTTGATTTTGGAAGGTAACATCTTCCTCAACTTTGTCTAGAGCTGAGTTTGACTCATTCTTCTCAACAATCATGCCCTTCTTTTTGATCCGTCAATTTTTACGGTTTTTATAGTATATTCCATTTTTTTATAGGACTTTTCAAAGTCTTTTCGTTTTTTAAGCCAGTGGGTAACTGGCAATGCATGAGTTCAATAATCTACACCTAGGCCTTGCAATCCTTAAGTTTTACTTTACACAGTAATTATTAATTGGCCAGAACCATAACTATTCACTATCTTGGCTTTTACTATACTGGAGCCCAACAGTCCCAAACACAAAGAAAATTCCCAGTTTTCATACTTCATAACTTCTTCCTGAAGATTTAGTATCACACCATTCTCACTTAAGAAGTTTAAGTCCACAATAAAGTCATCAGATGTATTTGCTACCAGAAATGTATGTCGAAAAATCATTCCCTTCCAACTTTATACTGGCGTCAATCTCCGCAATGATTGTAACTGACTGCCCTGTGGTTGTTTTCAAAATTCAGTTAGTTTTCAGTAGTATTGCTTCCTCATTTAGCTGTTTCGCTCCATGATGGATATCAAGATTTAACATTAAATAAAGTTGCTGTAGATATTGGAGAAAAAGAAACCTGTTGGTTTAACATATGTTTGGTTATAGAGAGTAAAAACTTAGAGTAAAGATTTATGACAGAATTAGTAATATTAAAAATTCGAGTACGTTAAAATGTAGAAAACAGGAAGATGCTTGAATAAGAAATTTTGTGTCTGATTAAAAACAAATTAAATAAATTAATATTTTTTGAAGATTGTGTCTTAGTAAAAACTTGCAAATTTTTTTTTTCTACACACTGAAGTGTCACGCTAATTGCGACATCAAAAATATGTAATTAATTTTATTTATTATAAATTTATCAATTAATACTTAGCATGAGGGATTTGAATTGATCATCAAGGCACCATTTAAAATTACTACTTATTAGATCACGTATATGGATTGCATTAATTAATTTGACGTGATTAAGAGATGTGATTTGGATAGCATAAATTGACAGGTATACATTATTGTTCATCATGGTCGTTTGCTGGGATAGTTGACGCCAGTAGTGAACGCACTCAACACACACAAGTTCGTTAGTTTCACAATACCGTGAAGTTGACTTCTGCGACGGCAGCTGTAGGCATGTCCGTGGTGGCGCTTCTTGCTGCGGGACTGCTCGAAGTCAGCTCCACTCGAGGTCGGCGTTGTGTTCGACGCCCGGTAGACGCTGTCCGGAGTAGCTGCACCAAGTAACTTAGACGTGAAATTTTCGGCGCGGTCTGGCGGCGAACCTGGTCCTTGGAGATTTGGACTCGAGAGTTCTTCTAGCGGGTTACAGACGGAAGTGCGAACTCCCACTCCCACTTGCGAATAATATCCCAACGTCCGTCGGTACAGCCACGAGGTGCACAACTGTGTCCCTCCGCTTAGCAGTCCAGCAGATTAGGGGAAATGCCAGGGTAGCCACCTCCCTTGGCCGACAGCTACCTGTCTGGCATCTAGCTGTAGTCTCACAAATCTGTTCGCAAACTTACGTTACTGCAACATCACACGGCTGTAATGTGTCATTAAAACACTAATATCACGGATTTTCATGATAGTTCCTGAAGTTTAAGTATTAAAATCCTTATGATTATTATTTAATTTCTTTAACTGTACATAATATTTTTTGTAACAAAACTTTGTGAGCCACCACAAAGCCATGCTTTTAGCTAGTAATTTATACATAAACTTGCTGCTTGTAAATTTTTGTTTTAAAGCTGTTATTGGTGCTAATATTATCCCTCTTAGATCTGTTTTGGAAGGCAGTCTAAAGGAGCCTTAGGGCACTAGCTGCGGATTCTCTTTACATACCTAACTTCTCAACAAATAAAATCAAATATTTGGTATATATTTTACAAAATTTCTATATTTCATTACATACAAATTCATTTATTTGTATGATTCTAAGAAAAAGAAAATGCTTTTGTGCACTATAACAAATAGAGAAAGCAACCCAGAAACTGTCCAAGTTTAAGGCAGGGGGGTTGAGATGAGCATACCTAACATTATATGAATACAGTTGTATAATAATTCAGCTTAAAACCTTACGCAGTCAGAAATTAACTGGCCATTTTTCAAGGGAGGTATGCTTACAGGACTGCTTAGAAAATGACTGGCTTGGCTTTGGAGAATGGCGTAGGCTTGGCTTTGGAGAATGGCGTAGGACTGGTACGGGAGGGGGAAGGGGCGGAGGAGTAAAATAATTTGTAGATAGGACAGTTATATAAGAGGTGGTAGTGCAAAATACTTGATATGGTTATTACAAGATCTAAAAATATAAACTACAAATAAAAAGTTTATGGATTTGGAAATAAAATAAAGATAACATACGATACTGTAAAAATGGATACGGGGAAAAGGATCAGGTCGTTAAAGAAATAATTCAAGCAAAGTTCAGTAGAAACCAGCTTTGCAATTGTTCATAAATTTAATACAACTTTTTTATATGGTTCTAATAACTTGACCATGAATCACTCAAAGACTCATATTATGAAATTCCTTGATATAAGTTTCAAACAAAAATTTGGTAACATATCCATAAATATAACTACTCCATATCAAGTCAGAAGACTTACTGTTAAATTTAAATGGTTGATTGGTCATGATGGGATTTCCAGCTGATTAATTAAAATGTGCTCTGTAGTATTAAGTAATGCACCAAGCTATCTATTTATACTTCTGTATTTCAGAGGATTTTTCCTTATAGGCTTAAGAGAAATATTGTTAAACCACTCTATGAAAAAGTGTATCAGTCAACTGTATCAAATTACCGTCCTATATCATTCCTTACACCTTTCTCCAATTTTTTTAAAAAAGCAATTTAAAACAGAGTTCACCTGCAAATAAAAAATAAAAATATTCTAGCATAATCACACATTGGTTTTCAAAAGGGCCATTCAACAGAACTAGCTATAATAGCATTCATTTACATTGTTTTGTAATTAATACCAGTAAGAATTTTGTGTCTTGCCTAAGGCATTTTCTGTATTTACTATAAAAAAAATAATGAAGGTGGGCAGATCTGGGAAGGCAAATATTAGTGATAAAATATCACAAAGCCAGTGATAACAGTGTTACTGGTAAACTGTAGAAGCATTATGAATAAAGTCATGGAAGTTGCAATCCTAATTGAGATACATGAACTTCTAGTAGTGATAGGGGTAGAGTCCTGGTTAAAAGAAGGAGTACTAGACAATGAGGTTTTTCCAGATGGTTACAGAGTGTACGGCAGAGACAGAGAAGCAATTGGGGGAGGAGTATTCATACTGGTTAGCAAAGACTAATACAGTTCACTGGTGTTCAAAGATCATGACCATGAGTTACTTGGGGTAGACTTCTGGGGAAATAAAAAAGAAAAAGCTAGTGTGTTGGCTACTTAACATAGTGAAAAAATAAATGATAAAGATGAGGCTCTTGGGGAGAAACTAAATTGATATTCAGAGTTCAGAAGTGAGCATAGAATGGTCATCATTGGTGGGGATTTGAACCTACCAGGTGTAGAATGGGTAGGAAATAAGATTAATAACACTAAGGAACAGGCATTTGCAAATACCTTCATAAGGGAAGGAGCCTTTACCCAGGTCGTCGAGCAAAAAACAAAGGGACAAAATATGTTGGATATTTTCCTAATACAGCCGACAGGTAACCTAATCGGGTATCAAGTAACCAAAGGAATAAGTGATCATAATGCAGTTCTGATGGATATAAGGGAATCCAGTAAACCAGTGGCCAGAATTGAAGGGGGAAATAGACATAATTGTAAAAAGGCACAAAGCTTGGAACTGAAAAGATACTTCAGGGTTAATTTCATTAAATGGAAGAATGGCACAAGTTCAGTGGAGACAAAGTGGGTAGAATTCAAGGAAATGATAAGAAAGGGTGAAGAAATTTTTATTCCAAAACAGAGAATAAAGAGAAGTACAGAACCTTCAAACTATAAAAGGGAGGAGAGGAGGTTAAAGAGATTGGTGAGACAAGAACAGAGTTAAGAAACAGCAAGGCAGTAGGGAGGTCATGAAACAACTAACAAAGGAATTAATAATGTCAAAGAAACTGGCTAAGAATGAGTTTATGAAGAATATAATCTGTGCAGGAGGACCTCTGCCTGATGCATCTAGAAATTTCTATAGCTATATCGGGAAACTGAGGGAAAGAGAGGGCATTGAGACAATTATAGATAAGGATGGAGAAGAAGTAATGGAGGATTTAAAAAGGGCGGAGTTATTGAGTAACTGATTCAGTGAATCCATTAGGGACAAAAATTCAGCGGTTATATCTGGAAATGAGCCTATCCGTACAATTGGAGTGGAGCAGATTAGAAAATTTGAAATTAAATATGAAGATATCATGAAGGAACTAAGGAATCTAAAAAAAAGCATAAAGGGACTGGTGTTGATAATATTACTACAGATGGTTTAATGATAGTAGTATGGGATATTTTACCTTACCTTTAAAAATTATTTAAATTGACTCTGGATACTTGTTGTTTACCAGATGACTGGAAACATCCAATAGTAGTACTGGTCCATAAAGGAGGGTTGCCAAACAGGGTTGCAAACTATAGATCAATAAGTCTGACATCAGTGGTAGGTAAAGTAATAGATCGATTAATATGCAACCATATTAGAGGTGTATGTGAGGAAAGTAAATGGTTTTTATGTGAGCAACATGGCTTTCGACAAAGAAATTCATGTGAATCTCAGTTAGTAGGATATATGCAAGATATTTCTGATGTAATGGACAGGGAAGGTCAAGTTGATAGTGTGGCCCTAGATCTTTCAAAAAGCCTTTGACAGAGTGAGCCATAAAATGGTGCTAAATAAGGTAAAAACTATTGGAGCTGATAAAAAAAATCTTAGTTCTTACAATCTGAATAGAAACTGGAACATTTTAGTGCTGTGTCATGTGGTTTGCAGTTTCCTGAGGAAGGATCATCAGATGTGGAGGATCCATGTTATAACTGAAAACTCAAAATATGTCCTTGTTGCAGATAACATAATTTTACAAATTAAAAATAATATAAATTTCTCTGTTGATCATTTTTTAATTCAGTTCAATTGGTTAACATCTAATGTCTTGTCTTTAAACATAGATAAAACTCAGTGTAGGGAATTCAGTACATCTCACTGGTTAACACCAGACAAATATATAAATTTTTTTAGCCCAGACCATTAAAGAACAGATAAAGTGAAATTTCTAGGATTGCATATTCATCATAATTTAAATTTGATAATGCATGTATATTGTGACATACGGCCATTTTATGATGAACCATTTTATTATATAAGTTAATAAATTATTATTTTCTATAATTGACATAATTATGGTAAAGAAATAATTAATGATTTGTGTACATTTTTTGTAAAATTTATAGTAACGTGTATTCCACAGACGATATATACATTGTATGTCGTTGGAATAATATAAATGTCCTTGTTTTCTTTTATTAGTATTAGTATCTTTGATTGATTGGTTGAAAAAAAAATGAAAAAAAAAAGATTGTTAACTAAAACTTAATGTGTGAATTTGTAATAATTATTATTGAATTGAACCTTAAATATAATTAAAAAGAATTGCTACAAGGTACCTATTCACCTGGCGTATTAATTTAAAAGTAACGAAGAGGTTACATATTTGGCTACCGCTACCAGAATCCTACTGGAATCTTCTGATGTGATGATGCAATTAGTTATCGTTGAGAAAAGTCTAAGAAACAGTATGCAGCACCGCATATGTCAATTATTGGAATAACGGAAAACGGAGGTAAACGGAACTTCTGATACGACAACTCGGGTACGTAGTAAAGAAGCGACTACGGGACAAAGCAAGGCAGTAGGCAAGTACTAATTTGTTCCTTGTTTTGGTCCGGGCGTCAACGTGCAACTACTAGAAGGATTGGCAGTTAATGTGGACAGTTGATTGATAGTTAGGTTTGCTATACTGAAATTAAAAAACAGAAACTGAACTTATATTTCAATTGTTGAGTTCAATTTTGATTAAGAAATAGAGAGTTTTGTGGATTCAAACTGAATTAAAGTCAAATGGTAATGGAAGTATAGTAAAAAAAAATAATAATAACAATTAAAAAAAATTAGAATTATTGTAAAAGAATTACAGTAAAATGTCTAATGTAAAATTAGGCGTCTGTGGAAAACTCGTAATTTAAAAGAAAGGCATTAAACAATAAGAGGGAAATTTAGTTTACAAGTAATTATATGAAATTTATGATTTGTTGTATTTGTATGTACATGTCTGATTTAATTTCAGCGCTGTTTCCGAGTTGGTTTGTTCTGTTGAGCATTTTTGGTATGCAATACAGATTTCTCAAAGAGTTTAGTAAACGAATTTGGTGTTCTTGTCTCTCTTTTTGAATTAAGTGGAAATATTAACGGCGTTGCAAACAGATTTTAACCATTGCTGTCTATTGTGCAGTTTGATAGAGCAGTCATTGTAGTGTGTTGGCGGACTGATTAATTCACCATTATAGTTTTTTTGGTGCGGGTTACGTTAAAAAAATAGATATGGCAAACAATTCCACCACTTTAATTAGAATGAATATTCAAAGTAATTTGGAAGATCCTAGTAATATGTCGGGTTGGCAAACGGACAGTACGGGTGTTATTAGTTTTAATATTGGGGATGCGAACAATGATAGGCATGTTCAGATTGAGAATACTAGCAGTCCCAATGTTAATGTCGATCAAAAGGGGGTTGATAAATATTTTGAAAATAGCAGTATTAACAATAATGACCAGAATAGCGGGTTAAGTAACGAAAGTAGTATTAACGTGGGGAGAGAAAATTATGTAAGTAGAATAATCTCATCAGAATTATGTCAAACATCGAACACTCGAGAAAGGAGTAGTGATACCCAAATAATAATATCCCATTTAAGGCAAATGAAAATAGATAATCTAGAAATGAAAATAGATAATCAAGAAATGAAAACAGAAATTATGTCAAATCTAGAAAAAACCATTCAGAACCAGGCTAATCAAGAAAAAGCTATTCAGTAGATCACTTTGAGTCAAAAGAAGACAGAAGAAGGATTGCAAGTCATGAGGGATGAACTAAGTAAAATTCGAGAGGATTTGAAGCAATAAGTGGAAGTTAAATTAAACAACTGGAAAGACGACGAAATATCAAAGTTGGCTAAAATCGATCTGTGTGAGGATAGTTGTAGAAAGGAGGAAGTTGTGTTTAAAAAAATTTAAGCTTCGGCGTAGAAAAACAGTCTAGCAGGAGATATGTTCAGAGAAGAAGAATTATATAGGAGTAGTACAGGGCTACCGTTAGATGTTTCCGTAAGTGAAGAAGATATGTCAAGCAGCGATAGTGCAGAATATGAAGAGGAAAATGACGGAAATGAAATGATAATATTTTATATAAGATGTTTTGAAGAAGAAATGAATAATGCAGGTGTATATCAAAGAAGAACACTTGAAGATATAATAAATGGTAGCAATAGTAAGATAAACGTATCTGGAGAGCAAGATAATATCAACGTCGCGACGTATTTTGAATGCAACAAGGTAGGAGAGGGCAAGGAATTTTTGCTCCAAGGAACAAAGCCGGATAGCCAGCATCGATTTGAAATGAAATTTTTAAAGGATGGGAGAGAACAATTAATGAAATTGTGCCTTTTCAGGGTTATGGTAGGATTTGCTTATAAGTTTCTAACCATCTTTAGTGGTGGCAAAGACGTTTTATTTCCAAAAAGACAGTTGGTTTTTGGATATGTGTTTGCAAGGATAAATTGGAAACGCAGAAAGAAGCATTTTCATTAACTTTGAGGGGCGAGTAAACTCGATACCTCGTACAAATTTATTTTTTGGTAAGGGGTCTAAATGCATAGTCCACTCGAATTGCAAATATTTTAAGTTTTATTCCAGTCGTGTTTTCTTTGATGATAATATTCTTATTTGACAGCAAAAGATTCTTTGTATCTTTGTTAGCGACAATAAATGAATGAATGAGTGCTGTAAAAAAATAATAATAATTAAACAAGTCTATAAAAGCATGAGAATTATTAAAAATGTATCTCATAAAATTTGGGGGAAAGCAAATTTTAGAAACAATTTTGAGCAGAGGGATATATCAGATAACAACGTTATCTGACTTTTTTTTAAAAAAGGAATGTAGTCGACCTAAAATTGTATAAATATAAATGAGCAATAAAGTGGGATTGTTTAATGGTCAGCATAAACTGGCAAACAATGTTAGTAATGAATTACCTGACAAAAGACAGTGAGATTTATGATTATTAATTAGCTTATGTTGTGTTACTGAATGGTGTGTTGTGGATGAATAATTTTGCTGATGGTTTGAACATTATTACAGTGCAAGCACATTGTAAATTAATGTGTAATGGAATGTTGGCAAAGAAATGAGAATGGATTGTGATATTGGTACATCTCGGCAAATAAATGCTGTGCTGTGGCAATAGAAAAAATAGTTGACAGCATTAATTATGCCTCGATGTGGGGGCATATTGTGACATACGGCCATTTTATGATGCACCATTTTATTATATAAATTATTATTTTCTATAATTGACTTAATTATGGTAAAGAAATAATTAATGATTTGTATATATTTTTTGTAAAATTTATAGTAACGAGTATTCCACAGACGATATATACATTGTATGACGTTGGAATGATATAAATGTCCTAGTTTTCTTTTATTCGTATTAGTATCTTTGATTGTTTGGTTTGAAAAAAAAAGAGAAAAGATTGTTAACTAAAACTTAATGTGTGAATTTGTAATAATTATTATTGAATTGAACCTTAAATATAATTAAAAAGAATTGCTACAAGGTATATTCACCTGGTGTATTAATTTAAAAGTAACGAGTAGGTTACAATCTGAATTAATAAACCAGTTTGGTGTATCCAGATTCAGACTTTATACAATTTCTGCCATAGTTAACTTCAGTATTAAGAATCTACATAATGTTATATCCAATAATAATCTGGTACCATTCAACTCACACAGAAAAAATGTTCCTGCAGAGAACTGCTCAAGAAGTTAGGAATTTTGTCATATTTCCACACAATCTTCGGAATTTAAAATTGAAATAGGAGAGGGATATGAGTTATTATGTATAGCTTAACAACATTAGTATTTTAACACTAGAGTACACGTTTCCTTAAATACTCCTTGAGAGCACGCGCGGGCTACAGGCGTAGCTAATTTATGGGTTAATTATTTTCGGAATCAGACAAAAAATATATAAAACAGAATAAATAATTACTAAACATCTTTATTTTTATCATACTGGCTCATACAACTAACAAAATTTCGTTTCTTAATTATAATTTGCAATATAAAAATAATCTTCTTAAAAATCAACTATTTCCCGAAGGTTCTAGATGTTTTAGTGTTATTTTTATTTATGAACGTAATATTTATTATAAAATGGGTTTCCAGTTAAGTAATTGAACCAGTTATCAAACTCATTGATAATAAATCATCTTGTTGGCGTACACTCAGGACAGACGACTGCCTGATGTTCGCTACTAATGCGCCTAATACATTTGCTGCCCTGCTTGTTTGTGCTGCGGTCCCGAGCCTGTTGCAAAAAGAACATCGACCAACTCTTCCACAAATAGGCATATTATGTTGCGGGGGTTGTTGTGCCAGTCCTAGAAGTTGTCTGCCTTTCAGTTTTAAACCTTTTGGTATATTTTGCTGGGATATACGATGCTCTATAGTAGGGCTTGCAAGATCGAATCCGACTTCTTGAAGGTATTGACGAAGGATCACTTTCATATCTGGGTTGTTCATCTGATGTATTACAAGACCGTTTATATCCGAAGTGTTTACAAAATTTTAAATTAGCGTGAGTGGCCATCGACAACTGTTCCGAGTAACGTCATATTGTTTCTAAATTTTATGAAAAATATCGACGCCGTATTTTGTGTGATTATAAAGTGTGATGATATCAGGTTTTCGAGCAACATCAGTTGCATAATCAATTTTTACATCATTATGGAGGGCAGCCGACATCAAAACTACCTTATTTCGTTTTGGCACATAGCAGACTAGTGTGCAATCAGGTTGAAATCCAAAAGTGGATTCGTTTATTTTTCTGTTTTGTCCATCCAATACACAATAAAGTTACACGAAAAATCCATAAACACAAACAACACACATAAATAAACAGTCACTGACATTACCTTTTATAGTATTACTACAGAAAATGTATCATATTTACCTCAATATTGTCACTAGTATATTAAATAATTAACTACCTCCAACGCTCGCGCGGGCTACAGGTGTAGTTCATCAAATTCAAGGGCGATTTATGCAGAAGTCCGTGCGCCGCGAGAAATGGCACGCTACAGGCGGGGGCTAGTACTCGAGGTCTACACTGGACGATTAATCTGTAGCGCGCGAAGTTTAAATAATATACGACAATATTACACGTTGGACTACTCATGTAGTCCACGCGTGCACTCTATAGTGTTTAAGAGGTCAGAAATTAAACCTGTATCAATATGCCAAATTCAGAAGAAAATTAGAAAATATATGAAATCCAAAGAAAAGTGTTAATTCCAACTTGTGAAAGGAGAAGAAGCTCTTAAATATATTGTTGGGTGGCGATGGAGAAGAAGGGTTTAATGCATAGAATTTCAGTCTCTGAGAAAGAAATGAATGATGAAGTTGGTTGACATAAATCCAGAAAAATAATCACAGTAATCACAATATTTACAGATCACACAAGAAAAATTACAAATGAAAACATCCAGGCTAAACCTGTAGATACCTTCTATATACTATCTTGGTTCAGAGATTCAAAAAGAAATTTCTAGACAGTAAACCATACATAGAAAATTTCTGACCACAATCTCACAGTAATAAATAGCAGATTGAAATTAAAGAGAATAAAGAACAACCTGAACTGATAGAGCTACAAAATTGTACTTGAAACAGACAATTGCTGATGTTGTAAATGTACATGTAAGAAATAACAGAACGATATTCAGCTGAAGAATAATATAATACTTGGAAAAGCAAGATGACCATAGCTAAAAAAAAAAGAGAAGCAAGATAATAAGGAATTGGTTGCAGATGAAATGCAAGGAAGAGCTTATCGGGATTTTAAACAGAACTTTTGAGAAAACTATAAAAGGAGTGTAATGACTAAAGGTATTGGTGGAAACCTGCCATAAGCTCAAGAAGAAACTACCTAATATAATGGATACATACAGAAACTGCTGTGAAGTTAAAAGAGTTTTAATTTGATGTAAAATATGAGAGATTCCAACAGAAGTTAATTAAGAATGGAAAACCTGAAAAAAATTGAAATTTATCACATACCAAAGTTAGGGGTGGCCCTAGCAAGTTTTTCAGGTGGTGCGGGATGTCATTGTGGTGCCCCAAATGAGCAATCGCTTACTAATGGTTAAACAGGTTAAATGCATGTAATTTTCCCCCAGGTAAAACCATTTTCAACAAGTACTTTTCGTTGTTTCTGCCCCACTCTAAAGCTAATCCTGGCTACACCCTTGGAAAGTTGTGACTAACGCATTCTGAGTTGTATCGATAATATGCTAAAACACGTTCATTGTAAACTATTCTTCTGGATCTGTAGCTATATAATTTATGGCTCATATTCAAAAAAATCTTTAATTTCTTCGGCATCCGACTGGGTTAATAATAGGAAATGTTCCAGTCTGAGAATCAATTTATCTAGCTGTCTGTTATCAGAGCCGTTACTCTTTCTCAAATTCCGAGCTATTTTTCAGCATCTGTTAAGAGTTTCATAAATCCTCTTTCAGTCTGCATAGCCTTTGCTTACAATGTTTACTTGAAACAATGTATTATATCAAGTTACCACTGTAATAATGAACTCAAATTGCTCCATTGTCTGGCTAAGTGATAAGGCATCTGTAGCTGCAACTGAATAATTCGCTTCAGAAGGGCGTCACGAACTGAAAAGTAGTGATAACGAATTGAAGCGATGCTAGAAACTCTTATCTTGAATCGAGTTTCCCAATTTTTTGGCGATAGTCCTTCTAAGTGCTTGAATACCACTTCCCATCGCTTTGTTGATACAGAGAATAAAACAAATATTCTTCAAAGAAATCCGGAAAAGTGAACTGATTTAACTGATGTTTTGGCGGCACCTGCTATTACCAAATTTAATGACAGTTACATGGATTAAAAACTGCTCGAAGATACTGGTTCAGAATTTTGCTTTGGACACATTTGTTTCCTCCTACCATATTAGATCCATTGTCATATCTTAGGCCTCGACAATCGTTCATATCCAAATCGAACTATTGCTAAGTATCAATAATACACAGGGCAGCGAGTCCAGCTCCCAGGTCCCAAAAAGTCAATTTCCAGATTGTAAGCACAGCGAAATATTCACGCACATAGACTTCGTCTTCATTAGTGATAACAAAAGCAATGTCAAAGCTAATTGTTCGACGTGACTTACATCAAGAGTTCAATTCAGTATGATGGAAAAATATTTAGATGACCCAACCATAGTCAAAATTTTATTACGACCTTCATTCGTTTTGAATACATTTGCCAATATAATAAGAGGTATTAGTCTCGTTATTAACAATAAGGCGGAGATGCTCCATCATCACAGGATCATATTTTCCTACCAGTTGCAATATACCCAGTAAGTTACCATGATTAGAAGTATACAGATCAAAATCTTCTTCTGAACAAGATATTCATTAGAGGATAGCAACCAACTATGATTTTTCGTCTTCAGTCTGTATTTACAAATGCTTGTCTAGTACATTGAAGTTATTTAATGAAATCAACGCTTCTATCCAACTGAGCATGGTGTGATTGTGATCTGAGGAAGTTTCGTGAGTTTTGAGACGCTCTGATAAGTAACTCCAATCATCAAATCCTTCTTTTCCCAAATAAAAATAAGACCTTCTGTTGAATAAGCAACATATAAACAGTACAGTTTATCTGCAGATTTAGAATAAACAAGCTATCTACTTTTATAGTTTCTCCATTTGGTGTTACTCTTTGAAAATGTGTATTTGAAAAATGACGTCCATGATTTTTATCTTGAACGTTTTAGTTTATCCCTGCCAGCAGATTCAATGAGCGGCAATTTTGAAATATCGTCATAATTTGTACTTTGAAAAGGCGACGGTGGTGGTATGTCTTGCATACCAATTTGAAATTTTTGAACAGCAGACGACGTTCTAGCCATAAATAAATGTTCTCGCACATGCTGCTCTTTATCATGAGCCTCGTCTGAATAATTTCCATTAAAAGTTTTCATCCGTCTCGTGTTCAACTAGTTCTGGTGACGACGATTCAGATGACTTCTAAAAAAAAATTCAAGCAATTTTGAAGCCTTCTCGGTTTCGTGTTGGTTTTGTTTCTTAAGTTAGTCTTGTCTGTAAAAGACAGCTAAGCTTTGTAAATATTTACGATACCAACATTAATTGTAATCACCGAGGATCTAATATGGTAGAAGTAGATAAGTAGGTTGAATCTCGCCCCATATAACTAATGTAAGTAATATAGCTAGTCAATTTCCGGATCATGCAATAATAGTAGGTGGTGACTTCAACTTTCCGTATATCGACTGGACTAATTACGTTCACGTTACCGGTGGCAGGGATAAGACATCCTGTAAAATTATTCTTGACCTTTTCTCAGATTTTAATCTTGAGCAGCTCGTGACTGAACCAACAAGGATAACGAAAACATTTTAGATATTCTCGTTACGAATAGGCCTGAATTATTCACAGACGTTTCAACCACCATGGGAATAAGTGATCATAAAGTTGTAATTTCTACAATGAAATTAATAGCCAGGCGCAAAAAGAAAAAACAAAGAGCCGTTTACAGGCTTGAAAAGGCCCCAAAGGAGAGTTTAAGAATGTTTTTGAGGAATAATTACATCACATTTACAGAAGGAAGAGGCTCGGTTGAAGAGATGTTGCTTCGATTCACGCGTATAGTCAGGGAAGGTATGGACTTATATATACCGAAAAGGACGATCGGGGATCGGAACGATCCCCCGTTGTATACGCGTGAAGTTAAAAGGTTACTTAAAAAGCAAAGGAAGATACATGCACGCTCAAGGAGGACGGTGTATAGGAGTGATTTAGAAAAGCTAGCTGAGACAAGAGGACAGGTCAAGAATGCGATGCGCGAGGCCTTTAATGACTTTTGTTGCAACTCACTTTCCAAGAGTCTCAACGAAAACCCAAAGAAATTTTGGTCGTAAGTAAAAAAAGTTAGTGATAGTGACAACAATACGTCAGTTCTACTACAAGACGGTCAGGAAGTTGATGACAGCCGCGAAAAGGCTACCGTATTTAACACCGAATTTAAAAATTCTTTCACTGATGAAAACATGGAAAAACATTCACGCTTTTGTACGACGTGTAGAATTTGAGATGGATCCAGTTCAAATTGATAGTGTAGGTATCATAAAGCAATTAAAGCTTCTGAAGTGGGGAAGGCACCGGGTCCTGATGGTATACCAGTAAGAGTATTTTCGGAATACGCGGAAGAAATAGAACCATTTCTGTCAGATATATTTCGTAAAACTTTAGAGGAAAGGAAGTACCTTACGACTGGAAAATAGCGCAGGAGATTCCCGTCTTCAAGATAGGAGATCGGAGAGATCCTAGGAATTATCGACTGATATATCTTTCATCTGTTTGCAGTAGAATTCTGGAGCATGTCATATGCTCTAACGTTATGAAGTTTCTAGATGAAAATGAGTTACTTACAGCGAACCAACACGGATTTCGGAAGAACCGAACGTGTGAAACGCAACTGGCTCTATTTTCGCATGACGTAATGAAGATTATCGATGCAGGATCACAAGTTGATGCTATTTTCTTTTTTTTTACAGAAAGCTTTTGACTCTGTACCACACAACCGGCTTTTGGCGAAGATTCGAACGTACGGTATATCTGATCAGATTTGCGAATGGATACGCGATTTTCTAACTGGTCGGTCGCAGTATGTCGTTGTTGACGGGGAAGCCTCTTCAAAGCTAAATGTTACTTCGGGGGTTCCTCAAGGAAGTGTAATAGGGCCACTTCTTTTCTTAATTTTTATGAACGATCTCGATGACAACGTTAATTGCAGGATGCAATTTTTTTGTTGATGATACACTTATTTATAGGGAAGTGAGATGCTCTGACAATTGCTTAGAAATTCAGCGCGATCTGGATGTTATATCGGAATGGAGCCGTAAATGGCAGCTCACACTTAACTGCAAAAAATGTAAGGCAATGGAAATAAGTAATAAAAAGACCACGTTTCTCATGATTACAAAGTTAACAATTCAGTTGTTGACACGGTAGACTCTCTGGATTATCTAGGCGTAACAATAAAACGCAACATAAATGGGACTTAACATAACTTCAGTCGTAGGTAAAGCCAATTCTAAACTACGTTTTATAGGTCGTATTTTGAGAAGTTGTAATGCTCATACAAAGGAAATTGCGTACAAAACACTAGTTCGTCCGCATTTGGAATACTGTTGTGGAATTTGGGATCCGTATCGCAAGGGATTGATTGATACGTTGGAGATGGTACAGAGGAGAGCCGCTCGATTCGTGACTGCTAGTTACAGTACTTATGTAAGTGTCACAGAGCTGATATGTGGGTTGGGCTGGGATTGTTTGGCGTACAGACGACGTCGTTTTCGTTTGAATTTGTTGGAGAATATGAGGAAATCTTTAATTTACAAGTGCAACGAAATACTTCTTCCGCCAACCTATTTAGGTCGCAATGACAGGAGGGATAAGATTCGAGAAATAAGATGCCGTACTGATTAATTTATGTATTCTTTCTTTCCTCTTTCTGTTCGGGATTGGAATGCACAGAATTAGGATTGGTGCTTAGCACCCTCTGCCACCCACAGTAATTGTGAATTGCAGAGTATAGATGTAGATGTATACCCGCATGCAAGAACTTCAAGACTACAGCCGATAAGGAAGGAAACAGGTGCGGGAGGCGCGACGCGGCACCGGAGTGTACTAACTTTGGAACGAGTTGATATTCATTCTATGATGACATACGACTATGTATTAAAATGAAACTGTTATTTTTATAAACTCTTCTGGATGATGTGTGTTAAAATAATACCTATATGAACAGCAAGCTGGGTAATTATAGAATTAATTTTTCATTTTTTGGGCAGACTATCTGTCGCTGCAATTTCTGTGCCCCCCATATGACGGCGCCCGGTGCGATCGCACCGCCCTAGGGCCGCCCCTGACCGTAGTAAGTCATACTTAAAATACTGTAAAATAAAATAATTGTTTAAAAACATAAAAACCGCCTTCAAAAAATGGCACTAAAAATTTTAAAATAACTTTATACCTTGCTTAGAAGAAAGTACATCTAAATGGACAATATTTTACATTACTGTTATTGAAATTTTTACATTAATTAGTTATTTTTGGAGTCTGTGTCAGCTGTCAGATCGCGCAGATCGAATTACTTAACTTTATTTGGTGTTAGAGGCGACCCGAGAGTACAAACAAAAATTCCAAATATTTTACAGCATGTCTTGAGGAAGATAGTTTTACTGCGGGAGACAGTTTAGGGAAACAAATTAACGGTATGTTATCTGTGGCTCGGCCTCGTTGGTTATCCAGGCATATATCTGGCGCTACAGTATTAGTTGGTAGGCTGCATCATACAGTGAACACTTTATAGTTAGCATAATATTGGTGTATCATCTATATGTTTCAGTTTTGTTGAAAAATATTTCTAGAATTAATTGTAGGTAAGTAGTAACATGATTTTTTATGTATTATTGTTATTTATTATTGTTTTTATCTTTTTGTTTTTCTTGCTTTGGCTGGCACCGACTCCAAAAATAACTAATTAATGTAAATAATTTCAATAACAGTAATGTAAAATATTGTCCATTTAGATTTACTTTCTTTTAAGCAAGGTATAAAGTTATTTTAAAATTTTTAGTGCCCTTCTTTGAAGGCGGTTTTTATGTTTTTTAAACAATTATTTTATTTTTAAATTTTTAGTGGTATTATAGTTAATTTTTATTTAAATATGCTGCAGCAGTTCTCATTTTGCCAACTTCCTGGTAGCTCAGTGGTTAAAGTGAATACTTTTTAAAAAATATGTCGTTACAAGAACTTTCAGAATGGGGTGAATAGGATGCTGTGTTAAGGAATGTCAGTTTACATTTTGATCCAGGCTGTGTTTCGATCTAATCAGAACATCTGTTTAAGCTGCTGCTCGATAATCGAAAAATGTAACATCTGGACATTAATACATATCACATACACAAATCTGTCTCTGGAATATATCTGTTGGTTCCGGCATCACACAGAAAATATGTAAAAGCTCGGGGTCCAAGTTGAAATCTGAAGTACATGTTGAGACATTAGGACACAAACATTTTATATATATTCTGCAATGACTTAAAAATAGCTTAATTGATTTTGATGTTACTTAAAACTGTGGATTTTGTAAAGAACATTGGAAACTATAAACGATGGGAGTAAAGGAGAAGTGATTGGACTTTTGTATACCTAATGTAGACTGTTTTTTCTGATTGATTTAAAGTATATGTTTGTAAATTTCTATTGACATCATATAAAAATTTTATGTATGTATAAAAAAAATAACTAACGGGTGTGGAGGTGTATAATAGTTTGGTTTTTGCTATGGTAGTGTGGACAGAATTTTTCTCTTTGTTTTAAAGTATGCATGTGCAAAATTCCATAGAAGCCAGATAAAAACCGTAGCTTTGTGTAAAGAACATTTACAAAAATTAAATGGGGTAAGGGAGTGAGCGGTGAGGGTTTTGTAAACAGAATGTTTCTCTTTGTTCCTAAGTATACATTTGCAGTGTTCCATCGAAATCTGATGAAAACGGTAGGTATCTATAAAGAACATTGGAAATTAGGAGGGGTGCAGGTAGAAGGGAAGAGGGGTTGGGTTTCTGCAACCTAATTTAAACACAATTGTTGTGTATTTTTTAAAGTATACATTTGCAAACTTTCTTCAGAATCAGAGAGAAACTGTGCTTAGTGTAGATTAAAAGGGGTGGAAAGGGGAAGAGAGGTTTGGTTTCTCTAAATCAAATGCAGACAGTATTTTTCTGTTTGTTTTGAAGTATACATGTGCATACTTCCTTCAAAATCCGATAGAAACGGTAACTTTATATAATGGACATTGACAGTATTTAAAAGGGTAGAAAGGGGAATAGGGTTTGTGTTTTTGTCAAAGTAATGTGAGTAGTATACTTCTGCTTTAAAGTATACACATGCGAAGTTCCACTGAAATCGGATTAAAATGTGGGTTTGTACAAACATTAAGGGATGTGAAAGGGGAAATAGGGTAGTTTTTTATTTTTGGTCAGAAATTTTCTGCCATAAAAAAATACATATATATACCAACTTTCATACAGATCGGTCAAATGGTGTCAACTGTAGCTTTTCATAAAGAAAATTGACAAAAGTCAAGGGGCGGGAATGGGGAAAAGGGTTCAGTTTTTGCAATTTAAAAGCTGACATTATTTTTCTGTTTGTTTTACATTAAAAGTTTGCTAAGTTCTATCTAAACTGGATAAAAACTGTGGGTTTGTATTAAAATTAAACGGTTTAATAGGGTGTGGGGGTGGTTTTTTGATTTTTTGGTCAAAAACCTTCCTCATGAAAAAATACATATATGCGCCAACTTTCATGGTAAGAGGTCAAACGGTGGCAACTATAGCTTTTCATAAATAAAAAAAAAAAATTACAAAAATTAAGGGGTTGGTAGGAAAGAGAGGGGTTGAGCTTTGGCAGACCAAATGTTGATAAGATTTTTCTGTTTGTTTGAAAGTATACATTGCCAAAGTTCAATCAAAATCAGATATGAAATATAGGTTTCTATAAAATTAAGGGGTGTAAAGGGGGAGATGGGTTGGCTTTTTTTTATTTTTTGGTCAGAAACCCAGTCCACGAAATATTACATGTATATGACAACTTTAATAGAGATCAGTTAAATGATGTCGACTACAGTTTTGTATAAATAACATTGGTAAAAATTAAGGGAAGGATAGGGTGAGAGGGGATCAATTTTTTCAAACCAAATGTTGACAACATTTTTCTCTTTATTTTTGTCTATACATGTCCAAAGTTCTATTGAAATCGGATAAAAAAAGTGGGTTTGCATAAAAATTAAGGGGTGAAAAGGGAGAGAGGGGTTTTTTTAATTTTTTTGGGTCAGAAACCTTTTCTATGAAAAATTACATGTATATGCCAACTTTAATGGAGATCAGTTAAATGGTGTCGACTTTAGCTTTGTATAAAGAACATTGGCAAAAATTAAGGTGTGGATAGGGGGAGGGGAGTTCGGTTTTTTCAAACCAAAAGTTGACAGTATTTTTCTGTTTACTTTTTACTATACATTTCCAAAGTTCCATCAAAATCGGATAAAAAGTGTGGGTTTGTATAAAAGTTAAGGGTGTAAAGGGGTAGAAGGGGTGGTTTCTCAATGAAATTCATATGGGACCACTTTGAGGTATACTCTATCCACTATAAAAATTTCATTTAAATCGGTTCAAAATTGGCGAAGATATCGCTGAACATACATCAAAAAAAAAAAAAAAAAAAAAAAAAAAAAAAAAAAAAAAAAAAAAAAAATTTCAGACCAAAACCTCCTCCTTTTTTGAAGTCGGTTAATTAATATTTAAGCACAAACAAGAATAGGAATGAAAGTAGAAAAGATATTGCATGATGTTCAGTTTCTTGGTTTTAGACACAAGAGAAGATTTCTTGCATTAAGATTAGTACTGGAAGATTGGATCAAGAAATACAATGGTGCACTTATTACATTCGTAGCCTTAAAAATAGTTATATACAGGACTACATGTTAAAAATTTAAAGACATCAAGCCTAAAATATAGCCATAGAACAATAATTAGATGAGAACTGTGTGCTTATAATTAAAGTGGAAAATTACTAGAGGAAAGCATTGGTTAAAATATTTGTGAGCAAGGTGATAGTATATATTCCCTGTTACTCAATGTGTATGTAATGCAGTTATTTACGGAAGTGAATGAAAACTTTGACTATTGATTAAGTTCTTAAGGAGAAACATTTAGTGTGCTTTGATTTCCTGATGATTCTTATCATCATCCAATTCAAATCTTAGCAGACAAAATACAGGAAGAAGGTGATTATTAATATTCTTAATTGTGATGGAGCATGGTCTGCAGCGGTAATTTACAAACACACTTACTTCTGTATCAAAAGAATTTTTACTTAAATTTTTTGGCTGTTTGAGTTAACTATATAAAAACAAATGCAAAAGTAGCAGTAATATTATTTATAACAGTATGTGTACATGATGTAGGATTAGGAAAGAACAGTGTAAATGTAGCATTTTTTGGAAGCTAAGCCTAGACTTGTAGAGTATCAGAAAGAAGGAACATTAGTGGTATAGGTTGGAGCGGGACGGCTAGTACCCCGGACCAAGAAAGTGTAACATCAAAGGATGCTGCCTCCCCTCCTTATAACTGATACCCCCTCCCCTCCCCTCCTTGTAAATGATACCCCCATCCCCTCCCCTCCTTTAACCTGATACCCTTCCGCCGACCTTGAATCCTCAGTTTCCCCTCCTTGTAACCTGATACCCCCTCCCCTCCCCTCTCCATTTAACCTGATACCCTACCATAGACCTTGAAATCCCCATCCCTTCCTTGTAACCTGCCACCATTCCGCTGACCTTGAAACCCCCCTCCCCTCCTTGTAACCTGACACCATTCCGCTGACCTTGAAACCTCAGTTTCCCCTCCTTGTAACCTGATACCCTACCGCTGTCCTTGAAACTCCCCTCCCCTCCTTGTAACCTGACACCATTACGCTGACCTCGTAACCTGATACTCTATGCAGGTGTTCCAGTGTAATCTGATATCCTGTGCAGGTATTCCTTCCATGTAAACCGATACTCTTTTCATGTGTTCTAATGTAACCAATACCGTTGGCCTTGTAACCCGATACCTCGCCGTGTAACCTGATACCCTACTGCTGACCTTGAAACCCCTCTCCCTCCCCTCCTTGTAACTTGACACCATTCCGCTGACCTTGAAACCACAGTTTCCCCTCTTTGTAACCTGATACTCTATGCAGGTGTTCCAGGGTAATCTGAGATCCTAACGTTGGCCTTGAAACCCGATACTCTATGCAGGTGTTCCTTCCGTGTAACCTGATACCCTTTTGCAGGGATTAACCTGTTGTAACCTGATACGCTACCGCCGACCTTAAATTCGAAACCCCTCGCCGGCAACCGGTTTGTAATCGATACGTCGCGCGAGAAACCGGTTTGTAGAGCGGGCGGGCGAACAAAAACCGGTTCTCGCTACCTGGGGTAATACGTTCACGTATTTATGCTTGGCTAGGACATTCATGAATTGAAGTTTAATAATAATAAATAAAAATACATTGTATTTAATTTGATTTGTTTTTTTATTTTCGCCACCATTGGGCAATTAAAAATACATTTTCATCGACACATTACAAAGTTTTATTAAATTATTTTTGTTGAGTTCTCCTAGAGGTGGACATTCCAAATCTTCAATCTCTAGACGGGCTAAAGGTTTGGCGCGCTCCGTCACTAGAAAGCTGCAGATGGAGGATTATATAAATTGTCTCAAGGGTGAAACACCGAAATACCTGCCATTGGCCTTGAAACCTGATACCCTTTGCAGCTTCAAACCTGTTGCAACCTGATACCCCGCGCCGAGAACCAGTTTTATAGAACGGGCGGGCGAACAAAAATCGGTTCTCGCTACCTGGGGTAAGACGATCATGTATTTACGCTTGGCTAGGACATTCATGAATTGAAGTTTAATAATAATAAATAAAAACACATTGTATTTAATTTGATTTGTTTTTTATTTCACCCACCATTGGGCAATTAAAATATATTTTCAACAGCACATACAGCATTACAAAATATGTGTCCTTTACAAAATTTTAGTTGGCCTTGAAACCTGATACTCAATGAAGGTGTTCCTTCCGTGGAATCTGATACCCCGCGCCGAGAACCAGTTTTGTAGAGCGGGCGGGCGAACAAAAACCGACATCATGGGCTCGACTGAAGGTAACAGCAATACACAACAGAGCTTAAATCCCGAAAACGGGGTGCAACGACACAGTTAACAGCAGGTACGAAAAACTTGTTAATTATGTTAACAAACTGTTAGGCCAAAAAATGACTGAGTTCAAACTGAGGGAATTTAAGGACAACCTTGCTTCCTTCGCAGTGACTATGGCAGAATTAGAGGGAACAAATGAAGAGATGAAGAAAGAAATAAGGACACTCAGAGAAGAGAACAGAGAACTGATCGTGCACAAAAAACTGTCAGCATCTAGTTATGCAGCAGTGACAAAATCAGGGATGGAACCTACATTAAAAACAAAAATAGAAAAAGCAGCTTTTTGTGCAGCCGTCTTCATAACTTCCAAGAATTGAGAAACTCCGAAACAGGTTGCTGATAAACTAACCAGAATCATAAAACCAGGGAAAGATAAGATAAAAATAAACAAAATACGTAGCACAAATAATGCTATAATCGTAGAAACAGCATCTCAAGATGATGTAAGAAAAATCATGGAAAATAAAGAACTAAACGAAACTCTGAAGTTGAAATGCCGCGGAAAAGGAAACCACTGTTGATTCTGTACGACGTACCCACGTCACTTGAGCCATGCAAAATCCCAGAAAAAGTATATAAACAAAATTTTGAAGGAAAAATAGAAAGACAACAATTTCTGGAGGGGTTCAAGTCAAAATTTCGAACAGGCCCCAGAGATAAAAGCACTGTCCATCAAGTTGTTGAAGTAAGTGCTGAAATAAGGAAGCAAATAATGCAGCAAAGAAAAATATACATAGAATTCAGTGCCATATCTGCAAAAGATTACACGGTAGTACCAAAATGTATGCATTGCTACGATTATGGTCATATTAGCAAACATTGTACCCAAACGTCGGCCGCTTGCAAACATTGTGGTGAAACTAGCCACAAGAAAAAGGCTGTAGCAAGTCCTTACAGTCAGCTGTTTGTATCCCATGCAGGAAACGGGGAAAATCGTGCAACAAATCTGGCAAAGATTGTCCGACATACCAACTGTTTCTTCAAAGATTGATAAACAGAACAGATTATGGACAGTAGAAGAAACTCAAGGGATGGATAAACCATACAAAGATCAATTATTGAGTATCATTATCAACCTAATAGAAGAAACAGTAGGGAAAGAAAGAGGAATAAAACAAGAAACACGCCATCAAGGAAGAGGAGGAACGCAGAGAGGGCTGCAAGATACAGGGAGAAATATTGCAAGAAGGGAAGGAAACAGCAAACAGCGTAAGCACGCAGACAGATGAATCTATCCTCCAACACTCAGAGATTGCTTCTACCATCTGTGATATTTCTCCTAGACCTCAACCAAAACGAGCTGGACTTGGGTGGGTAGGACCAGTTCCAATGACATCCAACTACTGCAAAATTAGTGGCGCTCCGAAAACCGAGCGAACGAAAAACCAAGACACGCTGCTATAGCTCCAGACCATATCTACCAAAAGTTTGAAAACAATCTGCAGCTCGCTAGACTAGAGGAAACACAAAATCTCACTATGCGTTACGCCACCTAACCAGAATAGCACATCCAAATGGCAAAAACATCACATTTCCGCAACCAGAGGCAATTGATCGTATTCAACTTAAGATAAACAATATACCTACTAATTCAGCCCAGTTACTCACTATAGTCAAGCAAGTATTTGACAGACGGAACGAAATCTTTGATCCAGATCAAATTTATCGTCATTTTGTGATGACTCATGGAAGAATAATGCTTGACTCGAGACAGCCGTGGCCACAGTGCAATATCCATACTCGGCATCCATGAGTAGGGGTGCAGAGAGAATTAAGATCGCACAATTAAACTGCAGGAGAACCAGTCTGGTTTTGCATGAAGTGAGTAAACTGCTGAGGAAATGCAAATAGATATCCTCTGTCTTCAAGAGCCATTCCAGGGAAGGGAAAATCTCACACATGCCAGTGACGTCTCAGATAATCTCGACAGGGAAAAAACCATGAGTGCCATCATAGTCTTCAATAAGCAAATCACAGTCACAAAAATAACACAATTCTGCGATGAACATACGGTGTGTGGGAGTTAGGTACGCAATGGGGAAACGTAGTCCTCGTTAACATGTACTTCCAATACAGAGACGATATTGATCCCTATCTTTGCAAGATTAGGGAAATATGTACAGCCATAGGCGACAGCCCTACGGTGATAGTTGCCGATGCAAATGCCAAATCTGCACTCTGGCACAGTGGTCGTACAGACGCACGAGGAGAAAAGTTACTCGAGCTGATTGGAGAATTACAGCTGTATGTAAAAAACGAGCCAAAACAAATCCATACACGTTCAGTGACCGAGCAGGTGCCAATCGAACGTAGATATAACTTTAGCAAATCGAAGAGCAGGAAACCTAGTAAGCGGGTGGAAGGTGATTGAGAACCAAACCACCAGTGATCACAATCTAATTATGTTCGAACTGGGAAGACTGCGGGACGGTAGTGCGCGAAGGCACCGGTACCAATATACAACGGCGATATGACATCAGCAAAGCCAACTGGCCAAGGTTGAGGAGTTGCTTTATTCTTCCCCAAGTCGAAGATAAAGATTTTGATGTGGACAAGGCTGCGAAAGAAACAATTCGAGCAATCCAAGACGCAATGAGAACTGCAATTCCACTAAGAAAACAATGGGATTAAAAGACAAACCCTGGACAGAAAGATTGCAGAAACAACGAATCACAATGAGGAAGGCAAGAAAAGCATATCAACGTTGCCTCATTACAGAAGAGAGACAGACTCTTCTAGATAGATATAGGAAAAAAAGCAAGAGTTCAAGGATCTGTTGCTGAAGACAAAACAAAAAAGCTGGGAAACTTCGTCAGACAAAATATGAGATCAGACCCATGGGGCATCCCCTACAAGATTGCCGCTGGCAAAATAGGCCACCTACAACCTTGTATACAGTAAGAAAACTGGATGGATCTATGACCACCAACTGGATGGAAACTGCACGGGAGCTACTTGGCGTGCTACTTCCAGATGATAGTACGGAAAACGAGACCGTTCGGCAAAGTGAACTGCGTCAAAAAATGTGATTCCCTACGAGAGTGAACATCAAAAATGCGTCATATCAGATGAAGAGATAGTAGAGGCAATATTTTCCTCTCCAAAATGAAAAGCACCTGGACCTGATGGGATACCGGCAGAGGTCCTCCAGGAGCTGGTCGTCCAACTGGTTCCAACCTTAAATAAACTCTTTAACGAATCCCTGGTGCAGGGAAAAATACCAAATGCATGGAAAAAGAGTGACGTGATTATCATAGCGAAAGTTGGAGGCAAAGACCCAACAACTCCCAAAATCCTATCGTCCAATCTGCTTACTCAATGTTCTAGGGAAAGTACAAGAAAAGATACTTTGCAAGAATCTAAAGGAACACAGGTTAAAACATGGGATGGACCCAAATCAGTATGGGTTCAGAGCAGGCAAGTCAACAGAGGACGCCTTCAACCGCTTAATGGAAATAGCTCAAAACTCTTCCAAAAATTATGTGGTAGGAGTATTTGTAGATATCGCCGGCGCATTCGACAATCTCTGGTGGCCCGCGCTGTTCGAACGCTTAAGAAACATCAACTGTCCAAAAAACCTACACAACAGTTTTAGAGATTATTGTAGAAATAGATATGCTAAATTGCGGTGCCCCAACAAGTACATAGAGAAAAGTCTGACGAAAGGTTGCCCGCAGGGATCAGTGTGTGGACCAATTTTCTGGGACATTGGTTTGGAACCGGTTATGGAAAAATTGCAACAAATGTCAGAACTGCTGGGTGTGGTGGCATTCGCCGATGATCTCGCACTTCTGATAGACGCGGACACCAGGCAGGAACTCGAAACATAATGCAAAGCAGTATTGGATTGCCTGAGTAAGTGGTGTGCAGCAGTTAAGTTAAACCTAGCCCCACAAAAGACGACCTACATGCTCCTAAAAGGAATACTCAATCGAAATCCGGTAATTAGGATCCAGGGAAAAACAATAAAGAGAAAAGCAGTAGTCCGCTACCGTGGTGTAAACCTGGAGGAACAACTGAAATTTGCGTCTCACATGGAGGAAGTATGTGGAAGAGCAGCACTGGTAATGCACAAATTGATAAGTATTGGCGAACGACGGTTTAATCTGCCTCCGCTCGTCATAAGAAGATATCACGATGCAATACTGACCTCCATTACTGGATACGCTGCAAGCACTTGGGTCAAGCACCTAAGAAAGGTCAACCAAAGGATCTGCTTCGCCGTACGCTGCGAGGAATTCTGCTCCGACTAACTGGGGCTTACAGAACAACGGCCACATATGCCCTAACGGTTATACTCGGTATCTGGCCCCTGGACCTGGAAGTAAGGAAGCGAGGGGCGCTATACTGGATTAAAAAGGAAGATATGACCAAGCTACTTAAATAATTGGAAGGCCTATTGAAACCAAAAAAGATATTTGGGATGCGCTGATGGATGAATGGCAGCAAACATGGACTAACAGCAACACGGGCAGAAGGACCTTCGACATGCTTCCTTGCGTGAAAGAGAGAATGAACATGACTCACCTACAACCATCTCCAGGGCTCATACACTACATATCTGGCCATGGTCCATACAACAGTTTCTTAGAACAGAGAGGCCTCAAAGAAACAAACAGGTACTCCCGAGCACGTGGTTTGGGAGTGCAAACAAACTGAGGAATCAAGAGCATTTCTCCAAATGAAACTTCAGAACAGAAGAATATACGACATACTGCGTGATACCGAGCTCTGGCACTTGCTGGATGAAGCTGCTAATCTAGCGTCGCAGCGCGAAAAGGCGAGATTTGTTTAATTGAAACAGGCAGAGCGTAGGGGACGCAGCGAGCAACCGGCATCAGAAGCAGAAAGAAGGACAGGAGAGGAAGAAACTCAAGAGTAAAGAACAACCCAAATTTGACTACAAGCACTGCCCATGACTAAGGCGTTGCCTGCATCAAAAAGCCGGCAAAGACTCAATTCATCGTAGTGCCTCTGGAAGCCAGAGGCACCTTCTCCAGGGCTCAGGGGGCAGCCTGCTCTGATTCCAGGAGGGACCTCCTGACGGGGGAGCAGTTGGCTCCCGGGACAAACCGGAGAAGAACGAGACCACTACCTGGAACGTGAAGCTGGCTGACGACACTTTGTGGTCAGCATGTCAGCAGTCGCCCCGCTGCATCAGCAGAGGCAGCTGGCGGCCTGGATATCGGTGCAGTCCAGCAGTGGTAAAAGAAGAACATATACAAATAGAAAGTTTATTAATTAGAAGTGTGAAAATACAAAGACAATTGCTGATTTTGGTGTGAATTAGTAAGATGGTAGATTAATAAGTAGATTAGTTGGTAGATTAAGCGTTATACTAATTATTAGAATAATTAGTAGTTTTACTATTAGAATACTTAAATCCATTAAATCGTTAAAAATAATTATTAAGATATATTATTAAAAAAAGTAAATTGTTTTAAGAATAAAACTGTAGAAACTAAGGGTCTACTTTAGGTAACAAGGTAGTAGGCTATGTAAAATCAGGGAAAAAAATGAAAATGAACAAAACCGGTTCTCGCTACATGGAAACGTGCTGGGGTAAGACATTCACGTATACGCTTGGCTAGGACATTCATGATTTGAAGTTTAATAATAATAAATTTAGATGTTTGTATAAATAAAAATACATTGTATTTTATTTGATTTGTTTTTTTATTTCACCCACCATTGGGCAGTTAAAAATACATTTTCAACGGCACATACAGCATTACAAAATATGTGTCGATTACAAAGTTTTATCAAATTATTTTTCTTGAGTTTAGTTATTTAAAGATGAATGAGATTAAAAATAATGATAACAACGCCAACCTGACTACACTGCAAGTATTTTCAATGAGTTAATGAAATTAACTTTCATCTCTCATAGTTCTAGGGTACAAAATATATTTAAGGACTAGCTGACCCGTTCACGCGTTGCTGTGACTTACCAATTATAGTACGTTGGATGAATGTTATTCTAAACTTCCTCAAGTAGTCAAATTAATATTCACTAATAAAGACAAAAACATTGTAGTCGATTTGGAAATTCAAATGTAATTGGTAAAGAGTTACGGAGAGTTGAAATTAAGGACAAACAATCATAAAAAATTTTAATTTACATTTCATTACAAATTACTTAATTTAAATTATATAAAAATTGATATTTATATAAAAAATATTTTTTATTTATTTATTTAAACTGAAATTTCAGTTATATCTTCAGTCATTCTGTTTTTATATTTTTCCCACAAACTCGAAGATTGTGTTGGATAACATGTTGTCAAAATAATTGCAAACAGTTTGACGAATACTATTCGGCGTGGCTGTCAACGCTGCATCAGCAAGTATCAGGTCAAAATAATTGTCGTCTACCAGCAGCTGCAACTCGCGACATGCATCTTGACATGTATTAAACACTCGACATGTATTGAACACTCGACCATTAACTGTTCGTAAACATTCGAAAGAAGCTGGTCCAGGAACATTCACCAATAACAAACGCTGAAAGAAACATTCACGTTGTTTTGGATGCAAAGTCTTTGCTTTGAATATGCCTGCGATCGATGGATGTGGTTCTCCTTGTTTGCGTGGCTACCATTTTTTACCTAATTTGTTCCATGAAAAATAGCTTGGAACCTCGGTATATAATAATGTTTTTGCGAATTGGCGGAACACATCAGATTTTTGACATAATGTGAAAAATTCAGTTTGTGGTTTGTCGTTTTGGTGGCTCAAGTATTCTTTGGAAAATATTTTCTTCGGTGATATATACACATTGATCGTTTTCAAGAAGTATTGCAAGATGCTGGATGGAAGGGTCTCTTTCATGGACGCGAAAACTAAAAATATGCCAGATAGCTTCGTTGCTGCTGATGTATCTACCTATTTGGTATCGTGTTATTTCGTCATTTTTATTTACTTTTTGAACTTCAAATACGGCCAAATCACTGCCTTTATTAACATATTTACAAACGTACTTAATGGATTTTACAGAACTGCAAAACTCGACGTTAATATGAGTCTTATACGTTTTTGAAAGCAATGGTGAGTATGGTACGACCCACTGATTGTCAATTTCAACTTGGTTTCTAGAATTTGACATCCGCATTGTAAATGTTTGGCCACCATTCTCAGCGTTTCTGAGGCGAAACAACGGATAACCATCGATATCCGTAATAGTATCATTCGTATATTCCTTTGGAAAACGTTTCTTACATTTTCCACCTTCCATGCATGGCGATGTCATGTTAAAAGCACCGCACGGTCCGTGGATCGAGTGACTGGTAACAATATCAAACAATTATTGATCAATTAATGGGTCCGGAATTTCGGCTGAAATTATTTGATCAATTTCTTCTGGACGTTTTTTAACTTCAAGTCAAATCAAAATGTGAGAATGAGGCAAACAACGCTTTTTCCACTCAGTCAAATACAGATAGCAACGTATGTTACCGAAAACTGAATGTTTTACGATTAAATCAATCAATGATTTTAATTTTTGTTTGAACACACGTGCCGTGAAATCATGAGAATGCATTGATTGATGGCCTGGTAATAGCAAAGTTTGTATTTCCTCCCAATTCGGATTCCATGTAAATGTAATAAACAAATCTGGACGACCATAATGACGTACGTAAGTCATCGCATCTTGTATATATTCCTGCATGTTCCGTGAACTGCCGATGTAGCTTAAAGGTAAAATAAATGCATTACCGATATCATTGGCGTTAAAATTTTCATAAATATTGGCGATAACAATATCTCGTAAGAAGATGTATTCCCCCGATCGTAATTTAACCTGGTTGTATCGAATAAATCGGAAATGCTTGTTTTCAACCTTGGCGTACATATCCACGACGTATTGAAGGCACAGTTGACGATATCGAAGGATATAGTTATCCTAATTACGTCTAATCATCAATCGGGGGGCGTAGTAAATCACTGAAGTAACTTTTCGCCGGCCTCGGTAACGTAGGGGCTAGAGTGCTAGCTCCACGTGCCGGAGGCCGCCGGTTCGAATCCGGCCACGGGCATGGATGTTTAAGTGTTGTGTGAATGTCCTGTCCGTCCTGTGGCGTCCATACATTGGAAAATACAATATATACTGGATGATGACTTATACACTGAAAAATTACATTGAGCTGGCTGTATGGCGCCAAATGCCATTAAAAAAAAAAGAAGAAGTAACTTTTTATTTGTTTTATTACCTGAAAAAATAATAAATTAAATAGTAAAAAAAATGAATAAGAAATCAATATAGTGGGCCCGCTATAATCCGGCCCCTGGTCGGAATACTGCGGGTCTACTGTACTAATAAAATAACGAATTAAATAGTTGAATATTAAATTTACCAGCAACTGGATCACGCTGTTTGATGTTGATGTGATATTCATTCTGCCCTTGTCAGAATATCAGTGGATCCTGGAGTGCGTCATACGAACGTTGTAGATCCGAAATTATACTAACAGTTCTATCTTGACGTGTGACTTTAATTAACTGAGTCACCAACCATAAAAACTGCAACTTCATCTACGGTTGGCGCGTTGAATCTGCCAGCGTATTCTCCTGATGGTAATTTGTCAGCTTTGATGACAATTTCATAGTTGTCATTTTTTAATTGTGGCGACACAATTGAATAAGTTGATTATTATTTTCCAAACAATTTTCCAACAATACCACAATTGCTCTCTCTTCAGCTTGTTCGATGAAATTATACTGGCACCTAGTTTTCAAGTGTTCCTCACAATTTCCAATAGATTTGGAGAAACTTCGGGTCATCGTTTGGTATCGGTATCAACGACCCAATCTTATGGTACACCTAGCCTTGTATTTTGAATTTAGTTTCAAAATGACGTCCATCAGATGTAAGATCGCAAATTTTTGTTGCCCCAAAAGACGTCATCTGGAAGCAAGAATTGAATTTGCGTGTCTTGCGCAGAAACAATTTCGAATCGTTTGATTCGCCAGCAAGAAGGATTGTAAATGTTCTGGCGGATTGGGTGGTGGTAATAATACATCTTTTCCTGATGCACAACACATGCCGGCTGCTTCATTGCGGAATTTCAACGCCTGATAATACTGGCATATTTTGCTCACTGCACCGATTGCAGTTTTTGAATGTGCAGAGTAATCAATGGCTGGTGCATATTGGAACGCAAGACGAACAAATGATACACGTGTTAAAGCAATGCTGATTAAATGTCTCTCTCGTTCTCTTTCTCTAAATGTAGCTATGTGCTGTTCTCGTGCCGCTCTTGTTCTCGATATATTCTGTCACAGACGTTCATCACGCTGTTCTTGAGATTCTTGCATACGCTGCTCAGCTGTCCTGATTCTTTGAACTTCCTTACTTGCCGCGATTTGTGTTGCTGATTGATGAGCTCTCTCGTCGTGCGTCTTGCCTCTCTGCTACACGCATTGTCGAGGTTAGATTCTTTGGCGACATTTCAGTGAAAAATATTTGAATTACAACAAAACGTGCCTTTCTGAAAGCCTTAAAATAAGACACTATAATATAGTGGTGAAACCAGAATTTTTGGGTCCATTGAAAAATACAGTTAAATGGAAGTTAAGAACTTAATGAGCAAATATAAAATAACATTGAAAAAAATAACAGAAAAAGTAGAATGATATATTTTTGATACATTTATAGCATGGATGACACCAGGCTTTCAAGAGGTATGGAAAGAAATTTTTTTCGATAGTAGACTTTGAATACGGCAGGATTCAAGGGTAGCGAGGAGTGCAAAAATGAAGGAGTACTGGGGAGGAAGAAAGAAAACCCAACAGGAGAGGAATTGAAATTGACACGTTGAGTCTAGCTGACCATAACAAAAAGAAGAAGAAAAATGATAAGTTAGCGAGAAATGCTTACACTATTCGAATTTATCGTAACGTTTTCTTCAATGTTATATTCATGTGTGTAATTACTTTGTCGTTAGGTATAAAGACACACAAACGATGAACAACAATACAGTATAATTATAACACTATTCACAGCACAATTAAAATTGAAGAATCTCGTACATATGGCGTGGAATAGACTGTAGCATAAATAAATCGAAATACAACGCCATCTTCTGGATGGTTCAATAAATTAACACACCGCCATCTGTTAGGAATAATCTGTAGCATAAATACATTGAAACAGAACGTGATCTACTGGATGATTACCCAACCTATCTAACCAAGTGATGTATAGATAAGTTAACACATCGCAATCTGTTAGAAACTTATGGAACTATAATAATAATTACGTGTGGTCGTAATGACCTGGTGACATGGTTTCTACTGGCTGGGCATTCGGCCCCTGTCGTAGCCGCCTTTACCTAGCCCGCCCATCCTGCCTGGTGCAGGGGACCTACATTTTAACGTCGAATCCGAACCACAGTACCGTCCTGGCGTATATCACCTCATACAGCATGCTGCGCCGTGGGTTGATGCCGGGTTAAGTGTCTATAAAAATCCTCGCCGAGACACGGACTGGAACCGGGGACCCTTCCATCTCCAGTCAGACAGGCTAACCACTTAGCCAGCAGACCGCTTAGCCTTGATCGCTTACAAATAATAACAAACCATTGTCCTATGACAAACATTTAATGAACATTTATTTCGCAAATAATAAATATTGAGGTCTATAATCCAGATAAAAACTATCCTATCTTTTAAGTTGGACTAAATCACACATATTAAGCCAAATTTCATCTAAATCGGTTATGTAGTTTCGGAGTTCATCCCGGACGAACATCGTGACACGAGATTTTTATATATATAAAGATAGTGCAAATTTTCTAACAGTCATCATATAGCTAGGTGAAACTTTCTGACGAATTTTTATCACTAGCTACGTATTGGGGATTTCATTTTAATGTATCCATTTTATTCCTCGGTAGTTCTTAACTCATATGGCAGTTACTTTCTGTTACTATAAAAGCGTTTCACGTAATTACAGATCTTTTAGCGCCAGAGCGACTTAGAGGTTAAAGCGTCTGACTGGAGACTGAAAGGTCCCCGGTTCGAATTTCCGTATCGGTGGTGGTGGATACTCATAGGCATGTAACCAGACATAGCTTGCTGTGAAGTATTCATGGTTCATTTTTCTTCGTTAAACTGCAGGTGCCCTTAAGTAAGATATGGAAGGAAGGAACTAGCCACCCTATCTCCAATATATCTCCTTCGGTAAGGTTTCAACCAGAAACGTAAAGTACTTCACTTTTAATTGTGCGCGCTAAGAGTGAGTGGCTGTTTAGAAAATTAAACTCCGCAAACAACGCAGTAGCGTTCACGCAGCGTCGTTGATGGTTGTACGTAAAGCTTGAATCGAAAATTTACTGCCGCTGCTGCATTGTAATAAATTTTTTAGGTGGAATATACCGATTCCACTAGGATCATCCTGTACTAAGAAATGTTCCAAGGACGGATGCAGAGGTGTTTCCTAGTGACCAAGACCTACTAACTGCGATAAGTTCGGCGAAAGACGTTTGTGACGGCGAGTGTTTTGGACAAAGTTTTGTGTATATTCTTACGGCTAAGACCGAGCGTGGTGGGTGAGCGGTTAAATCTCTGGCCTCGCATTCGGGAGGACGCGGGTTCCAATCCCCGTCCAAGCATCCAGATTTGGGTTTTCAATGGTTTACCTAAATCATTCCAAGCGAATGCCGGCATGCTTCCTTCAAAAAGGCGATGGCCGAATACCTTCCCGTTCCTTGTCTCCCGCCTCTAATGACCTCGACTTCGACGAGGCGTAAAACCATAAGTAAAAAGAAAAAAAATCTTAAGCCCTGTACGTTTTCGTTTACTTTAGAATTACCGTTAATATTTTATATTGCAGAGACTAAATGCTGATGTGCGGCATTCAATTGGTTCTTTGTGCTTTCAACGCCTCGCAGAAACCTACGCAGAATATTGATGAGAGACGGTTCGAAATAGTTTCATCTCCTTCGAGCAATCATTATACAAGAAATATTCTTTCATAAAGTTTGCTCAATAGCAGGAACTTTTCGTGTACGTCAGAAGTCAGAAGCCGGGACTCCTGATGGAGCTGAAATTACTACCGATTTACCACTAGAAGGATGTATGCGGTTCAAATACAACTTTCTGAGTTGTTCATCATTACCAATTGTTCGCTATGGTTGCTAGCAGGTGGCAAGATGAAAATGTAATGACACGAATCCAGGGAACTGAGGTGAGTGTTACTAGTCATGTAGATATGGTGAAAAGCATAAGCGCAACAAAGAAATGTTAACATGAGATGTTCTAAATCATTTGATTGTAACTCATAATTGCCTGCGTTTACCATTTACGAAGTTATGTTACTATTTTGAGGAAAAGTTGCATCTGGGACATGCGCATACGAACTGTGTATCGAAATGTTAGATGAAAGTTAAACTAACAGCAATGGTTCAAATAATTCACGTACAGTCGCTTTTACTTGTGCGCGCTAAGAGTGAGTGGCTGGTTAGAAAATAGAAGATAGTGTGGATTATCAATAGCCGACTCAATGGGCTAAGACTATAAAAAAAACTAAGGCATTAAAATTAAGGTATTTCGATTTTAGTGAATTATGAAGGAAACTAAATGCGAGAATTTGGTGCAACAACTAACAGGAATAACTATTTGTTTAACAGTAAATTAGAAGTTCGGATGTCGAAAGCTAAGTGGGTCATAGAATACCGAGCCTGGTGGGTGAGCAGTAATGTTTGGATGTATCGTTCTCGAGGATATGCAGCACGGTTTTACAGTCAGATTTTCTTTCGTTTCCCAAAAATCACTCGAGGTGAATGCTGGGATCGTTCTAGTGCAGTACTCCTTTCAGTGTAATTTTTTATATGCCGATCTAGCTATCATGTCTGGTAGGAGTGTTTTTAACGATGGGGGGCTGTCATGTGGAGGTGGAGGGTTCGATTTCCGACCTGGCTGTTCATTAGAATCTGTTGTAGTACTACTATAGAAACAAATAGCCGTTTATCGCCTATAGTAGCTGCGACAACGAACAACACGTTTATTGGTGTTTTTGTCGGTAGGAAGGGATGATTTTATATATATGTGTATATATATATATATTCGTAGCCATTTGAGGCAATTTTTTCTTGTATTTTTGGCCTGGAGTCCTCGAAACGTTATTCACATTCAAAAGTAACAGAGTTTCGACTTTCCACGCGCTCTGTCTATGTCGTGGCTAACAAGTTTACGGTAATGCGTTTCGACATGGTCAGAGAAGCCCTTAAATACTACCGTGCTTTGTTCTTCACTCTTCAGCAAAACGCGTAAAAATTCTCTCACTTTACACTGATTTCAAAATCCCTACGGTCGTAATGCAGGGGTTTAAGCAGGAATACACCGAAGATAATGTCCACTAACTTGTAGATGATGACCGAGCCCTGGTGGGTGAGCAGTAACGTTCGGATCTATAGTTGGCGAGAATATGCAGCACAGTTTTACAGTCAGGTTTTCTTTCCGTCTTCCAAAAATCGCCAGACGCGAGTGCTGGAGTTCTTCGTCGTGCTTTCAGAGTTATTGTTTTAAATGCTGACGTAAATATCGGGCATGATGGGATAGTTTTTAACGTTCGGGATCGTCATGTGGGAGGTTCGATTACCAGTCCGGATGTTTATTATTATCTGTTGTAACAGTACTTTAGACACAAATAGCCGTTTTCCGCCTAGAGTCACTGCTATAACTTTGACTACGAAAAACGCGTTTAGTGGTGTTTGCGTCGGTAGGAAGGGATGATTTTTTTTTATTCATAGCCATTTGATTAATTTTTTCTTTGTTTATTTGGCCGGGAGTCCTCAAATAGCTATTCACATTAGAAAGTAACAGAGTTTCGATATGCCACGCACTCCGTCTATGTCGTGGCTAACAAGCCTACAGTAATGTGTTTCGGGAAGGGGCAGAGAAGCCCTTAAACAATTTCTTTTTAGTGGACAGGTAATTTGATCTTCACTCTTCAGCTAGCAGACTGTCAAAAGCGTAAAAAATTATCTCACTTTACACTGCTTTAAAAATCCCTACGGTCGCAACACAGGAATTCGCCGAAGATAACCTCCACTATGTTGTAGAAAATATTATATCAATTTTTTAAATTTTTCATCAGTGCCAGTGTACTAGTCTGCTCCGACGTCTAAACGGATCTCATTTACAACCCCCCCAAAGTGCACATAGTGAACAACGTGATGTGGACAGTTCTTATCCCAAAACAAGGCAGCAAAGAGCACAGTTAGGGGGAAAATGGAAGAATGCATACTTCCTGCAGAAACAGCGGTTACAGACGCATATTGGCGGGGATTGGTTTCATGAACTGCACCTCTCAAGAACAAGCTAGGAATGGCGTCAAGCATAAATTCTGAAAGTATATACCTTTAGGACTTACAGAATATTGCCAAATTGTACAGTGTCAAGGATCATCAAAAATACGCGGTCTGACTACTATCGTCAGACATTCCACTATTTCATGAGTTAGCTCGTTATCCTGACCTAACACGTAACAAGCTGGGCCTGCCTAACCTATCTTACCTACAATAACCTCAATTACTGCTAGGGTGTGATGGTTGATTAACCTAAAACTGGGGTTAAACTCTAGTGTATCCTACACTCATTACATAAAGTTATAGCTTCACACGCGCCTCCAGTTTGTGAAAAATAAGGGTTAACCAGAGCATACGCTAACTTATCTCAATGTCATTACATGAAGTAAACGCTTCACAAGCGATTGTGAATGAATGGAGCATATAACTCTAACACCTCAATCGAGATTTAACTTAGCCTTACTCAATATGCCAGCCTACAGTAACCTTAGTTACTGCTAAGATGTGATGGACTAACATAACTTGTATTACCCTAACGCATATTACCCCATTATAGTACACAGTTTAAAATCCAATAGTAACCTGTTTTTAATGTAAGTTATGCTGTTTCCATCCTTCGCACACCCTATTGTTATGGGAAGATTGTATGTGTGGTAAATACTCAGCACATAGTTTTCCAAACCACTTGTGGCAACCAGAGTTTAATATAAGATACGATGGATCGTATGCATACTGATAGTAGTTTTAGCTGTACCTCGTTGAGTTAATGTTCGCTTCTATATAAGTATATGTACTGCATACCCCTTTTATCGATAACATCCATAATGTTCATCCTTTGCTCTCCCTGGTGGTAACACGATGTGTGTGATGGATGGGCGGTGCAGGTTTCTCTGGGAACTGTCGCGATAGCTGAAACATACACTTGGACAACATTTTTACGTATTTTAATAATTTTTTTCGATTTTCATGAAGTTTTGGAGATATGTAGGATTTTCATGCTTTTTACTGACACTGTGTATTTTTACACAAAATTTTGTTTCTCTTTTGCTCCCTGTAATGCTCGATTCAGGGTTCTAATCCTCTGACAAGTACCTGGATATATATATATATATATATGGTGTCCGTGTATGTCACCCATCTTCATTAAATGCAAACAGCCTTCCGTGTCGAAGTCAGCTTCTATGTCGGTATACGCTCTGTCGTCACCTTTGATCAATAAAACTGAGCTCTATGATGCATACATATGTAGCTGACATATTCTGACTGGACTACCGTTATGGTAAAGTTAAGTGTGTGTTGGTTCTGTGAGTTATTCTAGAGACCACCATGTAAGCTCAAACAGTTAATTCATACAAGTTCCGGCTTTCGAAAAGCAATAACTTACGAAAAATGATGGCATAAGATGTATACATCACATTGGTTTTCCTGAGGGTGGAATCTTTCTATCACGTAATTGCTGATTATACAGCATTTAGTTCCGTGGCTATAGTGTGAGTAAGAGCTTAGAAGGCTTATAATGATAGGGTACTGAGGCTGGTAGGTGAGCGGAAACATCCTAAACACACGTGATTTTTGGAAGACGGAAAGAAAACCTGACTGTAAAACTGTGCTGCATATCCTCGCCAACTATAGATCCACTTAGCTTTCGACATCCGAACTTCTTTATTTATTTATTTGTCGTATGGCAAGCAACTAATACAATAATAAATATATACAATGACAAGAACGTTGGTAGAGTTCACAAGCTGATGTCTAATTCTTCCAGCCATTCTAAGAAGGAACTTGTAGCTCCAAAAAATCTTCATATGGTCCATCATACTTCCGTAGAGGGCATTCCCTGATAATATGCTCCACACTCTGGGAAGGAGCACCGCAGTCACATGCAAGAGAATCCTGAAGACCCCACTTATACAGCATGGCGTTGCATTTCGCATGGCCTGTTCTTAGGCGATTTAGTTTGACCCACTAGTCTCTATTTAGATGGAATCCTGGAAGTCCAGTTGTGGGATCTTTAATATCTGAATGTTTTACAGATGTGGATTTCCAGCTTTGTCGCCATTTTTCCACGACATCAAAGTCAAATACATCTTGCCATACCGGATTTCTTGATTTAAGACGAGTGGGTGGTAAGTTATTTAGATCCTGGTGGATTGGGAGATCCTGTGGATGATGTAGTTTTATCCACTCATGTGCCGTTGCTTCTTGGCGTCTTATCTCTGGTGGTGGTATTTTGCTGATCAAGTGCAACCAGGGGACTGGGGTGGATTTTAGGGTGCCAGTTATTACTCTCATACACTCATTCAGGTGGACGTCGATTTTTCTAGTATGAGTACTACGTTGCCACACTGGAGCACAGTACTCAGCAACAGGGTAAACCATGGTGAGAGCGGTTGTTCGTAGTGTGTTCGCATCAGCTCCCCATGAAGTACCAGCTAGCTTCTTCATGATGTTGTTTCGTGTTTTCAGTTTCTGATTTGTGTTTTCGAGGTGTTTTTTGAATGTTAAGGAGCGGTCTAAGGTGATGCCAAGATACTTAGGATGGAAATTATGTTTCACCCTCTGGTGGCAGAAGTTCACTTTGAGCTGCTGATGTGCTATTCTATTGCTGAAGTGGAATGCGCATACTTCTGTTTTCATTGGGTTCGGACAAAGTCTCCACTTTCTATAATATGTGTTCAAGGTTTCTAAGTCGTTAGAGAGAATGCTCTCACCTTCCTCTAATGTGGCAGTTTGGACGGCGATAGCTAAGTCGTCATCGTAGCAGAATTTATTGCCGGTTTTTTCTGGCATGTCACTGGTGTACAAGTTGAAGAGCAATGGAGCTAGTACTGACCCTTGAGGTAATCCATTTTTTATTGTAAATGACTTACTTGTCTTATGTCCGACGGTGACCTTAAAATATCTGTTGGTCAGCATATTCCTCAAGAGTGATGTTAGTTTCCTGCAGGGTATAATTTTTTTAAGTTTAAGTAGCAGTCCATCCAGCCAAACTGTATCATATGCCGCTGTTAAATCGACAAAGGCTACTGATGATTTTAACTTCTTCTGAAATCCAGCCTCAATGTATGATGTCAATGCTAATACTTGCTCACAACAGCTCCGTTTTAGTCTGAAACCTGCCTAATTTACTGTTAAACAAATAGTGCTTCCTGTTAGTTGTTGCACCAAATTCTCGCATTTAGTTTCCTTCATAATTCACTAAAATCGAAATACCTTAATTTTAATGCCCTTAGTTTTTTTTATAGTCTTAGCCCATTGAGTCGGCTATTGATAATCCACACTATATTCTATTTTCTAACCAGCCACTAACTCTTAGCGCACACAAGTAAAAGCGACTGCACGTGAATTATTTGAACCACTGCTGTTAGTTTAACTTTCATCTAACATTTCGATACGCGGTTAGTATGCGCATGTCCCAGATGCAACTTTTCCTCACAATAGTAACATAACTTCGTAAATGGTAAACGCAGGCAATTATGAGTTACAATCAAATGATTTAGAACATCTCATGTTAACATTTCTTTGTTGCGCTTATGCTCTTCACCATATCTACATGACTAGTAACACTCACCTCAGTTCCCTGGATTCGTGTCATTACATTTTCATCTTGCCACCTGCTAGCAACCATAGCGAACAATTGGTAATGATGAACAACTCAGAAAGTTGTATTTGAACCGCATACATCCTTCTAGTGGTAAATCGGTACTAATTTCAGCTCCATCAGGAGTCCCGGCTTCTGACTTCTGACGTACACGAAAAGTTCCTGCTATTGAGCAAACTTTATGAAAGAATATTTCTTGTATAATGATTGCTCGTAGGAGATGAAACTATTTCGAACCGTCTCTCATCAATATTCTGCGTAGGTTTCTGCGAGGTGTTGAAAGCACAAAGAACCAATTGAATGCCGCACATCAGCATTTAGTCTCTGCAATATAAAATATTAACGGTAATTCTAAAGTAAACGAAAACGTACAGGGCTTAAGATTTTTTTTTCTTTTTACTTATGGTTTTACGCCTCGTCGAAGTCGAGGTCATTAGAGGCGGGAGACAAGGAACGGGAAGGTATTCGGCCATCGCCTTTTTGAAGGAAGCATGCCGGCATTCGCTTGGAATGATTTAGGTAAACCATTAAAAACCAAAATCTGGATGCCTGGACGGGTGTTCGAACCCGCGTCCTCCCGAATGCGAGGCCAGAGAGTTAACCGCTCACCCACCACGCTCGGTCTGAGCCGTAAGAATATACACAAAACTTTGTCCAAAACACTCGCCGTCACAAACGTCTTTCGCCGAACTTATCGCAGTTAGTAGGTCTTGGTCACTAGGAAACACCTCTGCATCCGTCCTTGGAACATTTCTTAGTACAGGATGATCCTAGTGGAATCGGTATATTCCACCTAAAAAATTTATTACAATGCAGCAGCGGCAGTAAATTTTCGATTCAAGCTTTACGTACAACCATCAACGACGCTGCGTGAACGCTACTGCGTTGTTTGCGGAGTTTAATTTTCTAAACAGCCACTCACTCTTAGCGCGCACAATTAAAAGTGAAGTACTTTACGTTTCTGGTTGAAACCTTACCGAAGGAGATATATTGGAGATAGGGTGGCTAGTTCCTTCCTTCCATATCTTACTTAAGGGCACCTGCAGTTTAACGAAGAAAAATGAACCATGAATACTTCACAGCAAGCTATGTCTGGTTACATGCCTATGAGTATCCACCACCACCGATACGGAAATTCGAACCGGGGACCTTTCAGTCTCCAGTCAGACGCTTTAACCTCTAAGTCGCTCTGGCGCTAAAAGATCTGTAATTACGTGAGACGCTTTTATAGTAACAGAAAGTAACTGCCATATGAGTTAAGAACTATCGAGGAATGAAATGGATACATTAAAATGAAATCCCCAATACGTAGCTAGTGATAAAAATTCGTCAGAAAGTTTCACCTAGCTATATGATGACTGTTAGAAAAGTTGCACTTTCCTTAAATCTATTTTGTACCCTAGAACTACGAGAGATGAAAGTGAATTTCATTAACTCATTGAATATACTTGCAGTGTAGTCCAGGTTGGTGTTGTTATCATTATTTTTAATCTCATTCATCTTTAAATAACTAAACTCATAAAAATGATTTGATAAAACTTTTGTAAAGGACACATATTTTGTAATGCTGTATGTGCCGTTGAAAATTATTATTATTATTAAACTTCAATTCATGAATGTCCTAGCCAAGCGTAAATATGTGATCGTCTTACCCCAGGTAGCGAGAACCGGGTTTTGTTCACCCGCCCACTCTACAAAACTGGTTCTCGGCGCGGGGTATCAGGTTACAACAGGTTTGAACCAGCAAAGGGTATCAGGTTTCAAGGCCAATGGCAGGTATTTCGTTGTTTCACCCTTGAGACATTTTATATAATCCTCCATCTGCAGCTTTCTATTGACGGAGCGCGCCAAACCTTTAGCCTGTCTAGAGATTGAAGATTTGGGATGTCCACCTCTAGGAGAACTCAACAAAAATAATTTGATAAAACTTTGTAATGTGTCAATGAAAATGTATTTTTAATTGCCCAATGGTGGGTGAAATAAAATACAAATCAAATTAAATACAATGTATTTTTATTTACTATTATTAAACTTCAATTCATGAATGTCCTAGCCAAGCATAAATACGTGAACGTATTACCCCAGGTAGCGAGAACCGGTTTTTGTTCGCCCGCCCGCTCTACAAACCGGTTTCTCGCGCGGCGTATCGATTACAAACCGGTTGCCGGCGAGGGGTTTCGAATTCAAGGTCGGCGGTAGCGTATCAGGTTACAACAGGTTAATCCCTGCAAAATGGTATCAGGTTACACGGAAGGAACACCTGCATAGAGTATCAGGTTTCAAGGCCAGCGGCAGGGTTTCAGGTTACATTAGAACACCTGCATAAAGAATCGGGTTTCAAGCCCAATGTTAGGATCTCAGATTACACTGGAACACCTGCATAGAGTATCAGGTTACAATGAGGGGAAACTGAGGTTTCAAGGTCAGCGGAATGGTATCAAGTAACAAGGAGGGGAGGGAGAGGGGTTTCAAGGTCAGCGGTAGGGTATCAGGTTACACGAAGTATCGGGTTACAAGGCCAACTATAGAGTATCGGGTTACATTAGAACACATGCATACAGTATCGGGTTACACGGAAGGAATACCTGCACAGGATATCAGATTACACTGGAACATCTGCATAGAGTATCAGGTTACAAGGTCAGCGGAATGGTGTCAGGCTACAGGAGGGGAGGGGATTTTGAAGGTCAGCGGTAGGGTATCAGGTTACAAGGAGGGGAAGAGAGGAGGGATCAGGTTACATGGAGGGGTGGGGAGGAGTTATCAGGTTACAAAGAGGGGTCTAAGGAACTGTCAGTCATAGGAAGTAAACAAGTAGTGTTTCAAATAGATGGAAAAAATTATCAAACATCAGTATATGTTGTCCCTTCTATAGGATTAAAATTTCATGGGATCTTAGGATTACCTTTTCTCCAACAGTACAACGCGGTTTTAGATCTTTCAGCCAGTTCTGTTACTTTTGGGAATCGTAAATGCGAACGCCATAGAATAGAGCTTAAAGACCCTATAAAGTGTTTAGTGGGGGAAGACAGACGTGTGTTCTCCTGGTAAACAAACACAATGGTCAGTTCTGAAAGCCAATTCCGTGCATAACATACCACCTTCCTCAGGGAAAATTCTGCACTTGCCTATTCCTAAGGGAGTAGAGGTGACAGCTGGAGATACTATGTTAATTGATCCCTTACCAACTAATGAATATTTAGATCAACGTAGAGTTTATGTGCAACGCAGTGTTGGGAAACTAAACATTGTTAAAGGGAAATCCTGTATATCTGTAGTGATTGAAAATTTTGGTAATAGTAAGGTGGAAGTCCCACATAAGCAGATCATAGCTAATATATCAGTAATTAATGATGAAGATTTGTTGTCAATTACTGCTCACTCAGGTGGGAGTAGTGACTTAACAGTTAAGCAATTAAATTGTAGCTTGGCCAAGCTCGAAAGCAAAGAGGGGAAGAACCCCAAGCTCGAAAGCAAAGAGGAGGGGGGCACTCTCAAGCTCGAAAGTAAAGAGGGGGAGGACCCTAAGCTCGAAAATAAGTTAGAAAATGATGAATTTAAAAGTAATAATAAACAGGGAAGTAATTCTGATCAGATTAAACCTGAAGTTAGTGTAATTTCACATATGGATTTTAAACAAAAAATAGAACATTTGCCAGAGGAACAACAAGAACAATTAGACGCTTTGTTACAAGAATATAGAACTTTATTTGTTCCAAAACAACCGATATCAGGTACTAGTCTAGTAGAGCATCAGATCGTGACTGGTGACGCACCGCCCATCAAGTCAAGGCCGTATCGAGTACCGGTGCATCAAAGGAAAATATTAGATGAACTAATTGACCAACAATTAAAAGATGGAGTAATTCAGGAAAGCAGCGCGAATTGGTCTTCGCCTGTGGTACTGGTTCCTAAGAAATCAATAGATGGAGAGGTCAAATATAGGTTTTGTGTTGATTATAGACGATTAAACAGTATTACAAAAGCTGATTTGTATCCGCTACCTGCTGTAAATGAGACTGTAGATTACCTATCTAACTGTCAATACTTCACAACCCTTGATTTAAAGGAGGGATACCATCAAATTAATATTGCCAAAGAAGACGTGCCAAAAACTGCGTTTTGTGTCCCAAATGGTTTATACGAATGTTTAAAAATGCCGTATGGTTTACGCAACGGGCCAGCTACATTCCAGAGATTGCTAGATAATATATTAAGACATATTAAGAACCTCCATTGTCTCGTGTATATCGATGACGTAATCGTCTTTAGTAAGAGCTTTCAAGACCACCTGGACCACCTTAGAGAAGTGTTTGAACGTTTGAAGAAAGCTAATTTGACCTTATCATACAAAAAATGCCATTTTGTTCAATCAGAAATAGAATACCTTGGACACTTAATCTCCAAAGATGGTGTTAAACCTCATCCTAGACTAATAAGTGCTGTACGTGATTTTCCCACCCCTACTAATGTCAAACAATTGCAATCATTCTTGGGATTGTCGAACTATTACCGAAAATTCGTGCAAGGATATGCACACATAGCAAAACCATTGACTAAGCTATTAGTGAAAGGAGCAAAATTCGAATGGACACCAGAGTGTGAGGCAGCGATGTCTACTTTAAAGGAAAAAATTAATTAATCCTCCGATTTTAGCAATACCTGATTTTTCAAAAGTTTTCAGACTAACCTGTGATAGTTCTCAGTACGCCTGTGGTGCAGTTTTGGCTCAGGAATTTGACGGAGTATATCGACCAATAGCCTACGCATCTCGCCAATTTAACCCCGCAGAGACACGTTACTCCACCACAGAGAGGGAGCTGGCTGGTTTACTATGGGGAGTGAAATATTTCAGAGCGTACTTATGGGGGCGCGAATTTGAAGTAATAACTGACCATGCAGCCTTGAAATACTTGCTAAATCTTAAAAATCCATCAGGAAGACTTATGCGATGGGCTCTGGCACTTTCTGAATATCAGTACAAAGTTATAGTGAAACCGGGTCGTGAAATAGGACACGCAGACGGCCTCAGCCGAAGGGTCGCTGTACTGGAGAAACAACAACCTCTGACGTTAGCTGACCTGCCAATTCATCAATCGCGTGACGAGCAGTGTAAGAAATGGCGTCAACATCCAAGTTTCGTCATGCATGGAGAGGTATTATACCGAAAAAACAAAACAGGGAGAGCGTGTAGTAGTACCAACTGTATTGCGCAACCTTGTTATAAAATTACATCACGATTCATTTTATGGTTGTCATTCTGGATTTAAAAGTACGAACCGCCGGATTGCGAGCGCCTACTGGTGGTCATCTAGGCAGCAAGACGTGCGCGAGTATGTGGCGAGTTGCCTAACGTGCAGTCAGCGCGCGGGCAAGACAAGGCATTGCGAGGAACTACAGCCGCTTCCTGAAACAATTAAACCATTTGATAGAGTACATCTCGATATTGTGGGCCCCTTCACAAGGTCAGATAATGGGAATTCCTATATCCTCACTATCATAGATGCTTTCTCGAGATATCTTGTAATGGTGCCTCTAAGGGAACAAACTACTGAAGCTATAGCTCGAGCTTTCGTAGTCCGTTGGATTCTTGTCTTTGGATCGCCAATTTCTGTGTTGACCGATAAAGGTACGCCATTTTTAGCACAACTTTTCACTGAAACTTGTAAACTTCTAGGCATAGAAAAGCTACGGACGAGCGCCATGCACGCCCAGACTAATGGGAGAGCGGAGAGAGTGCACCGTACTATAGTAAAATCCTTGAGTTGCTATGTAAACAAATCGCACAAAAATTGGGATTTAATTTTGCCATTTATTGTAAGTAGTTACAATTGTAGAGTTCATACATCCACTAATAAAACACCTTACGAAGTAATATTTGGACGACAAATGAATTCACCATTTGAAATTTTTCCAATGTCAAAAGAGATCAACAATCCAGAAGTAAGAAGTTTAGCACACAAATTAAAGTTATTTGGAAGAATGTTAGAAAATCAAGTAATCAAGCTTTCGCTAGACAAGCAAGACAGTATAATAAAAAAGCACATCCACAAGACATTGCAGTAGGATCCTTTGTATTGTTAGATAAACCCTATAGGAAAAAAGGAACAACTTCAAAGCTTAATATTACATGGAGCGGACCACATGAAGTTTTAGCAGTCCCATCTCCAACTACGGTAAAATTACGGTTACCCAATAGAGATGTCATAATAAATAAAAATCGTGTCAAGCCTTATGTCTGGAGAAAAAACGACAGAAGAATACTAAGTAGACAGAACGACCCACCCTTAAATAAGGTAGTGCAAGTAACAAACTCAGAAAGTAAACAAACTACCCACCTTAACCAACGCTATCCGCTACGGAATCGTCCACTTAATGACGACCAAACATGTGCGGTAAATGATCAAGCAATAGTAGATCAAACTCCTAAAGTTACTAAGAAACATCATTATAATTTAAGGAAATAGTCTTAAGGAATGTCAGTAGGAAAATAAGACCCATTTCAAACGTATTAAATGTCAAATACTTACGCAGTTTGCATGTGAAGAACTTTGCTTGGAAGAAGCATAAGAGTGAAGTAATTCGCATAACAAAATTGCCATAAGTTTCTTATAAAATTGTTTTCCAATAAAAGAAATAATTGTAATGAATGGGTTGATTCCTACTTGACCTAACACATCATAACTGTAAACACGAAAGAGAAAACATCATTATTTACGTGCAGTGTCAATGAACCAAACGTAAAGATCAAGTGTAGAAGTGTCAGAACTCAACAAAAAAGTTTTTTTGTTTTGTTAATGTATCATGCTTTAATGTTAAGCTAACAGATGATTTTCGCTCAAGACTTTTGTTTAACAGGTGTGTTGACATTACCACGCACGCCGCAAGGTCGTGGTGACTCAGCGTCTCAAGTGCCGGCAGCGCTGAGCGTACGAACTTCCGCGTGTGTAAGCAAGGACGCAACTAAGTATCAACTAGCTATAGTAACTAGTACTGTATTTTGTTTGTTTTTTTTCTTTTGTCTTGGTAAAGGAGTATTTCAACAAAACTAGTATTAAGTAAAATTGTGAATTATCATTAATAGATTAGAATGGAATTACTAGGGATTTACCGTAGATTTATAGCATTAGTAATATTAGTATATTCAAGGGAATCACTTTGTCAAAGTTATAGGATAACTCCTCTCACAAATGGTATTATTTTTGTAAAGCAACAAGATGTGATTCATTCTCCGTATACTTGGTCAATAATTGCCCAAATCGATTTTCAAGAACTACATAACCACAGTATGCAATTAACTAAGATTTTTCAATTATTGGATACTTCATTGCAAAATTTTCCAGTATATGATGATGATATACCTCACACTTTAGTGCTAAATCTGGAAACTCTTTTTCTTCATTGAATGATGAGTACTATAATTTACTTGAACTATTGCCTAAAGGAACACATAGATCTAAACGAGGTTTAGTAAATCTAGGAGGCTCCGTACTGAAATACGTTTTGGAGTCGTCACAGAGCAAGACTTAAAGAAATTAAATTCTAGATTAGTAGGATTAGAAACCATTACTCAAAATTTGGAAATTAGTGTGTCAAAACAAGTTTTATTAACAAAGAACTTAGAAAATGCAGTAACTAACTCAACCTTGTTATCTCTAAATTAGCTAATACATTCATGTCTAAAGTTTCTGAAATCCAAACTACTTTGAATCAAAATTTGAAAGAACTAGAGAAAGTTTTCATCAAACAATTATACTCTATCCAACTCATTCAGCAGTTAATTTCCACAATATCTGATACAAAAATTGAACTTACGAAATTACGAATTGCCTTAATTCAAGCAGCAGATGGTAAACTCAGTGATATCTTACTCAGTCCAAAAATCTTCTTACAGCATTTACAACTAATTCAAAAATATTTAGGAGCTCAAACATATATGTTATTTCCTTGTAATTTAGAAAATATATTTTATTATTATCAGATTGCAACAGTCAATGCTATCTTATGGATAACTATTTAAGAATTATTATCGATATTCCAGTAGGAACGACAGATTCTGTACTAAGTAGATACTCTCTTCATACTTTCCTGTATCATGGGAACAACAGATCGTCATATTCAATGGAAACCACATGATATATTGTTGATAACACCGGATCAAAAATCATACGCAGTATTAAATAACCATGATTTAGATAAGTGTCATAATTCTGCAATAACCATTTGTCCTTTGTTAACCTTACATGATAGAAATTTACCTACATGTGAAACTTCAATGTTTTTTCAAACAATTTTTCAAACTTGTGTCAGAGAGAAATTGTAATGTTAGATCGTCCATACTTGTCATCAGTTAATCAAAATTGGATTTTTTCTATGATACATTCTCAAGAAATTATAGCCACATGTTGGGGCGAAAACTTAAACAAAACTACCACTAGAATTAAGCTAGTAGGATCTGGTATAATTGAGGAAGCAACTCATTGTGAATTCATAGGTGAAAATTTCTTCATTCCAGTGTTGCATAGAACAACAATTCCTGTTAACTTATCTTTTCCTGATTATGTCTTACCTACTTTCAATGTACACATGTACCATAGTACTAAATTAATACAACTGAATCAAACTAACCCTTCGTTGCTTACTTCTGAAATTAAAAAACATTTGCAGCAAGCTAGAGACGCTATAAAGTATAATCACTTCATAGCACAAGTAGAAACACAAATGCATTTGCAGACTAAACATAAAACATTGGTAACATCTATAAGCCTTACATCAGTCTTAGTAATTTCTATTATAATATCAATCATACTGTCTCTGTACAAACGTCAAACTAAGAAAATCGCAACCTTGAACACAACTACACAAATACCTACAGCAGAAGAAATTGTGATGACAGTACCAATCACTATCAAAAAGGACAGTAATGAACAAACTGCTAACACACAATGTTGATGTTTCAAACTTATGTATATAGCATGTAATACCTTTACTAATAACCTTTACTAATAATTGTTTTGTTTACCCAGGATTGGACTACGTTTATACAAAACTTTCATTTAATTTTGTTGCGATGACTTTGTAACCCCACGATGGTATTCCATTGCGTGCCATTAGCATTCTTTTTTTTTGTTTTGCATAAAAGTTTAACAAATTCATAAGTGAAAGAGCTTTGGGACAAAGCTTAATTTTGTAGAGGGAGGAAATGTAGTGGACTATTTTGAGGTATTTAGGAATATACAGTGGATTTATAAAATAGTATTGAAGTTAGCCTGCCTTGAGCTGTACATCGCCGTGCAACGGCAGCCCAGACGCGCATTCGGCTGAAATAGAGCTGATGCAGTGTCGGCGGAATATCGGGTGTCGGGCAAAGGACAGCCACCGAGTTCAACGCCGTTCCAGAAGGTTCTGGATGATCGATGATCTTGCAGAATAGGCACGCCAGGCACGTGGAGAGTGTTCGAGGGACTTTGAGCCTTCGAGAACATTCGGGCTGTGCTATATAGTCTTGCCAAAGGTCAAAGGAGTCAGTCTGTCTGCAGCAACATCCGCGAGCGCGTTACGCTGCGCGAACGTCGAGTGATCGGCGATGCCAGCACTTGCCCATGTCACATCACTCAACACCGAACTTAGCCTTTCATAGTAATTGTCGCAAACGACCTAAAGCTCTTGCACCTGGTAGATTAGAGTTAACTGGTACCGTGCACGCTCTGGAGTGCTATCGCGAGGATTCATGATCAGTGTGTAATAACTAACCATTTGGAATAAATCGGGTTTGAGTTACGAACTGTGCTTCAGTCGGATACTACCCTTCGCATCTTGATTATCGGTTATACTTCTAGTTAGGTTTGTAGGCATGAAGAGCAGCTGCATCCTGGAGGAGTGAGTGGAGGATCACACAGTGAAGCGAACCAAGTAAGTGCCAACCAGTCCAACTTGGCTAGGCCCCTCTTGCCTTCCTGGCAGTAATGTCTGTGACCGGTTAGGGAAGCTGTGTTAACTAGTACGTCCAGTAGTTCAATCTTAAGGTGTCAGAACATTATCTCCATAGCTTCCCCCACCGTAAAACGGGACGTTACAAAGCTGAGGTTTCAAGGTCAGCGGAATGGTGTCAGGTTACAAGGAGGGGAGGGGAGGGGAGGGGGTATCAGGTTACAAGGAGGGGAAACTGAGGTTTCAAGGTCAGTGGTAGGTTATCAGGTTACAAGGAGGGGAAACTGAGGTTTCAAGGTCAGCGGAATGGTGTCAGGTTACAAGGAGGGGAGGGTAGGGGGGTTTCAGGGTCAGCGGAATGGTGTCAGGTTACAAGGAGGGGAGGGGTATTTCAAGGCTAACGTCTGGGTATCAGGTTACAAAGAGGGGATGGGGGTTTCAAGGTCTACGGTAGGGTATCAGGTTACATGGAGAGGGGAGGGGAGGGGGTATCAGGTTACAAGGAGGGGGAACTGAGGTTTCTAGGTCGGCGGCAGGGTATCAGGTTACAAGGAGGGGAGGGGAGGGGGGTAATAAGTTACAAGGAGGGGAGGGGGTAATAAGTTACAAGGAGGGGAGGGGGAGGTGGTATCAGTTATAAGGTGGGGAGGCGGCATCCTTTGATGTTACACTTTTTTGGTTCGGGATACTAGCCGTCACGCTCCAACCTATACTACTAACATTGAATCTTTTGAAATGTGGTAGCTTAGAATTATCGGGAAACTTAATTTGGACCCATAAAGTATGAAATGAATAATTTTGGGAGAGGAAAGAAGATTGAGAAAGAGTCTCACAAAAGAAGAGAGTTCACATTTTAATATATTCAGGTTGGGAATTTTTTAAAGTGTGATAAATAAGAGTGACTTTGAGGTCATGGAAGCTGGAAGAGGACTGGGGGTAACCATTAGGAAGCAATTTGATCATAGTCTGCTTTTCAATTAACTATCCTAGCACTCGCCTTGAGTTGAAAACAATATTTTTGAGTTTACATGCTGTAATATATCCTAAATTTTGTTTAAAAATCATTAACATTTGTTTAGGGAGTGTCGAGCTAACTTCGGTTCTATTGAAAAACATGTTTAGAGTAATTTTCTTACATTTTAAAACGCTTAAGTAAAGGAATAAAATGTAATCCGATCATAATGATTCATAAACATTGCTGCTTTATCGGGGTTCTCCTATTTTATAAAATAAAACGCCACATTCGCTTCCGGTTGCTAAATCACGAAAATAAGTTTCAGAATCACCAAAAATTTTAACTACATGAAGGAGATTAGTTAGTCACCATACAACTTCAGATCCTATAGAGAATTGTATTTAAATTCATTTCAGCTTTGTAACTTCAATACTTTGGGAGATATCGATTTTTGAATGTTTGTATAACGAATTACGCTAAGTTAACAATAATAAGCAAGCTGGTTTTTATACCAAAAGATCGAGAAAATTTAATAGATCACTTTGAAACCAGTTTCAACGCTGTAGCATTAATACTTTGACGGGGAGGGTGAATTAAAGATGCAACATTTTTTAAAAAAATTTACTGCTAAACTATTAAAGATAGGATTTTTTTTTTTTTTTTTATCAGGATCAGTTTTGACATTTAAGCTTCAGACTACCTCTCACCAAAATTTCGAGTTGATCTGAAGTAAGATTAATTTGGAAAGTTTCGGATATTTCGTAATATCCGGGAAACTTGCACAAAACTTGGCATCCTCTATTTAAGGAACTCCAGGGGGAGGAGTGGGCATGTAGCAGCTCAACCAGGATTTCCTTTGCAAAGTTCTGGATTAGGCTCACTACTGGACTTCGCTTCTTGGTTATCTCTTCAGAACTTCACCTGCTTGCTTTTGGACATTAACTGCCTGCCCCTGGACTTTGACTACCAGCATTTGGAACTCACCTGCCTGCCTTCCGACTACACCTCCTGCCTGAAATCTGGTTACGCCTATCCTTTCTGCCATCGGACTATGTCTACCCTACCTGCCACCCGTCTACACCTTCTTGCTGACCAACAACGCCTGCTGCCAGCCGCTGCTTACAAATTGACCCCCACCGACCTGCCTTCCTAGTGGCCCACAATCAGCAACAACACATTTATGGTCACGCCGTGAACCTTTCCAAGCACATACAGTACCATCCTTCCACCCACCTTTACACCATAGCCATATCTTCAGCTACAATTGCAACCACTACCACAACCAATACATCATCATCAATCATCAGCCCCACTGCATCTGAAGGCATACACACCCTCATCTTCCGCAGATAATGCTAAAAACCCCGTAGGGTATTAGTTATCTGCAAACAGCCAGAATCAATGCTGAACCATATGACCGGTCAAAATGTGGCACCTCGCCATCTCCACAAACCCCCTCAACAAAAACTACATCTACCACATGTGAAGTCATGGAAACCACATCATCACCTCCTACCACTTCTCAGACAATTCACGCATATATATTGAAAGGAATATTCCCGGAATATACCAAAAGTAAAACCTTAACCAAATTAATTAAGCACCACGTACCGAACATATCAATCCATCAACTCATTTCCACAAAAAAGGAATAATTATCAAAAGCAACAATACAGACTTCATTGAGCTAATCAAATACAAAATTGGTCTAACTTCCTTTGGCGTCAACCCCATTCACCCCAATCCCCTAAACAACCAATCCCACCTAAAAGACCCCCAACACTCACAGCCGTTAGCCATGGGGTAGATCCATCTATCACCGAAGCAGAAATAGGCACAGAGCTCAACTCAAATGAGGCCCTACATGTACGCAAAACCCACTTACATGATCAGAGTGCTAACTGAAGATCCATGAACAATAGACCACTTGCTACACAATGGGGTCACAATCTTCCACAAAAATATAAAGTGTACCTTCAAAGACTCCCTCTTCCCAAACTACTAGATGTGCCCGCTGCTTACAATACAATGACCACCTCATGCAGAACTGTAAAAACCCTCGTATCTGTCCCCGTTGCACAGAAAATCACTTCCAAAAAACCTGCCATAACCTCCAGAAAACACCTGTTTGCTACACATGAAGTGAAAATCACCCTAACTACTCCACCAAATGCAAATCCAAACCAGCCCCCATCAAACCTCAACTCACTGTACACCTCTGTCTGACCCATTGACCCTCCCATACCAACCACCAACTCCATACGCCCCCACCAACCATAGAAGTTATCCTATGATTCATCACAATCGCTTTACAAAATCTAAACCCCTTCTCGCGAGATCACACACTCGCACAAATATCTATCGCAGCCAGAGCAGTTTTTCGGATTCACATAAATGCCACCTACTCCACAACAGTGCCCACTTCTAATTCCTCCCGCTAGAAACTCTCATCTAAGCCCCATAATTCCACAATTGGAATACCCAAATATGCCCCTTTTTCATAATTTATTATTCAACAACATCCGTTCACTCCCTACCAATGACACTCCCTCATCATAATTCTATGCAACTTCCATTTGTCCTATAAGATGGTAATTTGGTACACTTACATGGTTTCATCACCACAGCATAAGAAAAGTCTCCGTGTTTATCCAATACCAATTTAAAAGCTGAAACGTCTAAGAGAAAATTTATACGTTTATTGCTTTCTTCTTGATGAGGCTATCTATATGCCTTAAATTTCAGTTGTGCACAAAGATCAGGAGCATAAAAAAAAACATTAAAGTTTACGTTGTTCCTACATTTAATTTGGAAGTTATTGATAGGCCTACACCGATGGTAATTATTAGAGTCCGACCGAAGGTTGGGCTTCGGCCAAAAAAAGCACCTTCGGCCACACATTCGGCTTTGGCCAAATTAAGCCGAATGTTTGGCCGAAGTTTTACATCCAACCGCCGAAAATGAATCAACTTTTACGAATACCGTCAACGTAGCGCGCCAACAGACGATAGAAAAGATAAAGAAACATTTGGAAAACATAATAAAAATCAGTGGGAAGAAAATTGTAAAGCCAGTGTTAAATACCAAAGCTTGATTAAATTAAAAAATCAGAGATCTTGTATGCGCCCCAAGATTTTAAAAAGGAAGTTTAACAGTCTATTTTACGCGATATCGTATCAAAAAAGTAGCGCCAACAGGGCCCGATAATCATCCAATTTCTTTGCGGATTAATGTATTACGTATGGACCTGGTAATTGTAAACATGTTTCCGTGCAGCCTCGTTGAAGGAGAAGCACTTCCCAGACTTAACTTCACTGAGCCTCGAACTCGACCCAAGTACAAACAAAAGCGAGAGAAATATTTTAGAAAGTCTTTAATGCCAGCTACGTACGAAAAAGTAAAGTTGTATTGCTTTTAGAAAAAGGCTGAATGTATCAGTTTTACCATGAACATATGAAGTGATCAAGCAAACACGTTTTTGAGTGTCACGGCACTTCTAAAGGTTCCAAAAGAAAATAAACTGGCTGTTAGTGTGTTGGAAGAAGATCATACAGGGCAATATATTGCACAAAAAAATGATTCAAGAGAAAATATCCATAGGGGTTTACGTAATAATGCTACAAATATGAATGCAATCATGCGCTGCGAAAACTTCGTACTATTTATTGGTCGTGTTGCTCACACTCTACAGCTAATGATTCACGATGTAATTTTTAAAGATATTGCTACAATTGCAATGGTGAAAAAGTGTCATAAAACGTAAGAACACTGAACAAGCCACTCGATATCTTAATTGATAGAACAGAAACATGCTGTAAATCTGTATATGTTAGAACGTGGTGGAATAGAAATTTCAACTGCAGAAGAATGGATACAAATGTACAATTTTATAACTGTGCTGAAGTGCATTTATCAAGCAACAACTTATATTTCTAGCGAATCATCATCAGTATCTTTAATTATATCATTAATTGACATCTTAAATTCAAAACTTGCTCAAAAGTATGAAGGCTGATGATGTAGTACTTCTCAAAAGCCGCTTGTGTGAGTCTGTTAACAGGAGATCTGCTTTCGCAAGAAAAACCTTACGGTTGTTGATTGCCGCTCTAATCGATCCTCGGTTTAAAATTAAATATTTGACTAGCGACAAAATTGTAAATACGAAGACTGACATTTCTATGTCAAAATTGTGCACTGACAAAAGGGTCATTTGGATTTGGTGAACCTGGACGCTCCTGTTCAAGATCAAATTGTACTCCTGAAAATAAATTCCTAACAGACGATTTATGGGACACTATTAACAAATCCGACGGTATGCCAGCGAAGACTTCATTACAAGCATACGCCCGGAAAGTCTCAATTCTCACAACATAACAACTCCATACACACAGAAGAGAGCATTCCTTTAAATTATCCTTGGTTTTGCAATTATTATTTTATTTTACAATTTATGAGTACTTAAACAATACTGGACATGTAAAGAGAAATATCCATTTGAATACGACCCATATTCGAATAGTTAGCAGAACAGCCAGTTACTGCCATAGCTTCATATGGCAGCTTCATTGGAGTTTATTGTCTTTCGACATTTACTCCTCCCTCAGATGATTGTGTTGGTCTTCACGGTTGATGTTTCCTCGCGGTGGCTTCTTGTAGATGTCACGAGCTGTCGGCAGCTAGGGTATAGCGGCCGAGCAGGTGGTGCGGCCGACGAGTTGCGTGAGCAACTCGACGACCCTCAGAAGCTGTGGCCCCCATCCAGCCCCTTCAGCACCGTGTCCACAGCATCTGTGGGGACGGCGGGACGGGTTGGCTGGGGGGGGTCGCGGCAGTGGAGCCCGTTCTCGCGGATGGTCCTTGGCCCTGTTGTACCCGCTGGCCTTGGCAGCGGGCTTGTCGGTCTGACAATTTGCTTTTTTGTTCTCTGGGCAGGACTCCGACTGGTGGCTCTTCTTCTTCTTTTTCTTCTCTTCCTGTTGCTGCAGCCGCTTGCGGCTGGGGCAAGCGCGGTGGCACGCCGCGTGAGGGCCCCCGCAGTTGCAGCAGATAGGATCATCTCTCGGCCTTGGACATGCCGAGGCCTGATGTTCGTCGCCGCACCGAACGCACTTCTGTCTTGCAGTGCATTGGTTGGCGTAATGGGCGAACCCCTGGCATTTGAAACATTGAGCTGTTTCAGGTGCCCGCGGCTTTCTGGCAGGTCTCGTGGTCTGGCTGGCGGTGGATTTCTTCTTGATATCCAGTTCAGGAAGGTCGTCCTTAGGGAGACTTGGCATGAACAAGGCTTCTTCCTCGTACAGCAGATCGACGATATTCTCCCAGTCTAGAAGGCAGTTGGCATGGATGAGCAGTCCGTTTGCTTGAGGGCTTGCGAACAGCGGCATCGTTGCGAGCCTCGGTAGCGCAGTAGGCAGCGCGTAAGTCTCATTCGAATAGTTCCATCATTGGTTTGCTTATATAGGGGAGACCGGGGCAAGTTGACGAGCGGGGCAAGACGAAGAATGATTTAATTTAAATTCCCGCTTCTATGTAGCAGTACTGTATTCATACTACTAGCGCTCCACACAACTAGGAACTAAAATATAATGCACTGACGCCGCTCGTGCCGTATTATTCCTCGCTATTCGCTGATCGAGAATTCTCTGTGACGTGCTCTAATTTTCTACATCTCTGAATTAAGACTTCGCAGACTAACAGGTGAGATATTGTTTTATACTTTGTCATACATCAGTAGCTTAAACAATGTACTTTTCATAAAGGCCGTGTTTTTGTATCTCATTCTTTTTTAAACTGCCGCAATAATGGAAAGTTTCGAACATTGTCGTTCGGGGCAAGTTGGCTGGGGTAAGTTGACGACCTCGTCATCTGGCCCGAGATGACTTTCGCTGTGTCTGTTTCAGTCTTTGAGTGCCTTTTTTGTGTTTTGTGTAAGAGTCTTTACTTGCATGACTCACATAGTTTCTCTTAACATTTGGAAGGGCGCTACTTTACTTATTCATGACACATTATGATCCAGATATAGTGAGAACTTATAAAAAGAAGTCCTCCAGAGGCGAGTGGGACCGAAATGCTTTGGCTGCTGCAATAATTGATGTCAAAGCAGTAAAAAAGTCCTGCTTGGGTGAAGCGAACGTTTACAATATCCCTGAAGCAACACTACCTCGCCATTTGAAGAAAAGAGATGACGTAAGAATTGAATGTTTGTTTCATACACATAGGCTCGGGATGCAAGAAATTAAAGTTTTACTAAGAAACTGACGTTTATCTCTTCTGAATTAAAGAAAAAAACCCGAGTTGCGACAACATCAAGAAATGCTCCCGAAGAAAGTTTAGTTCAGTGTTCTGGATGTGATGAGATCTCTGAAGACCCTCCATCAGATGACTGGATACACTGTTGCATGTGCTTTAAATGGTGGCACGAAGACTGTTCAAACTGTGAAGGAGGGAAATTTGCATGTGACTTCTGTTAATGTTTGCACATCAATGTATACATATTAATGTATAACAATAAAAATGTATTACAGTTTCATTAATTGTCATCTTGCCCCGTGGTTAAAGTCATCTTGCCCCAGTCCTGGGGCAAGATGACAGTTTTGCATTACTTTCTAAAATTAATAAAAAAACTTTGATAATATGAAAATAAAGTTATATATAATTACGAACATTTCAATAAAAGACCAGACTAATAATATTTGCAATGAAAATATATTTTCTTCAAAAAATGAATTTATTAAAAATGTTTAATCGTTAACATCGTCAACTTGCCCCGGTCTCCCCTACATACCCTTTGCGCTCAACTAGTGCTGAGATTTAAACGTGCGCTACTTAAATCTCTTAATAATTAAGAAGAAATTCATCACATCCATTATAACATCAAGTAATTTATTTGCTGGACTATAACAAAAAAATCTATTTTTTGCTGATATTAGCGACATAACTATTTTTTTAATAAAGCGGAGCAAAACTTCTTTACCAATATAAGGGACATCTGGCCTGAGTATCTTGAACTACTACCGCACCTAACTCGTGATAGTATATATATTAGGCCGCCAGAAGCGCTGCTAACAATCATGCTAACACACTTCTTTTGGTCCAGATTACCCCTTTTTAAATTATTTTTAATATATTATAAACATTGAGTGTTAAATTTATCCACCCATTTACTTTTGCCACTTAAATATTTTTATTTTAAATTCCTTCAGCGTTTTGGTAATTTATTGATCACGTCCATCTACAATTTATTCCAATCCCTGGCAGTGGCGTAGCTAGGTCAACAAGGGCCCCGGTGCAAAAAAATTATTTTGGGCCCTCAGGCCAGACGGGCGACCTTTTTTTACTTTGTGTGCTGGTAGGGGCCCCCTGAACTTAGGATGGGGGCCGATGAATTGTTCTTTAGGGGCCCCTGATCAGTGGTTGGGGCCCCCGAGCACAGCGAGGGCCCTTAGTGAGGGGCTCCTGTGTTCTCAGGGTCGCCAGTTTGCCGTGAAGGCGCTTAGGGGCCCCTTGAGGTATGCTTGGGAGCCCCCTGAGCGTGAGGGCCCCGGTGCACTGCACCGCCTAGCCCCATAGTAGCTACGCCCCTGATCCCTGGCAAGCTTACCCACAAAAGTAAATTTTCCTACTCCCTTACGCATGAAATCGAGAGCCAATTTGATCATATTTTTCTATCCATACACCCACTACTCCTAATTCTTTGAACAATATCCCTCCAGGCCCATCACCACTTGACAAAATGAATATTAGCTCAGAAAAAAACACAACTGTCAATGAAATGGCGAAGATTTATCTGAAGAGTTTCGTTTCGCTAATACGTATTATAATGTATGCAACAATAATTATGATTATCATTAAAATGTGGGATAACTGCTTAAGAATGCTACTAGAACATAAGTAATAGGAGAACCCATTTAATCTAAACTAATATAAAATACTGAGCAAAATAAAGTAAAGCAGTGACATTTCGTACTGTTTTAAAAGTTTGAAATAAAGGTGATATGATTATGATCACCGACAAAAGACCACAATGCTCGTTAATAAGATATTCCTAACTTGGTTCTGTCATGTGAATTGCAGTGCAACTTTAATGACAGTGCCCTCTGAAGAGTTATTTGAAGTTTAAACTGTGAAGTGATGCCGTGTAATAAACTTTGCAATGCTTATTGAAAATGTTTATGGGCCCTACATCGAATTTTCTTTATCCAACGCTTATAGATATCTGTTAAGCATATCAAATAACCTAATAGTTTCACCGGTAATGTAGAGCGAAAGTTGATTGAACTGCAGCAAAAGAAAACAAACAGTTCATTTGTTCTTTTTTTTACGCGGCTGGTATATAGTTTTTTTTCTATTAGATCAATTAATGAACAATGATGAATGAGATAAGGAGATGTTTTTAGTAACACCTCAAGAAGAATAGGATTTTTCCCAAGAGTCGATCATTTGCAGGAGTAGCTGCTGTCAACATATCATTCAGAATATTTGTAATTATAGAAAAGTATATAACTCAAATTTCTGTTGTTCGTTATTTGTGGTACATACGCATTCATTGTAACGATGGTCTTACAAAAGCAAACAGTACAAATTGTTTTCTGGAATTAATAGCGAAAAAAGCTACGTGTAACGGGAGATTGGGGCTAGGGGTTGAGGCGAAAGTTACGCCAGGCAACGTGGGGAGGATGGGGAAACAAGAAAGGCCACAATGGATGCACGTAGTTTATGGACGCTCCCTACCCCCATGTCGTGATATGTGGAGCCGACTTGTCGACCTTTATTCCGCAGGTCTTCTTCCTGGACAGAACTGCTTTTTTTTTTTTTTTTTTTTTTTTTTTTTTTTTTTTTTTTTTTAATACACATATCCAGAGGCGGCCTTAGGGGGTGGCGAGCAGGGCAATCACCCAGGGCCTCGCTCTTGCAGGCGCCTCGCGCAACAACCCGACTAGAAAAAAGTTTATGTTTAAAACATTTTATTTTCTCCTTAGCTGTTAGTTACAACAGTAAAATAAACTTGGTTAATTCATAGTATAGTATATATTTATAGTAATAAATGTTTAAATGAAATTTCTCATTTAGGTTTATTCAATTCATATAAACGATTTCAATATTAATTAATTTATCAGTAAATAATATATTTTGTAATTTAACTGTAAAACATGATTGAAAAATTCATTACTATTTGAATTTCGAGCCCTGCGCAACAGAAAACTGATATAAACGCTTGGTTTTGTTACTTTCATCGTGTTTACGATATATCTACTGGTAATTCCCGTGTTTCATTTCGTTAGTCAACTCTTGCCACCTTAGATTTATTTTGCCAGCAGCTGTTAGTTTGTGCCACACTTGAACATTACTGGTCCGCACCGTCACCGCTCTGACAGTCGGCTGAGTGAAGGCTCGCTCTTTCGTGTTCACACTTCAATGTAGCTCGTCCGTGCAACGGACGTGTTCCTACTCAATCTTCAGTCTTTCTTAACGTTTTCACGTGATTGTTTCTCGGAATAAGTGTTAAAAATTTTCCGTAAAAGTGATTTGCGAAAGCGTACTTTATAATCTACGAAAGTAATAAAGTACGTTAAAATACTTCCTTTACCTGACCCACGTTATCATCTCATTGGTATTCAAACGCAGTCTTTACAAACCATCATTGAAAGTCTTTCGCACACTATAGGGATTGAAAGAATCTCGCGTTTCTGAAGGCAATCGCAATGAAATGTCAAACGTCAATCACTTCTAACTTGACGTGTTTCTTCCGTTTTTAGTTACTTTCGATTCATTCAATATGTTTATTAATTAAGAATGAGATCATTGTATATTTTAACTTAAATACAGACCGTAAAGATACTGTATAAAATTTCATGTACCTACTCTCAAAGACCTAGTCACTGAATTTGTTACCGGCTGCATGATGCACCTCTCTCGTAGCCATCCACCATACTCTGATAATACTTCCAGGAAAAGGAGACCTACAGTTTATCGTAGAATTCCAGCCACGGAGTGCCCACATTGGCATTGCTAGGTTAACAAGGGCCCCGGTGCAAAAAAAAAAAAAAAAAAAAAAAAAAAAAAAAAAAAAAAAAAAAAAAAAAAAAAAAAAAAAATTATTTTGGTCCCTCAGGCCAGACGGGCGACGTTTATTTAGCTGTACCAAGTATTGTGAGGTTTGCTGGCAGGGGTTCCCTGAGCTGAGCTTTGGGCTCCCTGAGCTGCGCTTGAGGGCCCCCTGAGCTTGGGGACCCCGGTTCACGGCACCGCCAAGCTCTCCAATAACTACGCCATTGAGTGTCCTAGCATTTCCCATAACATATCAATGCTTTGCTAGAGGTAAAATTCGATTTTAAGGCACATAAAAGCTGTAACCAAGAACAGGATTTTTACTGGGGATCTTTCGCACCTCAGTCGCACGCAGGGCCGGCGCCCCGCTTACCCCCCCCCTAACGCCGGCCCTGGTCACACGTCGTAGCCATCTAAGACATTAGTCCAAATTTATAAGTAATGAAAAATATGTTTCCACACATAGCAAAGTAAATGAACTCTTTTTCTATACAATGTACTTTGTTCCTGCTATCCCAAAACATAAAAAATAGGGTGATACCTCTGACACAGGATCTGATTGCTGATGAATTGAAATGTTACGAATGCTTTAGAACAGAGTTTCTCAAAGTGTGGTAAGTGAACCTCTAGCGCTCACCAATTGAACGTAGGAGGTTCGTGACAAGATTTTCGTTGTGCCGGCTGACTCGGTACCTTGAGAGTGCAACAAGCAACATGGTGAATTGAGACTGAAAATGAGCAAAATTGTTCCTAAAATCGACTCGATTTGCGACAAGCAATAAACCCATCCATAAAATTAATTATTGCATTTTGTGTCTATATTACTTTTTTTTATGAAAAAATCCTTTAAAAAAAATAAAATAAATAAAAAGCTATTTTTTTAAGGGCTACGCTATTGTTTGGGAATTTCTAAATGTGGAGCTGTGAGTTTGAGAAACCCTGTTTTACAATGACGCTATGAACATTTACAATCATCTGAAAACCATGGAAGTGAGGTTGAAGAAAAGACATTTTTTTAAGGTAATCGATAACACGAAAACAACATTTGGCCATAAAGGACCGAAAATTTTCCGAACTACCCGCACATGCTTCTCCACACCCACCAGCTAGACACCAGTCCACACCGTCAAAAAGTAAATGAATCTAATGACGGCGGGGAGTTGGATGACACACGGTGTCGTTTGAACTAACTTCAATGGAGTGAGCGCCAATAATGAGAGAAGTGTCGTTGCGTTGACTGTGTAGACCAGTACTAGTCTAGTGAGGCCTGAAATGTATGCGTTACAAAATTGTTTGTGGGGCATATATCATTCAGTAGGTAAATAAGCATTAAATGATATGCGGCGTTCCTCGTGAACCTTCCACCCCCCCCCCCCCCTCCTCTGGCTGACCATATGAGTTGTAACAATTTTATCCTAACCAGCAGGGTGAATTCTTTACGGACTACTTTCAGAATAGCTCACCATAGTATTAACATCAGTAGAGGGTGCAAAGTTTGTCTACAATAATAATTTGAAGTCACGACAAACATATAAATCGTGTAATGAACCAATGATTTCTTGTATGGCTGGTAAAAAATGCAGCAGGTTATTAAGTGTTCTTATTACATGTCCCTGGAAATTTACTGACAGTTGTTTTGTTGTAAGATCTGCCAACGAACGTTTCACCAATTCCAGTGATGATGAGGTCAGAACTATGCCCTTTTTTTTTAGGTTAGGGGCTGCTGGTGAAAGGACGGAAATAGATAGTAAAAGTGATACAGATTGCAGATCTACGATGGGCAAAATCACAGATGTTAAAGAAATAGATGAAGTTGCTGAAACAATAACTGATTCGGGTAAAACTGGGAAAGAGGAGGTTAATGCTGAAATATAAAGCCAGTAACAAAGATGTTAATGGTGAACTGTAGAAGTATAATGAATAAAGTAATCAAATTTGCAAACTTAATAGAGATACACAAACCACAAGTAATAATTGGGGTAGAGAGCTGGTTAAAAGAAGAAATACTAGAATGAGAGGTTTTTCCTGATGGTTACCGCATGTACCGCAGAGATAGAGGAATAATTGGTGAAGGAATTTCATACTAGTTGGCCAAAACTACCACAGTTCGCTGGTGTTGATAGATCAAGACCATTAGTTACTTGGGGTAGATTTCTGGGGTAGTGAAAAAGAAAAAATCTGGGTGTTGGCTGCTTGCCACTGTGGAAGTATGACAGATTAAGATGAGGCTCCTGGGGAGAAATTAAATTCATACTCAGATTTCAGAGGTGAAAATAGAATGGTCATTATTGGTGGGGATTTACATTTACCAGGTGTAAACTGGGTAGGAAATAAGATTAATAACACAAGGGAACAGAGATTTGCAAATACCTTAATAAGCGAAGGAGGACTTACAAAAGTGGTTGAGCAAAACACTAGGGGACAAAATATTTTGAATATGTTCCTAATAAAGCCCGATCATAACCTTGTGGTGTGTCAAGTAACCAAAGGAATAAGTGATCATGAAGCAGTTCTCATGGATATTAGAGGATTCAGTGAACCAGCAGCCAAAATTGAAGGGGGAAATAGGTACAATTATAAAAAGGCACAGATTTCAAATTTAAAGAGATATTACAGAGAACGTTTCAGCAAATGGAAGGAAGGCACAAGTACAGTCGATGAGGAAAGAGTTCAAGGAGATAATAAGAAAGGGGGAAGAAAAATTTATTCCAAAGCAGAGAATAAAGAGAAGTAGAGAACCTGTGTAGTATAATACGGAAGAGAGGACCTTAAAGAGGTTGGTAAGAAGAGAACATAACAGAGTTAAGAGACAGCAAGGTAGTAGGGAATATTTAGAACAACTAAACAAGGTGTTAATAATAATGTGGCCAAAGATGGGTTTATGAAGAGTATTGTCAGTGCAGGAGCACCACTTCTGTGGCTGTGTTAGAAAACTGAGGGGAAGGGAAGGTGTTGAGACACTTATAGACAAGGATTGAGAAGAAGATACTGAGGCTTTGAAAAAGGCAGAGATTGTAAGTAACACGTTTAGTGAGAGCATTAGGGAGAATGTATCAGAAACGAGAGGGAAAATGAGATTAACAACACAATTAGAAATAAAGATACCAATAGACATGAAATACATCCAGAGGAAATTATGAAGGAAATAAGAAAGCTGAAAAAACATAAACGGGCTGGTGTTGATAATATTACTACAGATATCTTAAAGACAGCCAGATGTGACATTGTACCTTATCTTGAAATATTATTTAAATTGGGTCTAGATATTTGCTGCTTACCACAGGAATAGAAATGTGCAATATTAGTGCCGGTACATAAAGGCGGGGTGAGAAATAGAGTCAAAAATTATAGTCCAATCAGTTTGATATCAGTGGTAGGTAAATTAATGGAAAGATTGATATGCAACCACATCAGAAATATACAGTATGTCAGGAACGTAAGTTGTTTTCAAGTATACAATATGGCCTAAGGCAAGGTTATTCATGCGAATCTCAGTTGGTGGGATATTTGCAAGATACAGTATTTGGGATGAAATGGACAAGGGAGGCCAAATTGATAGTGTAGCACTAGATCTGTCAAAGGCTTTTGACAGAGTGAGTCATAAAATGGTAGTAAATAAGTTAAAAACTATTGGAGTGGATGAGAAAGTGATTTTCTGAGTAGAAGAATTTTTAATAGGTAGGGTAGGAAATGCAGAATCAAAAGAAGTGGAAGTAAAAATGGGAGTGCCGCAAGGTAGCATATTGGGACCATTGCTATTCATTATTCTAATTAATAATTGTGTTGAATGTTTACTATCTGAAATTAAATTGTTTGCAGATGATATAATGCTATATAAAAGGATCAAAATGGTAGCGGACTGCAAAAAATTGCTGGATGATCTGGACAGGATATCTAGATGGGTTGGTAAACATGGGATTAAGATTACAACAAAGAGTCAGCTTATTAGATACACAAATAAAAAACAAAAGGTTGATTATGATTATAAGGTGGGGAAAGAATTGCTTGCTGAAGACTTGAAATGTAAATATCTTGGCATTACATTTGATAACAAATTAACACACTGGACAGGTGATAAGAAAAGGTTTCCAAATTCTGCACTTGTTGGAGAGAGTGATCAGGGGATGTATGAGGGAAGTAAAGGAATTGGGTTACAAAACATTGGTCAGACCATTGCTCGAATATGGTAGTGTAGTATGGGACCCACATTTTGAGTATCAAATACAGGAGTTGGAGAGGGTGCATGAAAGGGCTGCTAGATTTGTTTCTGGAAATTATCGCAGAAAGCAATCAGTAACAGATATAATAAAAGAGCTGGAATGGGATTCATTCCAAGACAGGAGGAGGGTGAAGAGGGTCATGGGAGTGTACAAGGTGTATACTGGTGATGAGACATGGAAAGATATTGGTGTAGGTATGAAAAGTAGTGCATGGAAGGGAAAAGAACACCATGACCACAAGCTGGCACTGGATTTCAGGAACAAAGGTGTGGGAAGATTCTCTTTTTTAGGTAAGAGTGACAGGGATTGGAATAAGTTTCCAAGGGAAATGATGAATAATTTACCAAAAACATTGAAAGAATTTAAAGTTAAAACTTGTAGAGGGCAAATGTAGGTGGGTGCAGGAAATGGGTATGATGGGTGTTTAGGGAAATTGCCACCAGAGCGTGTGCTCCATTGCAATTAAAATAAAATGTACTTGATTTCTAAAAGCATCCGCCAGAGAGTACCATTATTGCAAGAAAGCCATATTGGATTTTTGTTATTATCCTGCTTATAAATCACCTCTTAAATGACAAAGGTGACTAAACTATGTAAAATTGTGTATTCAGCAACTGAGCTCTCATAGTTTTCTGTTTTTAGAATGAGTGTTCAATGCACTTTAAGCAGCTTTCTATATTAATGATAGGTGAAAATAAGTTTTTTGACACAAAAATACTGTTTACTCAGACTGAGTTGATGACATCTCATGTCACTGACATCAGTAATTTATTTATGAGTTTTTACGTATTTCATTGTTTGTATATTTCTAAAATAAATTTAAGGACAGTACTAAAAGAATAGTATTTAAGCAGCCGAAGAGCACACTGCATAATTAACTAAATTAAAAAATCTGAAATTATTTGTCAACTCACTCGATTTAAACTATCTTTACCCAAGAAGGTAATATATTGCAAACATTGGTATTATAATTAACATCTAGTAATTTTATGTGATAGATGATTGGTATAACATCATATATCTTCTTTTCTTTTTCAAAGTCTGCACAACATTTTTATTGATGAAATATAGTCCATATTCATTCGTATAATTAAGGCGATTGAAGGGAGCCCTAACACTTGGTGACGATTTGTTCACTTTTGTGGTACACTTTTCAAAAAATCAGCTGCACCTCAAGACGTGAAATAGAACATACTAATTCAAAGTCAATTCTAGATGTACCATAAATCATTATTTTCCAATAAAAGATATATTAGTTTTTTTTGTATTAAAAATTATCTAAGGTTGTTGAATGTTCTTTGTAAATAAATCTGTTACTATTTAGATGTAGAAGAAGCAATTTGTAACTATACAAAAAATCCCACTACTTCCCTTATTTAGTTAGGTAAATAACTATACTATTTTAGTGATAGACTATGTAAAGTTTAATCAAAATTAAGGAATAAAAGGAAGGTACACCTAACTGGTACACTATAAACTTTAACAGGAAACAATGTTGCCACAAACTGAACTATTGAGAGAAATTGAACTTATGCTCCAGAAAGAGAGATATTAATTTTTTTTTTGTATTAGAGACTATCTATGGTTGCTGATTGTTCTTTGTAGATAAATCTGTGACTTATATAAAAGTAGATGCAGCGGTTTTGTAATTATACAAAGAAATCCCGCTGCCTCCCTTAATCAGTTATTTAAATTACTGTATTTTTTAATGATAAACTATGCAAAGCTTAATGACAATAAAAATTAAAGCACACTCTATATGGAGATTTTGAGAACTGTTTAACAGGAGAAATAGGTTTCCACAAAACTGAAACAAACGAAAAATGCTTGCAGGTCTGTAGTTTAATGAAACCAAACATAAGAACCATAAAATATTTGATAAAAAGAGAGATCTTACTATACAATGCAATCAGCCAGAATCTGCCTTTACAACTATGTCTCCATTTCAAAGATAATGGCTACGTTTGCAAGATCCTGAGCCACTGATTAAAATAGACTAATTTCTGTCAGTGCAGTGACTCAACGAAACCTTCTTTTGTCACCATATCTTCATAAAAATATTCTGTAATTTTCTGTATTGTTCCCCTGTCACCTAGAATTCCCAGTCGGTTAATGCTCTGGCATTGCCTTCGGGAGGATGTGGGTTCGAATCCCCATCCGGGTATCTAGATTTGGGTTTTCCATGGTTTCGCCAAATCACTCAGGGTAAAGGCCGGGATGCTTCCTTCGAAAGGACCTTGGCCAAATTCCTTCCTGTCCCTTGCCTCCAGTCATTGTCTAGAGTCCCACTATTTAAAAATGTTCTACAATAAACTACAGCTAGAAACCGCGTGCTTCAATATGGAAGAATGGGCGTTATATTGTGTTATTGCTGTAGAATTGTGTGTCATAGCTTTTTAATGTAGTGGAATGATGAGTTGTGATCAAGATATACGAGTTTTACAAAATGATTCAGATCGAGCAAAGTGCAACAGCGGATTATTATTATTATTATAATTTGCGATTTTCTTTAACAGGAGCTGTTTCTGTGATATATGCGTGCAATATAGTGGTAACTATTCAGCTACAGACAAGTCTACTGTCATTTTGTAATTCAAGCACGGTGGCTGTTATACAGGGTGGACCAAAGTCCGTTTACTTTTGAATCGTTGGCTGCATCAAGCAGTGACGGCGGGGTGGGGTGGAGGGGTTACGAAATGCAAAAGCAGCCAATGGGAATTCAGTGACATGGCGTTGTTTAGCAGAGCACAACGTGCATTCTGCATACGCGAGTACTATCGAAACAACGATTTTTTGACTATAGCGCAACGAAAATATTGCGCTTATTACAACTTACGGCATAAAAATGAAGCTCCGTCGATTCAATTAATTAGAAAATGGGTCCTGAAGTTTGAGAAGACAGGTTCAACAATGGATCAACCACGATGTGGCCGACCTAGAACTTCAAGAGATCCAGTAAACGTAGAGCGTGTAAGAACGTCTGTTCATGAACAACCTGGCCTCTCTACTCGAAAGCGGTTTAGTGTCTTAAATGTGCCAGAACATCTTTAAACCGCATTCTCCAAAAAGATTTACATTTACATCTGTACAAAATTCAAATGGTCCAGGAATTAAAGCCTCAAGATTATGCTCACAGACTCCAGTTTGCTAACGAAATGCTAGAGAGGTTCACTAGTTTCACCAACATTTTTTTCTCAGATGAGGCACACTTCCACCTAAATGGACACGATAACAGGCAAAACTGCAGGTATTGGAGTGACACTAATCCTAAATTGAAGCATCAAAACCCCCTGCATTCACCCAAGGTTACCGTATGGGCAGCGTTGTCAGCAAGAGGCATTATTGGTCCTTACTTTTACGAAGATCGAAGAGGACATGCTGTTACAGTGAATACAGAGTGGTATATTGCCATGCTACAGAACTTTTTCGCTCCAGCACTACAGTATTTTGATGGTTTCTGCAAGATGGGGCAACATGTCATACCTCCAATGATTCACTGAATGAAGTTTGTGAAATTTTTGGGCAAAAAGTTATATCCAAAAGAGCTTATATTAACTGGGCACCTCGTAGCCCAGGCAACCCAGTGCCTCTAGAGGAATTAAAGGAATGTATTTGCGAGGAAATGCAGAACATTTCACAAAGAACCTGTACAGCTATAATTTAAAATTTTCGGTCCAGCTTACAGCAGTGTCAAAATAATCAAGGATCACACATGGATGATGTAATTAAAAAAAAAAAATATTTGTGTACTTTCATAATAAATAAACAGTTTCCATCTCATTTATATAGTTCTTTTATGATTTTTTGAAAAGTAAAAAGACTTATGGTCCACCCTTTATTTATCTGCCACTGCTGCTCATAACTTTTTGAGGAATTGAGGAACAAAATGTGTACCCTAAGAGCAGGAAGGCAAATGTATGTTTGGTGTCCTAACCACACCTCAAGCAGTCACCATCCAGAAACGTTAAAGCAAAACGTTAAATTGTCTATTGAAAACAGAAAAATAATAGGCATCCACAGTTAGTTGAGTTCACTGTACGGTGTTCGTATTTTTTCTACAAGGAATTGAAAGATCATTCAATGGGAATTTTGTTTAGCTAACAGTAAATTAGCATTACAATAAGGTTACATGTTCCATATCTAAGGTACTAATGTTTGAAGGTGAAAGTAAGCGAAAACTATAGGAAATTTCTGAACAGAAATGAAGTTAAATTTTTGTGAATAGCTGAATTAGTATGGTGATATTTCATCCACCAGGTACATTTTCCCTTGTGTTCGTGGTTCATATTACACACCTTCTATGATTCTCCACTTACATAGAACTTTTTTTTTTCTGTCGTCAGTCTCTAGACTGGTTTGATGCAATCCTCCATCCCTTCCTATCCTGTGCTAACCTTTTCGTTTCTACATACCCCTTACACCCACATCCTCAATTATCTGCTTCATATATTCTAATCTCTGTCTACCTCTACAGTTCTTACCTTCGACTGTTCCCTCCACTAACAAATTAACCAATCAAGAATGTCTCAAAATATGGCCTAAAAGCCTGTCTCTTCTTCCTGTAAGCTTCTTCCATAAACTCCTTTTCTCACCCATCATTTCCAAAACTCATTCATTTCTTACTTTGTCTGTCCACCTAATTTTTAGCATTCTTCTGTAGCACCACATTTCAAATGCTTCAAGTTTCTTTCTTTCCGGTATTCCTAAAGTCCATGTTTCCCTACCGTAAAGTGCTGTGCTCCACACATACAGTTTTAAAAAGTTCTTTCAAATTCCTAGATCAATATTTGAAACTAAAAGGTTTCTCTATTTCATGAAGGTTCTTTTTGCTAGTGCCATTCTGCTTTTAACATCAATCCTGCTTCAGCCATCGGTTGTAATTTTGCTTCCCAAGTAACGGAACTCACTCACTTCTCCTATAGCATCCGATCCTATTTTTATATTTAATCTGCTACTATTGGTATCATTTCTGCTACATTTCATCACTTTTGTCTTACTTTGATTTATATTAAGTCCAAAATCTTCCTTCAGTATTTTGTTCATGCCATTCAATAACTTCTCAATATCCTCAGCCCTCTCTGCTAACAAGACATTGTCATCAGCAAATCGTAGCATACTGATTTTTTCTCCCTGAAAACTTATGCCGCATGGAAATTTGTCTTTGACTTTCTTCATTGCTTCTTCCACATACAAGTTGAATATTAATGGAGATAGACTACAACCTTGTCTCACACCCTTTTTAACCAATGTATGTCTCTCATGATTCTCTACTTTTATTACAGCCACATGATTCTTATATAGTTTATAGAGTATTCTTCTATCTCGATACTTTAGACCTGACTTCTTTAAAATTTTGAACATCTTGTCCCACCTAACATTATCAAAAGCTTTTTCTAACTCAACAAATGCCATAAAAGTATCTTTGTTTTTCTTGATCCGCCCTTCAAGTATTAATCTTAAAGACAGAATTGCTTCCTTGTACAGCAATTTTTCCTAAACCCAAACTGATCTTCACCTACTATCTCTTCTACTACCCTTTCCATCCTTCTGTATATTATTCTGGTCAGTAATTTTGAAGCATGTGATGTTAGACTAATGGTACGATAATTCTCACATTTGTCGGCTTGTGCTTTCTTTGGATGTGTGAGGATGATATTTTTATTAAAATCAGTTGGAATTTCTCCTGTTTCATATCTTTTTGATATCAGCTTGAATAATCTTTCGATTCCTTCCTCTCCTAGACATTGAAGAAGTTCCGCAGGGATCTCATCAATTCCAACTGCCTTATTTGCTTTCAAGTCATTCAGAGCTTTATTAAATTCTGTTCTCAAAACAGGATCTCCTAAGTCATCAATGTCGACATCGCCTTCCTTTTCCAATACACTATTGTTCAAGTCGTCCCCATCATACAGTTTCTCAATGTATTCCTTCCATCGGTTAGCTCTATCTTCTGAGCTTAAAAGAGGTTTCCCATCGGTAGCTTTAATGTTCATACCTCTTTTATTCATTTCTCCAAAATTCTGTTTGATCTTTCTATATGCAACATCTACTTTTCCTACGACCATTTCCTTTTCTACTTCTTCACACTTTTCTTGAAGCCATTTTTCTTTTGCTATTTTGCATTTCCTATTTATTTGATTTCTAAATTGCCTGTACTGCTCTTTTCCTGCTTCATCCTGAGCAGTTTTGTACCTTCTCCTCTGATCCATCAGCTGCAAAATTTCTTCTGTGATCCAAGGTTTTCGGGCAACTTGTTCCCTAAAGCCTAATGTTTCTTTGCCAGCATTCATTATTTCGGTCTTTAATGCATTCCATTCGTCCTCGGTTGAGCTCCTTTTACAGTTACTTCGTAGACCTAAGTCTGCCATTTCTGCAAATGTTTCTGTTGTGCTAGATTTTTTCAGCTTATTCACCGCCAGTCTGTTCTGCTTATGCTGCTTCCTTATTCGCTTGAATTTCAGCCTGCACTTCATTACTATCAAATTATGGTAAGAGTCTATATCTGCTCCTGGGTACGCTTTACAGTCTAGAACTTGATTCGTGAATCTCTGTTTGACCATGATATAATCTAGCTGATATCTGCCTGTATCCCCAGGACGTTTCCAGGTGTATATTCTTCTTGCATGGTTCTGAAACAGTGTGTTCGCCACTACTAGCTTATATCTTTCACAAAATTCTAGCAACCTGCTTCCTCGCTCATTTCTTTCTCCTAGACCAAAACTTCCTACAGTATTCCCCTCTTTTCCTTCTCCCACTATTGCATTCCAGTCACCCATGATTATTAGATTTCCCTCCCCTTTCACATATTGGATTAATTCTTCAATTTCAGCGTATATTTTTTCTATTTCTTCGTCATCTTCCTGTGACGTTGGCATATATACTTGTACTAATGTGGTTGGGACGGGCTTAGTTTCTAACCTCATCAAAATAATCCTGTCACTAAACTGTTGATAATAACTCACCCGTTTCCCTACTTTCTTGTTCATTACAAATCCTACACCAGTGATTCCATTGACATCTTGTGTGCTAATTATCCTGTGTTCCCCAGACCAGAAATCCTGTGTGTCCTTCCATTTAATCTCACTTATCCCAACAACATCTAACTTAAGTTGTTCCATCTCCCTCTTTAAGTTTTCTAACCTACCTGCCCTATTCAGACTTCTAACATTCCACGCTCCAACTCGTAGAATGTTTCTACCCATTCTGATGACTCCTCCCTGAGCAGTCCCCACCCGGAGATCCGATTGGGGGACTATTTTACCTCCGGAATGTTTTACCCAGGAAGAAGCCATCATGATATATGTAATTTGAGAGGATTACATGTCCTCGGGATACCCTTTGGGTCTTTAATACAGTGGTTTCCCGTTGCCTTCTGCATCCCCATGCCGTTAATCATTTCTGATTCATCCGCCTTTAGGTGCCGTTTCCAACCCTAAGGGCAAGAGGGTGCCCTGAACCTCTCCCCGCTCTTCCGCCCTCCTTTCGGAGGCCGTTGGCAAGCAGTGGGTGACTCCTTACACCGGGAATCTTTCAGTCGCCAGAGCCTCGTCCGTGCAAACAGGGTGCACCACATGAAGGAGAGGTTGACATTTGGTTGGAAAAGACTAGTATTGTCTCTCCCAAACCCTTACTACATAGAACACGGATTCAATAAGCGATCCAGAATTCAATCCTTCGATTTTTGTTTTTTAATTTATTCAAACGTTCGCCATACGGTAATAAACTTATGCAATCCTGCAGTTAAAAGGTGTTTAAAATGGCTAACAATAATTTCACTGTCAGGCTTACACTGCTTTAATGAAACAAAGATTTTTTGAGAAAGAAAAATTTTCTTTTGATCAAATGAGTTTTCCTTTAAGTAAGGTACGAAAATGTTGGTATGAAAACAAATACAGACTATACATAATTACCTCAAATATTAATTCAAATTTTCCTGTTTTGACTGTTAAAATGAAGAAATATTTCTCACATTGGTTTCATACCTAATGAAAGTGCGTACAATGCTGACATTTTCATTCTTTTATTACTATTCCTGTGCTGGCACATTGATATAATATCATTCATCAATTATGTCCCATTAAAATTTTCCTGATCTGGGTGTATGTGTCCACAAACTTTGTAAGTCAGAATCTTACACTTATCTTATTAGGGCGAGTGACACTAGTCGATCATTTTTAGATTTTTGTGGTAAACGTTTTGAAAAAACTACTGTACGTCTAGACGTGAAATTGAACATAAATTAGCTAGCCCTAATAATTCAGAGTCATCTTTAGATGTGTCATCAATAATTATTTTTGCAAAAAATTGTAATAATTTTTATCAGCATGTATATGTAATGCCATGAGTGATAATGGTTCGTTTTGAAAATTATTTTCATTTAACTTACGAAAATAGCGGTTTTGTTCGGATTCCACTGACAACTAAATTTTGTGAAATACGGAATATCACTTGTTCAAAAAAACAATTTCCATTACAATTAGCTTCTGCAATCACAATTAATAAAGCTGAAGATTTAATATTTGATAAAGTTGCTGTAGTTATTGGAGAAAAAGAAACTTCTGTTGGTTTATTAAGATATGTTGGGTTATAGAGAGTAAAAACTTTAGAAAGTCTAGTACTAAATAGAAGATTTTTTTTTTTTACAGAATTGGTAATATTAAAAATTCAAGTATGTTAAAATGAAGAAACCCGTAAGAAACTTGAATAAGAAATTTTCTATCTGATTAAAAACAAATTATACAAATTGATATTTTAATTATTTAATGATTGCGTCTTTTTATAAACGTGCCTAATTTTTTTTTCCAACAAACTAAAGACATGGTTTTTGATGATAGTTCATGAAGTTTAAATATTAAAATTCTTATGATTATTATTTAATTTCTTTAATTGTATATAATATTTTTTATAACAAAACTTTGCAAGCCTACACAAAGCTGTGCTTTTAGCTAGTGAATATGTTAAAGTAAATCACATTTTTTGTAATGTTGGTCAGTCTCAGTTTTGGATATTTACCTGCCTATACAACCCACATTGTGTAGGACTGTCTACAGAGATATGTAGAAATGTTTGAATAAGTTTTAGGAGGAAATATAGCTATGAATGATTCAGATCGTTTGGATACAAACATAGATGGTAGTACATCCCCTCATCAACCTCTCTAATAAATGAAGGTTTTTGAAACCTTTTCCTACTATCTTCCCAATGTGTCGTGTCCATTTGCATTTAGTATCAGAAGTTATGCCAATGTATTTACAGTTAAGATCTTTAACAAGCAGTTCCCTCTATACCCTATAATCATTGAATAACTTTACTTTTTTATCTGTGTACATTATAAGGCATTTATTTTAATTCCATGTTCTGTTCAGATCCTCTTTCTGCTGTTCACAGCCCTCTCCTCTTTTAATCCTTTTGAATATCATTATATCATCTGAAAACAATCTAACTCCTAACTTCAACCACCAACACAATTGTTCATTAAAATAATGAACAGCAATGGTCCCAATTTACTAACCTGAGGAACTCCTATATTAACATTTACTTCTTTTGATACTGCATTACCCACCCTGGCCTAAATCTGCAATTTTGTGCATGTAGCCCACAAACAGAGATTTACGTGAATATCCCTTCCTAAATTCATGTTGCTGTTTTGAAAACCAGTTCCTTCCCTCACAAACATTCCTGATCTGGTTGCAATCCAATCCCTCCATCAGCTTTTCCACTACTGATGTCAGGCTAATTGTCCTCTAATTTTCAACTCTTTTTGTCTAACTTTCATTGTGGACTGGTACTACTACAGCACATTTCCAGTCCTCTGGTAAGCAGCAAGTCTCCATAATCAATCTAAAAAATATTACTAGATACAGTACAATGTCATATCCGACTAGCTTTAATAATTTGTAGTAATATTATCCACTCAAACAACTTTAATCTTTTTTAGCTTTCTTATTTCAGCTTTTATATCCTCAGAATTTTTTTTCCAGTTTTTTTGTCTTCATTACTGATTATGTGGAGAAGCTACTCCTCTGATGTTTCCACTCCTATACCAGAATGGTATTTGATGAAGCCAGTTATTTAGTACCTCCGCCTGTTCCAAATCAATGGTAACTACTTCTCCGACCTTACCCAAGATTGTTGTATACCTTTCCTCCCCACAGTTTTCTAATATATTCATAGAAATTCCTAGTTGCACATTACCTGGTGTCCCCCATGAAACTATAAAAAATTTTAATCCCATCTTTAGATTTCCTCATTGCTACTGTTAATTTCTTGTTTAGTTGTTTCAACATTATTGAAATTCCTCGCAGATAATTCAGAAACAATTGGGTGCAGAAACATAGACCATGTATCCTTTTACTCTCAAAAATGTATACAGATATTGTCAGCTGTTAACATTGTTTTGAAGGGACAAAATTTGAGAATAATCATTGACACACATATAGGCATGACAAATTCCATTTTAGATCAATACTCCATCCACACTCTCCCAGTATTTTTAAAAGAACCTAATATTATATTATATGGAAAATACACAATGTTCTTTTAAACAGCAAAATATCGAGTCATATGCTGTGCTAGTCTATAGTGATCTTAGCGAGTCTAAAGATTGTGTTATAACTATTTTTCATTACCTACTCTGCATGATTGCAGTACCAAAAGCTACTAAAATTCAAGGGTCTTTTCTGATAATTTCTCATACTCTTGGCAATATGAGAGTCTGTCACTTGGCATACTTATAAAAAATGCACGGTAACTAGATCTTTACAATGCATTAACCAAGTAAAATAGCGATTACATGTTTGGATGCTCAGTCCAAATTAATCATTAGTAAAATAGAGCTGCAAGAATCAGACATAATAGAGGATCTAATTCAATGCCAACACATAAGAGAAGATGTTACCATACCAGCTGTACATAAAACTCATACACACTATAATTTAGATTGTACAAAATATCAATTATCTGTATTTAATGAAAGTATTTGTCACGGTCAAAAGTTAACTGCAATCAACCATAATTTGCTTGGTGACAAAATTTCAGAATACTTGTAGAAGTCATGTAACTTCATCAAGTATAATAATTTTATTGTAACCATAAATTAAGTAAGTTATAAGAATGTATGGCCTGGCTTGAGCTTGTTCGGGAATTTGGTGGCATGTGTGGCAATTCCATATTGCCTGTTATTAATAAAGAATTTACAATACTGAGGATCAGCAAAGAACTTGGTACCAGCACCTTGTGTGACACAAAAACCAAACAACTTAAATGCATGGAATCAATACGTAGCACTCTCTTCGATCAGGACTCCATAGAGTTAAATTCATAGCCAGTATCACCTCTGCCTGACACTCTCCCCGTCATATCTCTACAATAACTTCTGATTAGTTGCATAATTATATCATCACCAGTGACAGCATACCCTCCTTCTTTTGGAAATCTCAGCTGTAGTATTTCAGCTTTTATAAGAAAAATAAACTGCGTTGTTTCCATGTCTCAACTTTTATTTATGAGCAACTACAATCTTATTTTCCTGCTACAAAATTTGCCAAAGAGTGGGTGTGAGAACATTAGAGATTAAGCTGATTATCCTGCAGCTGCCATGCAGAATATGCAACATACTTTGAGAGTTGCAAGCCAACTGACAGCAGAAGGAAAAATCAATATGACTCATGTAAGTCCTCCTTCCACCAAGCTCACTAAATACATCTGGCCATCAACCTTAATAGGTCAAGGGAATAACAACTATGACTGTGACAAAGAGTAGTAAATAAATGTTTCATAGCTCTCAGCTGAGAATGGACCTGTGGGATGTCAGAAAATATCATGGTTATACACACATACAAGAAGAATATTAATTGCATTAAAAATTATTACACATTTTAAATAATAACTTGAAACTGAATTTTCAAAATTTTGGTTGGAATAGGAGTTTCCAGTGAGAAAATCATTGATTTTTTATTTAAATACATCTTTATTATCTACAAACTATTTTATACTTTAAGAAAGTTTAATAAACAGAAGTGTCCTAGAATAATTAACAGTTACAACAAACTGTAAGAATCTTATTTCTATTCACAATTTTATCAGATGGTATGAAGGAGTTACATTGAAATCATTTGAATTTCTTTGACTCTTATTTATATGGAGTTTTTGTTTCTTATATTCCCCTGAATTAACAAATGTGCTTGAGTCACAACATAAAATAATTAACATTTATGTTAGTGAATTTACAGATTGATATGAACAATGTTTTTTGGTGAACATTATAATGGACTGTATCTTTCTTCTGTTTTAATTTAACAGGATATCTTTATGCTATTTATATTTCATCAGTTTTATAAAAGATATTCCTTTTATCCTATACTCTTCCTGCTGTATTTTTTTCACATATTATAATGGAGTTTTAAGAGTGCTTCTTAACCTGGAAGAGATTATTATAATTGTTCATTAGTTGTTCCTTAGTGAGAAAGTGCAGTACTAAATTTGTTCACTTATAAAAATAAATGTTGTTCACTCACAGTTTATTATGTTGTCATTGATAAAAGCTGGAACAAATAAAAATAATGATTTAGTATTTGAACAAAGGTTGAATAAACATCACAGTATATTAAACATATCCTAAAGTGCAGAATATAAGAAATAAGTTACTACTAAAGATGATCAAAGTAAATCTTGAACAGCCGGTAGACAGATTTCACTAAGTTCTGGAAATACTTTTCAGTGAACATTAGTGCAAACAAAATTCTTAACAATATATCTCTTGTTTTCTGAAGTTAAATAGAAAGTGTTGTTTACTCACCGGGGGGGGGGGGGGAGGGGGGAAACTAAGATCACACAGATTAAGAGCAGCTATCAATTAGCAATCACTTAGAAGATAGAAAGATATCACAAGAAAATAAATAAGTCACAAGTAGATGAACTGCTCCTAAATGAGTAAGTTATAAATAAAGTTATAGTACTTTTAAGAGGACTTTTTTATATAAGGTTATATCCAGCATAACAGAAATATCTATTTAGAACTTAATACTATGACTGTTTTAATGAGCACATTTATTAAGTAATAAATTGATAGTATGTCAAATTAAAGGTGCATTATATATGTTAGTGAATATTGGAAGAAATAGGAGAAAGATGGAAACAAAATTTGGCTACAGGTAAATAAAATAATTGACGTCTCAACAGACAGCCAAAGTCTGTAATACATATTTCTCAAACATAACTGATAATATGTATAACCAAAAATACTGGTAATTTTAACTTTAGATCCAAAATTTATATCAACTATAATAATATAAACACCTATTTGATTCAACCAGAAAATGAAGATGAAGTATGAAATAAATACTACTATGGAGTTAAAATATAAATTTACAATGTGCATGGATAAATTTTCATTTTTTTTTTTAATGTACAAAATTAATAGCTCATTCCCTTGCTCACATCTGCAACAGTTGGTTTCCAGAGGTTTCTTCCTAAATATCTAATTAATTGTTTACAAAAATTCACTACTGTTACTTAAATTTATTGTGCTCAGCTGGCCTGTTTTCTCTTTCTATCTGTTTCAGTTCCTTTCTACACATGTCGCATGCTAATTCGCTATGAAATTTCGGGTGGGTAAAATACCTATCCAGATTTTTACAGGTAGGTACTGTTACCTACCATACCCATAGTATCTGCCGGCCCTAGTCCTGCCTAGTTGAGTTTGTTATCAAATGTCATGCCAAGCTATTTATATTTCAAGTCTTCAACAAGCAATTCTTTCACCTACTTATAATCGTACCATAATCAACCTTTAGTTTTTTTTATCCATATACCTAATAAGCTGACTCTTCTTTGTTGACCTACCCAGCTAGACATCCTGTCCAGATCACCCTGCAGCTGTTCAGTCTTCTACCATTTTGATCCTACTGCATAGCATAAGTTCTGACAGTGAAACATACACACAGTCATTCATTAGAATAATGAATATCAATGGTTTCAACACACTACCTTGTGGTACTCCCATTTTCACATCTACTTCTTTTGATACTGCATTTCCTACCCTGACTCTTGCTTTCTACATTTTAAGAATTCTTCTACCCAAGATGTCACTTTTTCATCCATTCCAATGGTTTTTACCTATTTACCATAATTTTATGGCTAACTTCATCAAAATCCTTTGAAAGATATAGTGGTACACTATCTATTTGCCCACCTCTGTCCATTTCATCAGAAATATCTTGCATATAGCCTACCAAATGAGATTCGCATGAATATCCTTGTATAAAGCAATGTTGTTAATGTAAAAACCAATCATGTTCCTCACATACATTTCTGATATGGTTGCTTATCAATCTATCCATTAATTCCCATACCACTTGTTATATATCTATTATCTTACCTAAGCCATCCAGCAGGAGGCCTATTACATATTATGCATGTAGCGAAAAACTTTTATAATCATTTTCAATAGTAAAGCACTTTTCATGTCAGAACATAACCTTGTTATATGCCCATTATCTAGATAAAACTATTTAGAAGGGGGCAAATCTCATATAATTGTGTAGTAAAGAACTTTTATAAAAAAAATTTCTACAAAAAAAGCACTTTTTAAATTGATTCTAAACCATTTTCATAAAAGACATAAGATTCAAATAAGGTTGTTTTTCAGTCATGATGAATTTTGTAGCATTCATTTCTACTAAGAAAACAGAGAATGACGATCATGTTAAGGTGTATTTTGCTTGCTTTTAAAATTTATCTGAGAATATATTGGAAAAATAAAGAATTGGAACTTTTTAGATAAAAGATCTAAGAAGACAGAAGTGGGCTCAAATGAGAGAGGAAAATTCAGTTAATAACAAAAATATAACAGTTAAGAGGTAACTTGAAATTTAAAGTAAGAAAAACGAAGTTTTAGTGTCGACATGTGATGGCATCACCATGTGTGACTTTTAGAAATTAATAGCTCTTAAACGAGAATAATTACAAGAAAATTTGTCATGACTAGAAAGCTGGGAATAAATTAAACTATAACATATTAAAATTTTTTGAAAATCAGAGAAAAATTAGTGTTCCACAGGAATGGGGGACTTTTGTAACTCACCAAAGTTTAGGGTTTTCCAGCAGGAATATACCATTGTTCTATGGCAATTCAGTAATAGAAAAGCCAAGGCTATAAAAACTCGACTAGTGCAAGCAGTCAGGGATAGTTTTGGAACTGGTTTTCAAGCAGTCTTGAATAGTTTTTGAAGCAGTCTTGAGAGGAAGTCTGGCAGAGACAGTTTTTAAGTAGCAGTACATGTCACGTCGTGAGGTAAAATTCAAAATGTAACTTCTGAAAGTTCAACTATCTCACCTCGGAACAAGTTCATGGATTTTCTCATTCACTTTAAGTAAATTTTAACCTAAACTCAATGAAAGAACTTTTTTCAATAGTATAAGACGTCAAAAGAGGCAGTGTTTGAGAACTGTCATGAAGCTCACCCTAATTTGGGGGTTGCAAATATTAAATTCAGCAAACTTTCAGAATATATATCAAATTCGTAACTACAGTGACTTTCTTTCATTGTGGTATGAGCTGTTAGCTATTACAGGGTAAGCTAATAGCTTGGCAGCCGGTTTAAAGAACTATAGCATCTTCGAGAAAAGGTATCAATTATACAGGCAACATGATCAAGTTAATGTGAACCCCAATGCATATTTTGTTACTACACACTGATGTCAAACTGATTGACTTATAACTTTCAACCCTATTTGTCTCCCCTCTTTTATATACCAAGTTATGATTAAACATTCCATTGGGTTAAGTGAAATGTTCTTTTTTAAAGGTGATATCTATATGCCAATGAAAAATTTAGAATACGGTCACGAAACTGTTGAAATAACTCCACTGCAACAGTTAATAGTCTGGTGCTATACAAAAATGAAAAGCCACAGTTGATAGTAATCCAGTATATACACTCAAAGTTCTGAATTTAAACTGAACCACATCATACATTATAAATGCCTTAAGGTAGCATCGGATCTTCTATATCCTTTAAGAATACTACAGGTCATCACAACTATTACTTCAAACTCATTCTGAAATACTTTTACACGATATTTCATGAAATGAAAGTTTAAGTTTCAGCTCTTATTCTGAAAATGTTTATAAAGTTATTCATAGTAGTTGTATTTGAGAAATTTCTAAGTTTTGATCACACAAAATATTTTCAGAGTCCCCATACTGCATCTCCACTAGCAAATATCTAAGTTTCATGTTTGAGAAAGCATGTTACATGTTTGAGAAAAATTAGAAGTCCAACTGTTACTGACCATGACAATAAGTGACACAGAGAGTGCTTGCCTTGAACTGGCATGTTGAAGCAAATAATGTGAGTTTAAGTAGTCTCAGGGTGTGGGAAAGAAATTCTTGATGTATTATTTTTGTTACAATCTATTTGAAACTCCACCACTTTGTGGGCCATTTTATTCTGATTACTTTATGTCATGACAAATTTTGTCTCAAATTGCATTATTTAGTTGTTATTCATTTTTTAAGATTCATTTTAGTTATTTGACTGAATTTTTTTAAGTACTTAATTCCTCACAAAGATTTTTACATCACTGGATTTCTTTTAATTTCTTCCTTAATTTGACAGATGTGTGGCTATTTTAATTTGAGTGTAATCTTTAGTTTTGTCATGCTATGTTTCAGTTCTTTTTTAGCTTGCTTGGTACTCCCCTAAGTCCTTCATAAATTAATATCTCCCTTATTATATTATAACTTTTGATGAAACTTGCTCGTTTCCTGAGAATGCTCTGCTCTATCTATCTTTTGACAGCTATGTCACTTTTCACAAATTCTTCCTTTTCACTCACATTTTTTTTGCATGGTAGTCTGTGACGCACACTATCTATGACATTAAACTACAAATTCAGATATGAAAATCCCCTTTTTCACCCTTTAACCCTAATTTAAATTTTAATCTGGTATTGTGTTACTATATTACTTAATTTTCTCTATCTTTAATTCATGTCTTTGGCTTGCTATTTTATTTATGAAATTGATTTTCTTTCTCCCTCTGAAAACATACTTCTTGTTTATTTATGAAATATAATTTTCATTAGAATATGTTCTCCGATGCTGGCAACATATTGTCATAGTTAAATATGGTTTATCTCCTCAAATAATGGACTTTCTGTTGTCTAATATGTTTTCGATTGTCGGCTTGCTCCATGACAAGCACATGGGAAAAAAGGCTTTCAATTTGCTCTGTCTTGTTTAGTAAAATTTTCTGACTACACAAATGTAACCTCAAAACACTTCCTGTATTCTTAGAGGCAATGATTGTGGTGATTTTTGTCCAACTTAATTTTGAAACTTTTAGTTACTATGTTTTATTATGATATTGGTTTTATTTTGCCTTGAAGATGCTTTTAATGTCAAGTTTATGTTAATTTTATTTATTTTAAATGTTAAAGGCTTTGGATTCATGCCCTCTTTATCAGTTCTGGAAAGCTTATACATTAATAACAACCAGTACTACTACCACACTTTTCCAGTTCTCTGGTAAGCAGACTCAATTTAAACAGTGTTTCAAGATAAGGTACAACATCACATTCTGCTATCCCTAAGACATCCATAGTAATATAATCTACCAACTCCTCTATGCTTTTCCAACTTTCTTAGTTCCTTCACGATACCCCCAGATGAATTGCAAATATTTTAGTCTGTTCATTTCTAATTGTGTGGATAAGCCCGTTCTTTGATTTACATGCTCTTATTCTTGAATCATTGTCCCTACTGGTATCACTAAAAAAGTTACTTAAAATCTCTGCCTTTTTCAAATACTCACTAACTTCCATTCCAATCATTATCAATAATTGCCTCAACACTCTCCCTTCTTTTCAGTTTTCTGACATAGCTATAGAAATTTCTAGATGCTGCTGTCTGTGGTCCCCCTGCACCAATAATATTCTTTATAAACCCATATTTTGCTACCTTCTTTGTTATTATGAATTCCTTGTTTAGTTGTTTTAAGTATTCCATACTATCTAGCTGTCTCTTAACTCTGTTATGCTCTCTTCTTACCAACCATTTTATTTAACCGCCTCACCTCCCTATAGGTTCTGCAATTCTCTTTATTTTCTGTTTTAGAAAATATATTTGATCACCTTTTTTAAATTTTTTCCTTAAACTCATCCCACTTTGACTATACTGCATATGCCACCGTTCGATTTTCTGAAACTTTCCTTGAAATACTGTATCTCTTTTGTTCTGAAACTTGTTCCATTTAATAAATGTACCAAATATCCCCTTCAATTTTGGCCATTGGTTAACTGAATACTCTAAGATCCATGAGAACTACTTCAAGATCACTTGGAGCATCCATTAATTATGTGAGGTGTTTTTCTTAAATTCCCCTCCCTCTTGGTGAGATCAGGTCAGACCCCTTCCTGACTTGAGATTATGTTTGAAGAGGTAGTGACCCTTTGTTTTTTGTAGTTCTATCTACATCTACATATCTACATCTACATATATACTCTGCAATTCACAAAATTGTGGTTGGCAGAGGGTGCTCAGCACCAAAGCTAATCTTTTTTTTGTGCATTCCAATCCCTAATCGTACGAGGGAAAAAAGAATTCATATAAGAATCAGACCGGCACCTTATTTCTCTAATTTTATCTTTCCTGTCGTTCCAACTCAGATAGGTTGGTGGAAGAAGTATTTCACTACACTCTAAAGTGAAAGTGGGAGTACGCATGTTTTCCAATAAGTTTAAACGAAACGTGTGTCGTCTATCTACCAGAGACTCCCAACCTAGTCTACTAATCAGTTCTGTGATGCTTTCATAAGGACTGTAGCAAGCGGTCACGAATTGAGCGGCTCTTCTCTGTACTTTCTCTATACTTTCAATCAACCCCTTACGAAACGGGTCCCAAATGGCACAACAGTAGTCCAAATGTGGACGCACAAGAGATTTGTACGCTATCTCCTTTGTTTGTTCATTACAATTTTTCAAGATTCGACCTATGAATCGCAGCCTAGAATTTGCTCTACCTACTAACGAAGTAATGTGTATGTCCCATTTCATGTTCCTTTGCACTGTTACTCCCAAATATTTCATAGAATCGACCATATCAATAACTGTATTGTTTAACTCGTATTTCTGAACAATTGGATTCTTTTTGTTAGTTATGCTCATTGTCTTGCACTTTTTACAATTTAGAGTAAGTTGCCACTCAGCGCACCAAGCCAAAATAACATCCAGATCGCGCTGATTTTCTAAGCAATCGGCCAAATTTCTTACTTCCCTATAAATAACCGCATCATCAGCAAACAATCTAAAAAGGCTTTTCACTTTGTCTCCGAGATCATTTATAAAAATTAAGAAAAGAAGTGGTCCTATTACACTTCTTTGAGGTATACCCGATGTAACATCTAGATTAGAAGAACTTTCTCCTTCAACGACGACATACTGCGACCGACCTGTTAGAAAATCCTTGATTCATTCACAAAGCTGATCCGATATACCGTATGCTCGAAGCTTCGCTAAATGGCGGTTGTGTGGCACAGAGTCAAAGGCTTTCTGAAAATCTAAAAAAAATTGCATCTACTTGTGAACTGCATCGATAACTTTCATTACGTCATGTGTAAATAGGGCCAGCTGTGTTTCACATGATCTTTTCTTCCGAAATCCGTGTTGATTTGTTGTAAGGAAATTATTATCATCTAGAAAATTCATAATGTTCGAGCATATAATATGCTCCATAACTCTACTACAAACAGATATTATAGATATGGGACGATAGTTTCCAGGATCACTTCGATCACCTTTTTTGAAAATCGGAGTTACTTGCGCGATTTTCCAGTCTGAAGGTACTTTTCGCTCTTCTAATGATTTACTGAATATATCAGACAGTAATGGCCCGATTTCCGCCGCATACTCTGAAAATACTCTTACTGGAATTCCATCCGGGCCCGGTGCTTTCCCCCACTTCAGGAGCTCTAATTGCTTAATGATACCTGCAGTATCATTTCGTAATGATTCCATCACCGACTCGCCACGGCGTTGGAAAACGGGAATACTATCCTTATGTTCATTTGTAAATGAATTTTTGAGTACAGTATTTAGTACGGTAGTTAGTATGGTCCAGGGTGGAAGAATAGTCTTTGCAAGGAGGGCAGTAATCTGAAATAAAAAGATGAAATGAGAGTTTTCTCAACCCCCCCTTTTTGGTGATATTTGGTAAGATTTTGCAGGAGCCCCCCCCCCCCCTATTTTGAGCTCAATGTATTATTGGATGCCCCTTATTCCTTTAGCTTCTTGACATGTGAGAAGGTTATCATTTGGCTTTATTAGAAAGATATCCAACACTTTGGTCCCCTCATGTTCTGCTCTACCACTTGTGCAAAACCTTCTTATTAAGGTATTTGCAAATCTCTGTTCCCTTATTTCCTACCCAGCTTACACCCCGTAAATTTAAATACCCACCATTATGACCATTCAGCTCTCATGTGTGAACTCTGAATATAATTTTCTTTTCTCCCTAAGAGCCTCATCTTCATTATTCATTCTTCCACTGCAGTAAGCAGTCAACACCCTGATTGTTGATTGTTTCGCTTTTACTCCCCCAGAAATCTACTCCAAGTAACTCATAGTCATGATCTATAAACACGAGTGTACTGTTTTAGTCTTTGATAACCAGTATGAAAACCCCTCCCCTAATTGCTATTCTATTTCTGCGGTACATTCTGTAACCATTGGGAAAAACCACATTGTCTAGTACTTCTTCTTTTAACCAAGACTCTACCCCTATAATTACTTTTAGTTTGTGTATCTCTATCGAGTTTGCAAATTCTGTTACTTTGTTCATTATACTTCTACAGTTCACCAGTAACACTCTTATTACTGACTTTGTGATTTTTTTCAGCATTAATCTTCTCCTTTCCTGTTCTACCCCTGTTAGTTATTGTTTCGGCAGCTGTATTTGTGATTTTTCCATAGTGGATCTGCAATCAATATTCCTTTTGTCATCTATCCCCACCCAATCATCAGTAGCTCCTAACCTAAAACAGGCACATTCCTGACCCCATCATCGCTGGAAGTGAGCTCCTTTACAGCTTTAGCTAACTACTCAGAAAGTATCCTGTTGCTGAATTACTAAGAAATGAAAGACCGCAGAGTTAAATGAAAGTAAAATCAATAAAGCTTACTTGTATTGAGGTATTCAGCAATTTGGTAAAACACTTCAAAACTTGATACACCAAAAAAGTTTGGAGTTCCGTCTGAGGCAACAGATGCTAGTGGCTCAAGCTGATCACGCTGGTAATCAGCTATTCCAATTGTGAAAACAATATCTCCATTTTCTTTCATAGTATCTGCGGCAGGAGATGGATCTGTAGTACTGATTCCATCTGTTATAAGAACTGAAATGGAATTTGAAAGATACAGTAATTCAGCGTTGTGAAATTTACTTGAAACTTTCAGAAAAATTATAATCTTATTTTAAAATTAAATGCAACAATTGGATAATGGTGACAATGAAACTGCCCTTAAACACTGGAAATAACATAGGATAGGGAAAAATAACATGCAACTTACTACAGATGAAGGTAAGGGTGCCAGACGAACACACACGCACACACACACAAAACCAATTTCAGTCCTGCTTGATTAAGTTTACAAAGCAAAATATTGTGAAGTGTGTATTTTTTTGTGTTTTTTCTTGTCTTTGTCTGGCCCTCCTACCTTCATCTGCAGTAAGTTATAGTTTATTTTCCCCATTCTATCTTATTTTTAAAATTTTATGATTTAAATAATTCAAGATAAAGTCTTGATATCAATTTGCCCCTATAAAAGAACTTAAATAAATGAAATCCAATTATTTGGCCACTGAAATTGTTTTGACAACTAGATTCATATTAACTTCCTTACAGAGAAACTCAGTTAGCTATCTGAAATTTAATGATGTGACAGAAAATGAAAATCACATTTACCACTTCCTAAAATAAAACTGCTATTATTTACAAAATTGATTTTTTTATTATTTTTAGAACACACTTTGTAAACTGATTGCATTTCAAGTAAAAATTTTCTAAAAATGGATAAATTATATGTGTTGAAATAATTTAAAAATCTTAGCTACACTAGAAAGATTTGCCAATAAACTAATTGTCAGTATCACAGGATACAGTGCAGGAAAAGAATTATGATTTGGAGAGGATAAACAGGGTAAGCCCAAGGTTGGAGGTGGGGGGAGGGGAAGGAGGGGAGGGAAAACAAGGATATTTCAAGTGACACCTCAGTCCTCAGTCATGTCAGATAGACAATGAAGGACAGGGCTGCGCCAGTCTTGATATATTAAGAAAGTGAAATCTTTGTTCACGATTTGGTTTGTGGAGAGAAAACAAGTTAAGAAAATAATAATCCTAGAAATTACTAAATTAAAATAAGTAATGAAGTTAACAAGGAGAAATTTACACATGCAATTATAAAAATGTCCAACAGATTAAAAAAAAATGTTCATAATATCCACTTTGTAATAAATAGTAATTCATACAAGGATTCCCAGAGGTGGTATAGGCTAGAGTGTGGTATTATTTGAATCTGAGGCCAGTAGGATGTATGGTATCCAAAATATTTTGGTATGTATGCATTTGCCAACCAGCAGGCTGATGGATGAAACCTAATGTCAATCTTTGTTTTAAGGTTCCACCTATTATCCAGAGCAGTACTTTTAGTTACATTTCTGGAATGCCAAGCTTGTCACAGTTATAGAACTATATTAAATAATCAGTATCAGTCACATCTGTGAGTCATGTAAGTTATGTTCTGGATATTATGTGTCAATTTTGTTTGAATTATGTGAAATTTTAAGTGGAAATTGGGATGAATGTGAAAGGCCACCCAGAAAACTGTAATTAGGGTAGCTGGTACACCAGGTTTGAGATTTGAACCTGGATCTATAGTACCCAACCTTGTTCAATATGGCTTAGCATGTGAAACGCAAGAGTCATCACATTCTGATGTGGCCATTAAAGGATTGATCAGTTATTATAATATTGATTAATGATAATATTCTTAATTATTACTGAATTATATAAGTAATCTTAATTTGAAATATTGGTCAAATAACAGAAAAGTGGCAATTGGTTTTTATAAAATATATGTTCTTTGTGTCTCCCCTCATATCTCAAATGAAAGTGAGATAGATGCTTGTATAATGTTATTAAGAAACGGGTGTATTGAAAATGTGGTTCTGTTATTGATTATACCATACTTAGAACTGTACAGAGTATTGTGAAATCAATACTTACAAACAAGTGTTAAGTTATTTACTGCATGCTCTTCAATTTCTGTAAGACCGAGATTTAATGCAACCAATATATTAGTGCCACCTTTGGTGTAAACAATATTTGAAACAGAATTAATGAATGAGCAGGTATCTGATTCATTCAGTGGAATATCAACATCAGCAACATGGCTGAATGTAATTACTCCTGCTGTTCTGTTTGTAGACAACCTAAAACATCAAAACATTATGAAGATACATTTAGTACAGTAGTTATGAACAATCCCAATGAAATATTTAATACAAAAATCGTTGATAAATTAATAATCAGAATATCTGCATCTGAACTGTCTTGGAACAGTATTCCATTGGTTTTAATTTCTGCCTTCAGAAAACCTCAGATGTTAATGTCAGATTTGGTGCTTCAGGCAGGGAACATTAGCAAAATTATTAGCTTGTCTTTCTCATACGGTTTGGCCTTGTAACTGAAAGAAATGTATTTTTCAGGAAATGAAAGAAATTAAAGCTGGTGTACACTTTGAATAAGTTTTTTTTAGATATACAATAAGATATCCACTTTAAAAGCATATTAATAGAAAACTATAAAATATTATTAAGCATGTTGTTGTTTCTTTAGACTTTGTTTTAAATTAAGCATGCAAATTGAGCCATGTGGTCTTATATTTAGCTACACTGCCATATTAATGTCACTGAAGATAATGTGGTAATGTGTAAAACCTTTTAATTACTTCAAAATGAATTAAACTTTTAGCATCCAGTTTGGTTAGTAATTTTTTTTTTTCAAATCCAAAGTCTCCAAAGCACACATGAGCAAACTCATGAGGTTGTAAAACCCAATACTTTCTCGGATGACAAAACTGCCCTTCCCAAAATTAGAAACCTCTTAAACTATACTTGAATGATGAATAATTCTTCAGTATGGTGATGTACAAAGGCTACTATTTGATGTCAGCCATTACCTGTTTGGATATTTAAATATTTTCAGCATTTTTCTGGATCACAAAAAATAAAATGTTGTAGTCTAAGGAAATTACATAGTAATATTATCTCCAACACAAGAAAAATGTATGGTTTTAGAAAATGACGAAACAAATGTAAATTTAGGTTATGTTGAAAAGGGTTCCTGAGGTCCCACAGAAGCCTGAAACCTGTTAAAAATATAAATATATATAATTAAATAATGATATCCTCATCAGATGGCAAAATTTGGCCAGATTAAAAATATAATTGGTCACATCCTGAAATGCTGTGTCCAAGACTATGGAACATTCTATATTGTAACAAGTTATCTTTTTTGGGGTGGTGGGGGATACCCAAATTTATTATAACAATATTAATGAAGAAGTTTTTTTATTTCATTTTTAATCTTTCTGACAAGTTAAAAACTTCAGTATTGTGTACACTGCTTTGGAAATTTAGTCAATTCATTTACGGTAGCCATAATTCAAATTATTTTACTTTAAAGTAATTATTTTTATTGCTGACATATGCAGTCACAATGAGAATGAGGAGTTGAGCATAATGATCAGAAAAACCATTTATAAAATTGTTATATAAAAAAATCTGGATAAATTAATAAAAATATTTTGATCTTAGGGAAATTATTATTTATTATTCTAGAATGGAGAGTTTACATCTGGTATTAGGTTTAATGCATTATTTAATGTTTCTAATTTGGCTCTAGGTATATATACTCAAGAAAATTAGTACTGTAACATCCACATAAAACAAGATTAGTCTTTTTCTTTTTTATTAGGAACTGGCCTGATATGAGTTTTTTTTTGTTCTATTAATTTAGCTGTTTGACTTAATTTTAGATTAAAAATATACAGTGGGGGTACTGTATATGAAAGGCGTGAAAGACTCTACCCAAATTTAAAACACTTTTTTTTTCACTAAAATTTTTATTTTTTGTTGTTACTTACGGAAAAGCTGAAGCCACAGATGTTACAAAGCTCTTTTCCATTTCAAACTGATCTGGTGAAACACTGACAGATTCATCAAGGAGGAATAACATATTTGCTGGATTACCATTTAGTGTAGAATTTATTTTGTCTATAAAATCTTCTCCAACTTCTTCAGGTGCTATAAAGAAAAATACTCAAGATGTCATTACAGAGTTCCTCAAAACCTCTTGAACTTTTTCTGTCAGCAAGCTGTTACACATGTTGTTAAGGAATTAAATGATGTATGGTTACATATATTCAAATATTATTTCTAATTTCAGTTTAATAGATCTGTTCCATATAAAACATGTAAAAAACATTTTTCATAGCACATAATTAACAAGCTGCATGTTTATTGAGTTTAGAATAACAACTATATAAAATGCCACTTGTAATTTTTAATTCTGCTAGATGACTTGAAATATACTAACAAGTTTTCCCAGAAATTTTGGCCAAGGTAGTTGCTTTACAGGGGAGTTTCCATTCCCTATAGTCAAACTAATAGCATCTTCCAACAGGAGACAATCTCACAGATTTATGGGGTTGGCTGGTTGATCTAATCAACTTGTTGGTAAGCTGTCTAGGAAACCACCACTTAAACACTTTCTTTGACTGTGAAAGTGACTATAGTTTAAATACTTGTAAATTATTGATTGAATATGGAAGTTCTTTAAAGATGTCAGACTCATACATTTAAATTCAGTCACCAACTCATTGGGAAATGAGATTTGATAGTTAATATGCTTGTGCTACAACGAAAGGTTCATTCATAAAATGATAAACTAGTGCATTCTGAAAGTCTCTTGAAAAATACCCCTACACCAGTCACAATACAATAGGACTTCAAATATTTTATGAAGACTACAGGAAGATTTTTCAAAAATGATAATTCACATGACTACCAACATTCATATACATAATTATATCAAAATAATTATATCAAAAAGTTTGCTTCTAAAATTACATTATTGTTCACACACTCATGATTCACTTCTTTAAAATTTTCGCCTGTTAGACTATGTCACTGTATAAATAAACTGAAGATGACTGTTATCTATCCTCCCTGGACACAAGCTCCTTCTGCCTTTACTTGTATACACCAATGTAAATTCACTCCAAGCAAATTCCAAGACGGGGATATTACCCCAGATTGGACCCCAATGTAGAAGATAGCCATTACTAACGTCATCCATCACCAAGTGAATACTCAACTGACCAAACCCAAAATTCCTTGATTAGTTATCACACAAGACCTAACAAATCTGACTCCTTTGTCACTTTTGTTTCTTTATTTGAAGTCATCAATTGAAATAACAAGAAATTTTATTTCTTTGCAAATCCTTACTAGATTTAAACAAAATGTTGCCCCTAATTTAAAAATACTACCTATGTAATCAGATTTCGATAATAACCCTTATTTTACCTGTAATAGATAATCAAAATAATTTTTTATGATGATATTTTGCCATGTTACTGAAATCTCAAATTAAAACATAAAGATTTTAATTAATCATCAAACCCAAAATATATCTTATTCCTTGTATTATCTAGTTATGTTTGCTATCTATTAATTTCTGTATGTATCATAAGTATGAAAATATCGATTATTTAAATTTTTCCTGTAAACTTTATATTCTTTTCCAAATAAAAATACTTTCTTATTCCTTCACAATATGAAACTACCATTTATCTATCTTATCTAAAACTACCACCTGCCCTCTTTCATCAACCAGTAAGAACATCATTTTACTCTTCTTAGAACCTGATTTTTCCTGTGAGTTCTTAATTAATTTTAGTAAAAATTACCTTTCATCTATTGTCTTTAGTGACTGAGATTTTGCTATTTTTCCAAAATCATACCTTTATATCCAAGTATTTAAATATAAAAATTATTTATTTTGGCTCCCCATTCTTTATCATATTGAAGTACCATTTGTTTTTGTTTCTACCACAAAACATTAAATAAAATTCTCCAGGACATAATTTTTATCTCACAATGTATCATTTTCTCTTAAATATCATCCTGTTTCTTATAATACCTGGACCACATGAGTCTACTGTCTGGACCATCACAAATGTAAACTTCTGCTCCTATGTTACAACAATGTGAAGAAAGTTAAATATTTGACCAACTGCCAAAGTTACCAATAGACCATTAAATAATTCATCATCTGCATGTAGTACAAGGCAAAATGTACCATGAGGAAAGCAGTTCTTTACAGTAAGGTTTTTCCATAAGCAAATATAGTTTGCTGCATCCTCTAGTATTGATATATTTATGACTGAACAGACTATAGCTACCGTGATGACAGACAGGAAAATATTTATCATATCTCAAAAGCTATTATGAAGTTTCAAGTGGCTAAATAGTAATAATATAAATTGCTAGACATGAATAATCATACAGGAAGGAAAGGATTTCTCATGCAGACATTATTCTGCTCTTGCCTGAAATTTGAAATGATAGTTTTTATTGTTAAGTGACAGATTACAATGAAATTGATGAAGGTTGTTGGAAGAACTATAATAATTACAGCACAAGATAAAATCTTTTACCAGCACACAGTCACAATTCACAAAAAAAAGGAAGTAAATAATAAAAGATATCTTTACTCTTTCTGATGAAAGAATGTGTATAATTTCTGGTAAAAAACATCACACTATGTTTCATTTGGTGGGAAATTTTAAATAAAAATTTAACAGTTCGGAAATATTCAACGATCTTCTATTAATTAAAAATTATTACTGTTCCTACGCATTAAGAGAAACGATAGAGCTATCAAACACCATTTTCCTGAAAGAACTGTCATATATAGTGAAGCGGTCCATTCACGGAAGCTTCAAATTTTATAAGCAAGCGTTTGTCGGTGTGAGAGGAGAGAGTATTTCGCAGTGCAACCATCGTGGCACCCTTTGAGTGCAGGTGTTTGGAGATGGGAGAGGAGAGAAGCAGACTGTATTTCCGGTGAGAAATGAGTACTAATGCCAGAAATTATCTCTGCCTCGTTCATCGGTGGATCCAGATAACGGGCCAAGGTAATGAGCTTGTCCGCGTAGTCGTACCTGGATTCCCCGGAACTTGGGCTGTATTTGCCACTGCGGATGTGCACTCTGTGTATTGTCTGTGCGTCCATGGACCAGTACATTCATAGAAATAGCCACTTGAATTCGTCATAAGTTACATCTTAACGACATCCAAGATCGAACCAAACTTTCTGCTCCTCATATAGCATTTGTTGGACAAGCATTAGTTTCAATTCATCCGGAATGCGCTTTATATAAAAATAATTTTCAACGTCTTGGAGGAAAGCACGGGAGTTGGTGCCATTTTTTTCGTCAAACCTGGGAAACGGTATTTCTACATTCCCAACTGCAGAAACAACATAATGTGCCATGGGGTTATACTGTCCCTTCACAGAATCTTCCATGGCCGCAATTTTCTTTTCAAAGCTTTTATATTTCTGGAGCAATTCCGCTTGAAACGCATTCTGTGCTTCACGAATTTCAGAATTAATTTTTCAAGTCCCCTCTACCGACACATCAATTTCCTCCAACTTCTTTTCAACAGATTTAAATTTTATTTTGGCATTTTCGTCCACCCCTTCAATCTGTTTCGAAAGTGATTGTCGCTCGCTCTATAATTCACTTTCCAATTTTGAAATTTCAACTTCTGCCATGTTAGTAATGGAGCATAGCTCGTCATGTGCGACTTTTAATTTATCAGTTTGCACTTTCGCCTTCTCCGACACGTCCCTAAATGCACTTATTTCACTAGTGATGGTCATCTGCATACCAGAAAATTTTGCATCCACCTCCGCGCGTATATCAGAGATCAACCGATCTAATTTTACGCTTAAAGCGTCTTGGTTGTCAGCAATTCTTTTGACTTCCGTCTTTACAGAAATTAGTTCGGCATTAGTGCAGCTAATCTGCGCTGAAATTTGTGCAAGAAGCTTCACTATGTCAGCATTTGTGATCGTCGAACTAGTATCGATTGAAACCAAATCATTCTGTTCTTTGCGCAAAATATTTTCGACACGAGCGGATGTTTCCAGCACTTTCAGAATTACACTCTCGCATCCCGTGTCGTCCATGCGATCTTCAACCAACAGTATTAGCATTTTGTTCAACATCAAATTCTTTCGACTCCATAGTGTCCCCGTTTTCGCAACTTTTAAACAAATTAAAAACTTCCCCGTTATTAAATTGTTTTCCTGATCTCAGCTTCATAAGCCAGTCTCGGCCAAACGGTAATCTAAAAGAAAGTTCTTATCAAAAACGTTCGAACGTCAGACGCAGAGAAAAAGTTAATATCCAAGTTCTTTCAAGTATACAGAGGGCCATATGTGGTCAAGGATTGTGTCGGTCCAAATTCCTACATATTATCGGATGGAGATAAGGTGTTAGGCCCCTACAACGCAAGGAGCATGAAAGGTTATTGGGAGTGATGAAGATTTAGCATAAATTGATTAAACAAATATTTATATTAAGATGTCTAAAAGTTGAGTAGATTATGATGTTGTTCAACTTAAAAGAATGATTAAAATGGTAATGACTTTAAAAAAAAAAAATCAATTGCATAGTTGTGTAATGATTTCATTAAAAGTATGTTCAGCGACAGGAAAAAGAGTTTTTGATAAGTTTATTATTTTCTGGTTCATAAAATATTTGACTATTAGTTGTAGTTATTTGTGTTTTAGTTACATCATTGCATGCATTGTATCTTAATTGTGAATGCTGTGTTGTGAATGATGGATGAGTGAGCCGCTATACATTGTTGAGGGCGAGATTGGTGTGTAGGGGTCATGGAGCTGTTGGCAACCAATGCCAGTTCAGTAAATTAAGTTTTGAATTTCGGTGAATAGGTGTGACGTTTCGTTAAAACATTTTGATTGCCACCCATTTATTTTATTAATATAACATGGACAAGATTTGCAGATCATCTTAGATTAAATTAATTTTGTAACAGAATAGCACAATCTTCAGTGTTAACCTACATAAGGACTTGTTAAACGGGCAATGCAATGCATTGATAGTTTATGAAGTGTGCTTTGCAAATTTGTAAAAAAAAACTGACAGCGGGGGTAATGAAATGGTATCTGTCCGAGAGTATTGAGTAATAAACAATTACCTTTGCACATGACTCGGCGTGAAATCACTCAGTGAATTGATAATACGGGTGACGTAGTAAAAGGATGTTTACGAAGAGTGCTGATGCAACTTCATAAAAAACTCACAGTGAGGGTAATGAAGTGGTCCACTCGCGGAAGCTTCAAATTTTATAAGCAAGCGTTTGTCGGTGTGAGAGGAGAGAGTATTTTGCAGTGCAACCATCGCGGCACCCTTTGAGTGCAGGTGTTTGGAGATGGGAGAGGAAAGAAGCGGACCACATTCCTTCAGTGGGGACAGTCCGCCCCGTGCGAGCGGTGCAGGAAGTGAGAGGATTGTATGTGTGCATGCATGGAGGGATAACTCCATTAATTGATAATAAGTTCAGACTAGTTTCGTTTTTTGTTTCATGGTAAAACCCTCGTTTTGAGGAGAAGATTGCAGCTGGCCAGTGAGGCGCCGTTCGAAAGAATAATAATCGAATGTGCTCCAAAGCAAGTGATCATCCAGTGTTAAACACAGTGCGACAATAAAATTTTGTTTTGTGTGTGTTGCGCGCAGAAATTTGAGAAGATCCGGACAGCGCCGACTTCAACATAAACGTCAACTGGATGGTAAATACACAATTTTATTCCGCCAGAACAACCCGAAAACGAAAACTTGTAGAAACTTGTGCTCTCTGATTTTGAGTTAGTTGGACTTTGTTCATGTTCTATCATTTAGTTGTTTATTTAATCAAAAATTATCATATATATTTAATTCGTGTTACATTTGTTAGTCAATGCAATCATCTTTTCTTATAGTGATCACAATAAATGTAAGTGTTAGTAGATGAATTAAAATAATTTTCCTTATAATAAAACAAATAATTGCATTTCAAAATGTTCATTGAAAATTCTGGAAGGACTCCTTCCATGGCGCCCAGGCAAAATTGAACAAGATATTTTATATATAAAAAAACCCTTAATGATAGAGAGTAATAGTAACTGGTGGCAATCCTTACTCCGGGTACACTACAATAGTAACAAAATTACTTGTCATTCTTTTTTTAATCATATTTGAATGATAAATGCTGGTTGATACTATGAATTCCTTGTTGAAGATGTTAAGCATAAAAATCTTTGCAAAAAATTTGATAACAATTTCAGTGGGATAGGAAAATGTCAGTAGGAGTTAGTGAGAGGCTTCAAAATCCTTCATTCATTGGAGACGGTGATGAGGGAAAAACCAGAGAGGTAAGGGAACTAGGTTAAAAACCTTCGTCAGACCACTGATTGAATATGGTGATGTATTATGGGACCCACATTTGGTGTATCAAATACAGAAGGTGGATATGGTGAAAAGAAGGGAATCTAGAATTTTTTTCTTTTTTTTGTGGAAATTACCACAGAACACAATCAGTAACTGTTATGATACAGGATTCATCCGAAGAAAGGAGTTGGGTCAGCAGAATGGTAGAAATGTATATTGCATATATTATTGATATTTTATTGATGATGCTTTGATGGATATTGGTAAAAGAATTAGGGAAAGTGTGCAGAAACAAAATGATCACCATGAACATAAGCTGAAACTTGAATTCAAGCATAAGGAAGTGGGAAAATCTTCTTTTGAAGAAAAGCGAGTCAGTAACTAGAAGAAATTGCCAATCGAAATTAAAATTTGTAATGGGAAAAAAATATTTGGGTAGTGTTATTAAAATCAATAAATTTTAAGATATATATATATGAAAGTGATTATATGGTTAAATTGACAATGGAGTATGTGCACCATAACAATTAAGTAAATAATACATAATATGTGGTTTCAAGCAAGAAAATAACTACTGCTATGAAAATCAAGATAGTAGCAAGGAAAACATAAAAAAATAAGTACACTCTAAGTTTTAGAAACAATTTGAGCATATTTCACTTAAATACGGAATGAATATAAGGAATGAATATTGATTTGATCAACAATAAATTGAAAAACAAGTGCTAGAGAAAGAGATTATCACTAAAAATAAAATCAAAGAAAATTCTGCATTGAAAATAAATCAATGGAAATAAGTGGATAAAGTGAAATATTAGATCAAAATTTAAATAGATAAATTACTACACATGGAGATTATAAGCAGCAAAGAAAGTACAGGGAATGCTGAGATGTAGCATATTAGTTTAATACATGGTACCTTGATTATCAGGCACAGACAGTTATTGATAGATAAAGAAAGTGAGCAGACTTAGATTACACATTAATTAATGCTCATAATGGAAGAATTTGTGGTTCCAAGAATCACACAAGAATTAAAGGTCAATTACTTAATATTTTATAATCCTTCCAATGCTTCACAATACTGTAGAATAAGAATAATCTGCTAAGACTAAATTCTCAATGAGTAGAAGCATCATTAATCTAATCATTTATTTCAAGATGGTCTAAGTACTTTTGCCTATTGTTTTATTTGTTTAATGAATCTTACTCTTGCATGTTGGTATTCTATTCAAGCCACCAGTGCCATTCCAACCATCAGCAGTGCAGGTTATATTGCCACTGCCACTAAGTTCATACCCATCAGTGCAGCTGATTGCACATGTATCACCAATTTCACTGAATGTCTCTGAACAAAGGGGTGGGTTCCAAGTCTGACGGTCAGAGTCTTTTAGTTGAGCACAACCTGAAAAAAGTAAACATTGATATATATATGTGTGTACTGCAGTGGTGACAATTTTAAGGCCTTATGGATTTTAGACAGTGAAGTGTTTTGGGATAAATGACAAGGACATTATAGTGTGACCTCTGCTAGGGGACCAACCCAGCTTTTCTCAGAACTAATACCAGAAAAAATGGAAACCCAGATTAAGAATTACATTGTCTGGATTGAAATCTGAGTACTACAGAAAGCTAGTTTATCAGCATAGCTTAAAAATAAATATTGGAAAAAAGCATTATGGCTAAAACAGCCATGCTCTGACCTTTGATGTATACTCTATACTATTATATGAAATATTTCATTTGGCTCAATAGTGAATTAAAATAAAGGGCCCTGACAGAACATTTTAATTGTTTTCTTTGTTATATAATCTGCTGTTTTGCTGCTGTCATAGCATCTGATATTTTAATTGATGGCTTTTTTCTCCAGCCTTAGCATGTAAACACCCAAAAGAAAATATAGTCCCCAGCTACTAATACAATTGTTTCCCATCCTAAAATTATTAACCCTTATTCTAAAGCAGAACTATAAATTTCTATCATCTCATCAAAATACACTACAAAAATTTGTATCATCAGCTTCCTTTGTGAGGATGCCAGCATCTCATATCTCAGTGATGGGAGCTGTTAAATCAACAGCAACTAAGCATTAGCTGTAGCTGAGACATCAACATGAGGTTGCTGATAACTTTGTCTCTAAATCTACTCTTTTCCATTCTTCAATCTCATGAATCCACCCAGACCCACACTAAAACCCACCATCTGAAGCATTATTATGTTAATGGTTTTTTTGTTGTTTTTTTTTTGCATTTTCCTCTGTGGTTAGAATATAATAACTATCACACAATTTATTCCATCTGGCTGAGACTGTTCTTCCTTCATCCCTAAACACCATCAGATGACTGTTCTCCACACCTACAAGCCCCCACCTTACTACCTCTACTCAGAAATCAGCACCTGTGGTATTGCATCCATGGAGACATCCTCATCTCAAGAATATTATTTATAATCAGCAGGAAAATGCTTTATGGCAATAAAATTAAGGAAGAATAGGGAAATTCAGCAAATAATTATAATAGGTGACTGCAACTGGGAACAATGAACATAAAAAAGACAATCAAATGTAATGCAATATTTCAGTGTTGAATCACTAAGCTGGCATTGGTGTGATTACATCTGACCTTGTAAAGTATCTCATGTACTTGCAAGAATAATGTTCAAAACTGAAATATTGTGTTACATGTGATTGTATTTTTTGTGTTTGTTGTTTTCAGCCACAGTCATCTATGGCAAGTACTGGATTGACTTTCCCTATCCTCTTCAATTTCAAAAATATTATTTGTTTGTGCCTTCATGTAATGTGTGTGTTTCAACATAGCCAAGCAATCTCCAGTGATAATAATAATTCCATGTGGTCGTAATGACCAGTTTACAGGGTTTCTATTGGCTGTGCATTCTGCCCCTGTCACAGCCATCTTAACCTAACCTGGTAATCCTACTGGGAACAGGGGACCTACAGTTTAATGTGGAATATGAACCACAAAAGGATTCTGGCATCAAATTGCACAGCTAGCTGTGCCAGAGGTGAAGGTCAGCTCGAGGGATTATAAAAATCCCCACCAAAGCAGGGATTCAAACTGGGAACCTTAACCACTGAGCCACCAGACTGCTCATCTGCAGTGATAAATAATGGATTTGTTTTCTATTATTATTTTCAAATATTAACTTATTTAAACAAGGATAAAATAATATGGTGCTAATTACTGCGGCTTATCAACTTACAGAATGTAATCACCACTTACTACATTAACAAATATTACAGTGGTGAGCCTAAGAATGAATCTGAATTTTTGGCTATGTGCTCACAGTATTCATATGCTAGGACATACTAACATAGAATGTCTTGAAAACGCAACTTAGTGATTAAAAGATTGGAGGGTTAGGTGATAATGAATGACCTGAAACACTGGTTAAAATAATTAATGACAAAAATAGACCTGAAGTAGCAAATATTACTATTAGTAATTGTGAGAGATGACAAATAAAATGAAAGAGTGAGTAAATTATAGATAGGCTCTGTTTATTTATGGCTTGAAAGAGAGACAGTGAAAATGAAATATTTATTCCAAACGTAGGCCAAGTATGTGTCTGACAATTTTTATCATTATTTCTTATCATGTTTTTAATTTTTGCCTTCAGTGTGTCTACCATTTATTGTTAAAGCTCACCTTATAGAAGAAAACAAACATCTAAAGTAGTACATGGGATATGGTTCTTAAACAGTTTATGCATCAATCAAGGTGAATGCTAGATCCAGCTCACAGTTCTGTCTTAACATATCTGTCTCACAAGAGAATTAACGTTCTAGACATTGTAACAGGCTAACATTATTTGATGACTAATTTATATTACCATTTTCAATTTCTCATAACAATTTCTTTTTAATGATTTCAGAATCACACAAAACTAAACAAAAACTATTTTCCACATAGTATATTTTTGTGAGGGCGGTCCGAAAACTCTTGGATTTTCTATGGAATACAAAATTTTTATAAACAGTTGGTGATAATCACACTATAAATACAACTTCTTCATGACAATTTGTAATCATTTATATTTAGATTATAGAATAATAAACCAAAATAGAAATAAGAGACAACCATTTTGCCACTCTAATTCCTTTAAATAAAAAAAATAATAATTTCGATGAGCTGAAATCTAAGTAGCAATTTCCCTAAAAATATCTTATCCCCTTTTTTATCATTACTATTTTTCTATCTTAAATCCTTTGAGTGTAAATTCTCCCCACAACCACAATATACTGTAAACTTTAAAAATTTAAATTTTGAATTCTTTCAACATTTTTGGTAAATTATCACTTCCATTGTTAATTTATTTCAATCTCTGGCTCCTATATCCACAAGAGAAAATTTTCCCACCCCCTTATGCTTGAAATCGAGTGTCATCTTGTGGTCATTATCATATTTTCCCTTCCATGCACAACTCTTAATTCTTCCACCAATATATTTCCAAGCTTTATCATCAATATACATCTTGTACAATTGCAGAAATCTCTTCACTCTCCTCTTGTTTTCCAATGGATCCCAGTCTAGGTCTTTTATCATATCAGTTGCTGATTATGTTTTATGGTGATTCTAGATGCCTTTAATGACAGTATTTGTCCAAAGAAGTGTTCTTCATAGAGAACTAAGTGATAGAAATTTCTTTACAATTCATAAACTATGCTCATTCTGGAAAATTTTGCTGTTTCACTATTCATGTTAATTCAGAGGATGTATTTTTCCTCTGCTAATGTGACTAAGAAAAATATAATTAAAATCAGCATTTTCTCTTTCTTCACACCTTCACAGCCCATGATTGTTAACTTTGGCTGTTTAACTTCATTCATATACCATGAATTCAACATTGTTTTCTTCATAAAAGAATTAAGATTGAAATAAAAAAAGATGCAGGATAGCAAATTGAGATAAAAATTGGATAGAGGAAGAAGTCACCATTTGCCACAGATAATGGAAGGACAGCATTGATATATAATTTGATATAAAAATGCACACAAAACAATGTAATTTTTAGGTTTACTCTTCATCAGCAAAAGAATATGATGTATACAGGGTGGGAGTGTGAGGGAAGTTCACCCTGCAGTTCACATCATGTTTTTCTGCTGATGTAGAATATATGCCCAAGAATTAGTAATTTTTATATTTTTTTACATTGGTTAGTTGTGCCATTGACATTCTACCATCAATAATGGTTAACAGAGGCTTCTTCATGTATCCTAATTTTTATCAGGAAATGATTATGTAATTATCCAAAACAGTAAAAAGATCTGTTAAAGATAAATAGCAGCCTCAAGGTAAATAAAATTACAGTTTTGAGGTGAGCACTTACCATGTTCACATACAAAGTTCCTCCTTCGTTCACAATTAAGATCTGAAAAAACTGGGCGAGTAAGGAAAACTCTATTAATTGTGAGACACATGTTATCTTTTCTTACACTTATGGACCATGGAGGGTAACCATCTCTTCCTATTTTACTTGGGATCTCTAGTCCAGTTGGATCCCAGACCCATTTTCCATTAATATAGCGGCCACCAATCCAAATGTTCTGAAATGCTGCAAAATAAACAATGTAATAATAACAATCAGTTTACAAATATAAAAACATAGGAACTGTAGTGTTTGTCCTTGTACATATCCAGTGGCATACAGGAAGGATTGTTGGAGATAGAACTCAGCATCTCCTCTGTAACATCAGCACACATATAAAAGTGGCTGGTCATCCCAGTATCACAGTTACTTCAACTTTTCAAGGATGATGCACTATTCATTTGATAACATAATGGTATTCTGAGATTATCTAAATATTGAACTGAGCGATAAAAATTCTTTCTTAGCTCATTAGACTTTTTGTTCACCATCAATCACTCTACTAAATGTGTAATTAGCCAGGCTAACAAAACTTTAAATACAATTTTTTTTGTAAACATAATATATGTATAGTAATAATAATGATTATAATAAAAATGGAAAAAGGATTCTGGAAATGAAAATAATGAAGGATAGGGAAAGTAGACCTATCACTCACCATAAATGAAGTCAGGAGGACCACAGCAAACACACAAATGATCACAATTTTACAACATTTTGATTTAATAACTTATTTTTTAACTTTTTGGCAAGGGAGCAGTAAAATACCAAGGATTACTGCAGGACTGGCCTGTCCTTGAAGAACAGCTAGATGGTATGGGTGGATGGATAAAATAATGCGAAGTAAATTATCATTAACTCTATAAAAACAATATCAATGGAATTAGCAGAAAAAACACACACACATATATGGAAGAAAAGAGAAATTTAGCCCAACACTTTTGACAAATGATGGCAGCTGGGATTGATGGACACAAAAAAGATTAACACATGCAATATAATATTTCAAAGTTGAACCTTTTTTCTTGTAAATAGATGAGATACTTAACAAGGTCAGATGTGATCACACTGACACCCACTGAGTGAATGGAGAACACAGCTAGCAAGGCCTGGGCGGCTGGTGGTGGTGAAGAGGGGGGCGAGAAAATATTGAATCAATAATTCTGGAGAGATATTATCTTAGGTAGTGAGGAAGATCACCAAAATAATGAATGTGAGAGGATATGAATATTAACAGAATAAGTAGAAAATGTTAAATTTAAGATTTGTAAATTATATGAAAAAATTATAAGCTAGTTCCCATCTGTAGAGTTCAGAGGAAGTTGTGGTATCATGGAAGAGAGTGACAGCCCTCATTGTAAAAGAGTTGTTTAGTTGATATATTGTGAAGAAAGGCACAGCTTGAAATTTGTGTTTTTGGAGTGTTCTTTGTTGCTGCTGCCCTATTTCCTTCAACATTGGTGGTTGGTGGGTATATTTTATGTTTCGTTTTCATATAAATATCACCTCATGGCATTTCTTCATACTCCATTGTTGCTAAAAACTAAACTTTGATGATAATATTGATAAATAAAGGAACAATAATAGAATGAATACAGAAAAAAATGTTATTACTGTTAGGGGCATATTGAAAGATGAGGCCAGGTGGATGTCTGGTATCAAGGATATTTTGGTAACTTAGTTCCGATCTATGGATGTGGTGGTAGTTTCTGGCAAGATTGTGGTAGCACTAATTGTGAAACTTGTAGAGTGATGAATATGAAGCTGTGGTCAGTTTTTAGAGGTGCATGGTGAGAGTAATTATGTGGAGATGGGTGGCAGCATGAGATATTTGCTATTGTTCATTATTCACAGGGTAGTTGCAGGAAATGAATGCTTGTGTTACATTTTGATGGTATCTGAAGCAGTATTCTTCATCAGCACAAGCTGTAATGAAAGAAATACTTGGTGTGGAATGAATGGCAACTTTCATAGTGTATAATATAAACTTCTATAAATTAGTGGACTTTATGTACACAGTGGTGTGAAGGTCAACATACCCTAGGGCAATTTCCATATTGAGGAATGTGATGTTTGTGTGGGAGTAAGTCCAGGTGAAATTGATTGAATGGTTATTGTTAAGTGATTAAGAAAGTTGAGTCCTAGACATTCTCAGTTCCCTTACCAATAGCCATTCCATCAACTTCATCTGGACTTACTTTCACACATGTCTATAACGTATGCCATCAAGTGTCAACTGGTGTCAGTTCTCACAACTTTAACAATTGTTTTATACTGAGAGCTGTCACTGTTTTCCCTGACACTACCACCTTGTATGAACTCCATAGGATGGGAACTATCTTAACAAAATTCCTGCACACCAGACATCCATTTGGCCTCAACCTCCAATAAAACTTTGTCAGAAAAACCAACTAGTTATTGCTTATTTATTTTTTCTTTGTGTATTTCCTCTTTTATTCACTCACTAAAATATCTATATCGAAAAAGGGTAATAAAAAAAGAGAAGTAAAAATGTCAGTCATGATCTACCAGTGTACTATCAAAACAGAAGAGGGCTAAGAACTATTTTTTTTTTAACTAGATCAGCCAGCTGTCAAAATTATGTATTACAGAGTCTTGGCTTCATATATCTATTATGGATGGTGAAGTAGTTAATAATAGTTATTCCATTTACAGAAAAGATAGAGATTCAGCAACAAGCAATTATAAGTATAGTGGTGGAGTCTTTATTGCTTTAAATTGTTGCATAACTGTAGAACCAGTTGCAATACATTATGACCATTTGGAGCTAGTTTTTGACAGAATCAAAGGTCATGATGGTACTATTATTGTTAATTGTGTATACATTCCGCCACTCTCTCGCATTGGTGTATGCTCTACTCTTCTGGTAACCATATACAACATCAAAAATAAGTATCCTAAGTGTAGTAGTAGTAGTAGTAGTATTTTATTTGTCCTCTAAATCATATACATGTGCTTTATACATAATGATATGCGATACGTCTATTATAAAATATTATTTACACTAAATTATTTACATTTACATTACATTATTTTCATTAAATTAATTCATATAATTCAAATATTCTTCTATAGAGTAAAATGAGTGGTATTGAAGGTATGACATCAACAATTTCTCAAAAATTCCCTTTTCTGATGTTACTTTTACATTATGAGGTAATTTGTTAAAAAGCTTAATCCCTATGTAAAATGTTACATTTTGATACATTTTTGTTTTTGTATGCATAATATGCAAATCTGATTGTTTCCTTGTGAAATGATCATGTACCTTATTATTTGTTTTAAGAGCTGCATCTTTACCTATGACATTATTTCTAAAGAACATAATGGTTTCAAAGATGTAAATGCTTGGTAGTGGAAGAATATTCATATATTTAAATAAGGGTCTACAAGATTGTTCTCTTCTGAATTTTGAAAGTACTTAGTGCATCTGATGATAATGCCCAGAATATAATTCCATACTTTATTTGTGAGTGAAAATGGGCAAAGTATGCATTTTTCAATGTTTGTTTACTAGTGGTTAATTTTAAGATACGTAATGCATAACAGATTTGATTCAATTTAGAGTTATGATATGTGGTAATTATAATATTCATAGCAGCTTGCAACAAGGAGAATGTGAAACATTGTTGAACAAGAAGTTTCTTCTTTCTGGGTACCTCCAATTTAATAACATTTGCAATGACCATGGTCAGATTCTAGACTTGTGCTTTAGTGACCTGGGTATCTTGATTGACAAGACATTTGCTATTAGTTATGAGGACAAATATCATCCTGCCTTAGCTGCACTACTCAAATTTCCAGTAAATCTGAATGATGCTCCTATTTATGCCTTCACAAATGCTGACTTTGCTGCATTGAATAAATACTTCCTGGGTATCAGTTGGTTAGATCTATACAAACTGAACAACATCAATGACAAAGTAAGCTGGTTCAATGAGATAGTCTACTAGGGAATTACTCAGTTTGTCCTGTTCAACAATAAGATAAACACTGATTATCCATGTTGGTTTTCTAAGGAGTTGATATATCAAACCAAACAGATGAAAATCATTCAAAGAAAATAGAAAAAAACTAGTGATAACTATACTGCCTTTAGTAGTTTAAGATCTGAATGTAAACATTTGAGTGCATCTTGCTACAAGACCTATATGGGCAAAGTTGAAAAAGATTTGAAATATGATACCAACAAATTGAGGAGTTGATGTTAATAATCCTTCAACCATGGCTTGGAATGACACCACTGTGAGTAATGGTATTGAGATTAGTAATCTGTTTGCATCACTATTTTAGAGACAATAAACTTTTGATCATCCATCTTCTCATACTATTTATGACAACAGCAGTAAGTATTCAGAGGCAGACATCTCTAAATTTGAAGTCTGTTTTGATGGTGTATTTCATATAATAAAACTACTGAGTAATAACAAAGGCGCTGGGCCTGACCAGATACCCAATATTCTTTTAAGAAACTGTGCTACTGAACTATGTTAGCCTATCATTCTGTCAGGTAACTTATTTTGTAACTGCATGACAAAATTTGTTCTTAGAACCATGAATTAGATTGAATAGAATTGCATATAATTTTTAAAGTCAGTTAATATGTTAATTCAAGCAAGAAATCAGATTTTTACAGTTTTTAAGATAGTATTTTCTGTTGAATTAGTCTCAATCAGTCACCTGGAGGAGTTTACAGAAAAATTAATAATAAATCAAAGAAAGCAGTTTGAAACATCAAGTTCACATAGTAATCATTTTTAAATATTTAGATTTGATTGCAGCTACTTTCAAATCGATATCTTTAATAACTCAGGAAATAGTAATTAGTTAGATTCTACTTTTGGTTTGGGAATTTTATTTCATTCAAGAGGAGTTAATTATTCTGGGATATATCTGTTTAATAAACTTCCCAAGAGTATAAAACAGTTTGCAGATAATAAAGAGATATTTTTAAAAACTGAGAAATTATCTTATTGGCAACTCCTTCTACTCCATTCAAGAATTTGAACAAAATAATTAATTGTATTCAATAAGACCTTTTGCTAACCTCAGTTGTAAAAATTAATATTTATTTTTATCCTCTTTATTTGTCTTTGTAATATTTGATTGTTTTCACTATGATTATGACTCTATTTCATTTATGTGACATGTTTTACATCCCAGAGGTCGTTCCTCAGCAGGGATCCACGAAACAAGATAGATAAATAAATAAACACGATTCACCGATGAAGACACAATAGACTATGGCGACTACCGCATCTTTAAGAGTAAAACAAGAAAATGAGTCGCTAATGGTGCCCCACTTTTGGGTATGGCCTTTATGGTATACAAAAGCATAATCAGTTCAATCAAAAAAGGTCTCTCCCATATACAACCGTCTCATGGCCATGCAAATACAATGTGCCAACAAAAAGTCCAAGCAGATAAATGTCCACACACCAACAAATGTAGACAACAAAAGAAACCACCAGAAACCAAAAAATTCTAGGACAAACTTGAGAAAATCATGGAAAAATTCCCTAAAGTGGATGCAAAGATCTAACTTGGCGATTTTAATGCACAACTCGGAAAAGAAAAAAAATATCGGAAAACCATTGGTAACTATCCCACCCACAGATTAACAAACAAGAATGGCATGAGACTTATTGAAATATGCCAACACAGCAACTTAAAAATCATGTCAACTTCTTTGAGGAAAGATCCACGAAAACAAAAGACCTGGAGATCCCCCATACCAGAACTTGGTGGATATCAAATTGATCACTTCGCTATTTCTTATCCTCTACAAAAAGAAGTCTATGATGTTCAAGTCCACAGAGGGGCAAACATAGACCCAGACCACTATTTAACAAGAATAAAATAATCGTTTAAAAAACATAAAAACCGCCTTCAAAAAATGGCACTAAAAATTTTAAAATAACTTTATACCTTGCTTAGAAGAAAGTAAATCTAAATGGACAATATTTTACATTACTGTTATTGAAATTTTTACATTAATTAGTTATTTTTGGAGTCTGTGCCAGCTGTCAGATCGCGCAGATCGAATTACTGAACTTTATTTGGTGTTAGAGGCGACCCGATAGTACAAAGAAAAATTCCAAATATTTTACAGCATGTCTTGAGGAAGATAGTTTTATTGCGGGAGACAGTTTAGGGAAACAAATTAACGGTATGTTATCTGTGGCTCGGTCTCGTTGGTTATCCAGGCATATATCTGGCGCTACAGTGTTAGTTGGTAGGATGCATCATACAGTGAACACTTTATAGTTAGCATAATATTGGTGTATCATCTATATGTTTCAGTTTTGTTGAAAAATATTTCTAGAATTAATTGTAGGTAAGTAGTAACATGATTTTTTATGTATTATTGTTATTTATTATTATTTTTATCTTTTTGTTTTTCTTGCTTTGGCTGGCACCGACTCCAAAAATAACTAATTAATGTAATAATTTCAATAACAGTAATGTAAAATATTGTCCATTTAGATTTACTTTCTTCTAAGCAAGATATAAAGTTATTTTAAAATTTTTAGTGCCATTTTTTGAAGGCGGTTTTTATGTTTTTTAAACAATTATTTTATTTTTAAATTTTTTGTGGTATTATAGTTAATTTGTATTTAAATATGCCCAACTTCCTGGTAGCTCAGTGGTTAAAGCGAATACTTTAAAAAAATATGTCGTTACAACAACTTTCAGAATGGGGTGAATTAAGGAATGTCAGTTTACATTTTGATCCAGGCTGTGTTTCGATCTAATCATAACATCTGTTTAAGCTGCTGCTCGATAATCGAAAAATGTAACATCTGGACATTAATACATATCACATACACAAATCTGTCTCTGGAATATATCTGTTCGTACCGGCATCACACAGAAAATATGTAAAAGCTCGGGGTCCAAGTTGAAATCTGAAGTACATGTTGAGACATTAGGACACAAACATTTTATATATATTCTGCAATGACTTAAAAATAGCTTAATTGATTTTGATGGTACTTAAAACTGTGGATTTTGTAAAGAACATTGGAAACTATAAACGATGGGAGTAAAGGAGAAGAGGGATTGGGCTTTTGTATACCTTCTGATTGATTTAAAGTATAAGTTTGTAAATTTCTATTGACATCATATAAAAATTTTAGGTTTGTATAAAGAAAATAACTAAGGGGTGTGGAGGTGAATAGTAGTTTGGTTTTTGCTATGGTAGTGTGGACAGAATTTTTCTCTTTGTTTTAAAGTATACATGTGCAAAATTCCATCGAAGCCAGATAAAAACCGTAGCTTTGTGTAAAGAACATTTACAAAAATTAAATGGGGTAAGGGAGTGAGCGGTGAGGGTTTTGTAAACAGAATGTTTCTCTTTGTTCCTAAGTATACATTTGCAGTGTTCCATCGAAATCTGATGAAAACGGTAGGTATCTATAAAGAACATTGGAAATTAGGAGCGGTGGAGGTAGATGGGAAGAGGGGTTGGGTTTCTGCAACCTAATTTAAACACAATTGTTGTGTATTTTTTAAAGTATACATTTGCAAACTTTCTTCAGAATCAGAGAGAAACTGTGCTTTGTGTAGATTAAAGGGGTGGAAAGGGGAAGAGAGGTTTGGCTTCTATAAACCAAATGGAGACAGTATTTTTCTGTTTGTTTTGAAGTATACATGTGCTTACTTCCTTCAAAATCCGATAGAAACGGTAACTTTATATAATGGACATTGACAGTATTTAAAAGGGTAGAAAGGGGAATAGGGTTTGTGTTTTTGTCAAAGTAATGTGAGTAGCATATTTCTTTTTCTATTTGCTTTAAAGTATACACATGCGAAGTTCCACTGAAATTGGATTAAAATGTGGGTTTGTACAAACATTAAGGGATGTAAAAGGGGAGCTAGGGTAGTTTTTTATTTTTTGGTCAGAAATTTTCTGCGATAAAAAAAAAAAAATACATATATATAACAACTTTCATACAGATCGGTCAAATGGTGTCAACTGTAGCTTTTCAAAAAGAAAATTGACAAAAGTCAAGGGGCGGAAATGGGGAAAAGGGTTCAGTTTTTGCAATTTAAAAGCTGACATTATTTTTCTCTTTGTTTTACATTAAAAGTTTGCTAAGTTCTATCTAAACTGGATAAAAACTGTGGGTTTGTATTAAAATTAAACGGTTTAATGGGGTGTGGGGGTGGTTTTTTGATTTTTTGGTCAGAAACCTTCCTCGTGAAAAAATACATATAAGCGCCAACTTTCATGGTAAGAGGTCAAACGGTGGCAACTGTAGCTTTTCATAAATAAAAAAAAATTACAAAAATTAAGGGGTTGGTAGGAAAGAGAGGGGTTGAGTTTTGGCAGACCAAATGTTGATAAGATTTTTCTGTTTGTTTGAAAGTATACATTGCCAAAGTTCAATCAAAATCAGATATGAAATATAGGTTTCTATAAAATTAAGGGGTGTAAAAGGGGCGATGGGTTGGCTTTTTTTTATTTTTTGGCCAGAAACCCAGTCCATGAAATATTACATGTATATGACAACTTTAATGGAGATCAGTTAAATGATGTCGACTACAGTTTTGTATAAATAACATTGGTAAAAATTAAGGGAAGGATAGGGTGAGAGGGGATCAATTTTTTCAAACCAAATGTTGACAGCATTTTTCTCTTTATTTTTGACTATACATGTCCAAAGTTCTATTGAAATCGGATAAAAAATGTGGGTTTGTATAAAAATTAAGGGGTGAAAAGGGGGAGAGGGGTGTTTTTTAAATTTTTTTTTGGGTCAGAAACCTTTTCCATGAAAAATTCCATGTATATGACAACTTTAACGGAGATCAGTTAAATGGTGTCGACTTTAGCTTTGTATAAAGAACATTGGCAAAAATTAAGGTGTGGATAGGGGGAGGGGGGTTCGGCTTTTTCAAACCAAAAGTTGACAGTATTTTTCTGTTTACTTTTTACTATACATTTCCAAAGTTCCATCAAAATCGGATAAAAAGTGTGGGTTTGTATAAAAGTTAAAGGTGTAAAGGGGTAGAAGGGGTGGTTTCTCAATTAAATTCATATGGGACCACTTTGAAGGTATACTCTATCCACTATAAAAATTTCATTTCAATCGGTTCAAAATTGGTAAAGATATCGCTGAACATACATCCAAAAAAAAAAAAAAAAATTTCAGACGAATTGAGAACCTCCTCCTTTTTTAAGTCGGTTAATTAAAATGAAATTCACCCCAAAGAAAATAAATCAGAAAAAAACACACCTACAAAAATTTGACACAAGGAGGATCAGGGAAACTAAACTGAGAGAAGAATAGGAGAAAGAACAAGCAGATACCTGGGAAAAATTCCACTTAAAATTACACAAAAGGCCAAAATACTAATACCATGGAAAAAGAATACGAGACATCCATGGTGGGATTTAGATTGTGAGAAAACACTATCGGAATGCAAAGAAGCTTTTCTTAAATACAACAGTAAAAACTCAGTGGAAAACTTGCAGAACTTACATGAAATCCGAAAACAAGTGACGAAAATCATCAGACAAACAAAGAGAAAGTACCTGAAAGAGCAACTGGATTCCATCGAAGAAAATTTTCGCAACTATAATACCGGAGACTTTTATAGAACTTACACAGGAACAATCCGAGGATATACTCCTCAAAACTTATTCTTCAGGAAATCGGATGGAAAGCTCACACTAACTAATCAGGAAAATTGTCGAGAATTGTCAAAATACTTTTTTGAACTGCTCAACTGCCCTGAACCCTGAAGGAAACCCCCACCTATACCTATCCGGAATCCCCACCACCATCACAAGAGGAAATCCACAGACGTATTCTCAAACTTAAAAACAACAATGCACCTGGAGAGGATGGTATCAATGCAGAACTATTGAAAAATTTTGGACCAAATTCACTTAATGAACTCACTCAAATCATTACAGAGATCAGGCAGATAGAAAAATTACTGGAAGACTGGAAAAGCGCCCTCATTCACCCACTGCACAAGAAGGGAGATAAAATGGATGTCAACAACTATCGAGGGATTTCCATTCTTCAAGTTGCATACAAAATCCATTGAGCCTGTTTTCTCCATAGAGTGCAAGAGCAACTCGACCACAAAATTGGTGATTACAAAGCTGGCTTCCGCACCAGTCGGAGTTGTATAGAACAAATATTTAATTTAAAAACTACACTACAATATAAAGCACTCAGGAACAGCTCAGTCATTTGCTCCTTTGTAGATTTCAAAAAGGCATATAATTCAATTGACCGACAATCTCTCTTCAACATCCTTGAAGAGCAATGGCTCGATCCAAAAACCTGAAACTTTACTAAACAAACACTCATCGGCAAAAACTCCAAAGTGAAATTCATTGGAGAGATATCTGAACCGTTTCAGATCCATACCAGCGTTCGACAGGGTGTAGGTCTGTCCCCGATACTCTTCAACCTTGTTCTGGATAAAGTCAAATCCGTAGATTTTAACAATATACACTTTCTGTATGGTTGGTTTCATATTTAATTTTGATGGAAAAAATATCAAACCATTACAAAAACAGAAATAGGTAACTTAAATCTTTACTAGCCACATTAATGGACAGAAAATATAGCAAAAACATCTGCAGCAAACAAATATAAATTTAAAATTGCAACTAATAATTAATATGCACATTTAAACAAAATACATATTTCCTTTTGGTTGTTTTCAAATTAAAACACACTGGATCATTACCAAAACAAAACAAAAAAATCTCCACTTGTAGGTTGCCAGAACAGGGTTATCTATGGATAGAGAGCAAAACCAGAGGATGTGACATCACAGCATTGCATACACAATGACCAATCTGATATTTTATTAGTATTAATTTGAATTCTGCTATCCAATTCTCAACCTCATACTGTTGACCGTAATGAGTCCTTCCAGATATGATAACTGCAGAAAAACCATTGTAAGTGGCAGTAAATAATATATACCGAAAATTTTTTAGTTCTCTACTGTTGAAACAAGTCAAATTATAGAAAATATTTAAAATTAACAAAATAAAGCTCTTATGAATACGTACGATGAAAGAAACATAATCCTCCAGCCATAGCTTCAGCAATAAACTCTGTCTCAAACATGTCCTCTAGAACAGCAAGATAGCCTCCTTCTTCCTTGCATACTGCAGAAGCTTCTTCCCATGTAAGGCGTTCTTTATGAAATGTATACTTGTGTCCTTGATAGATGAATGTATCTTTGTCAGTGGGAATAAGTCTAATTTCCTCAATTGCTGTGCAAACAGAACAGGCAAAATAGTTTAGGCACATTTGCTTATACAAGGTAGACAAAACATTATATCACTAGTTTGTCATCTAAGTTAATGAAAGCCATAGTATTTAAGATGTAACACCATCAGGAATAATATTATATTTGACGGTGAGAAGTACAACAAAAGCACTTCTGTACAATAGTGCACTATATTCTTCACTAACAAGTATTATATAAATTATACCCCACTGCTACAATTCATACCACAAAAAAAATTTCCATACTGGATGCATTTTGGGGATATCTTTTATAGTTTTGGTTATAGTTAAAATAAGATCAGTGGCTAGGTCATCAAGGGCCCCAGTGCAAAAAAATTATATTGGGCTCTCAGGCCAGATGGGTGACGTTTTTTTGCTTTATGTTTCTGGTAGGTGCCCTCTGAGCTGAGGCTAGGGACCCTGAGTTGTGCTTGGGCCCCCCTGAGCAGTGGTTGGGGGCCCCTCTGAGCCGTGAGGGCCTCTTAGTAAGGGGACTCCCTGTCGCCAGTTTGCCGTGAAGGCCTGTGGGCCCTCTCAACTGCACTTTGGGGCCCCCTGAGGTATGGTTGGGGGCCTCTTGAGCATAGGGGCCCCTGGTGCATTGCACCGCCTAGCCCCACAGTAGCTACGCCACTGAATAAGATCTACTTAGAAATTGGCAATGCAATGATCTAAGTGGATAAAAAAAATTCTCTGCATGAAATATTGTTATAGCATTAAAGTGTAAGAAGAATATTTATTAAAATTGATTAAATGACCTTAAGCCTAGAAGAGATTAAAAATTCCAGCAATTTTGATGTAGAAGTTTTGTGTTTACTGAACCCCATTTGCCTGACATGGGAATAACCTGACTATTCATCCCAAACCATAAATTAAGTTCTCATTATTGTAGATGTAAAATAGTGAAAAGGGAGTAGCCATTTTTGTTAGAAGTAATATTCTTTGTGGAAGTGCAGTTGTAAGTAAGTATTGTATGGAACAAAGCTATGTTGCAAAACTGAAATATGACTATAGCATCTCAGGAAATTTTAGTCTTTTTATGCTATTACATTTTACAAATAACAAACAAATAGTGTTGTATGGAGATTTCAGTAATAACTCTCCCAATCACAGAAGTAAGAGATTAGATATTAAAACCTTGAAGTTATCAATTAGCTTAACAGCCATTATAAAATTCCCTACAAGAATACAAGATAATATCAGGATTGCAATTGATTTTTTTTTTTTTTTTTTTTGGTGGATATCTCTAAGTACCATAATTACAGCATACTTCAAGTAACAAATGGTATCTCTGATCATGATGCTCAGCTATTTCCAGAATAACTGTATAATATATATATATATATATATATACATTCCCTATTTAACACGTTATAACAGGGAAACTAATTATCGTACAAGTTCAAAACTTGGTAGCATTAATGTCAAGGACATGGGGAAGAGAAATAATGTAGAAAAAATTCAATTGAAACACTTTTAATGTGCTGCTATGGTACATCACACCATTATATACTGGTACCATTACTGCTACAAAGGGGGCTCAATATGGCACCCATTAGTGTCCAGGAGAGTCTGAAAGAGCAGGATTTGCATTCTGCACAGCAGAACGAAGCATGTCCGTAAGTATGTGGGCTACCTCTCTTGATATGCTGCGCTTCAGATCAGTACATGTGTGAATGTTCCCATGGTAAACCCTGTTCTTCTGGTAGCCCCTCAACCAGAAATCACAGGGACTGAGGTCTGGTGATCGTGCCGGCAAAGCATTTGGAAACGATCGACTGATAATTCGGTCATGTGTGTGAGACTATGAATCACTTTGATTAAACACAGCACCTGGTGGTCACAGTTGGAACTGGGCAGTGACACTGTGATGCGTGGAAATAATGCACCCCATACTCTGGACATTAATGCTATGAAGTTTGGTACTCCTATGGTAATTATTTTCTGTGTTACATAGGGAAAGTTTAATTATAACCATCTGGTATATGAAAATAATATAAGACATTTTATATACTCCTTAGATATTTAACATAGGTGAACAATTCTCAAAGTGTTTATACAAAATTTGATTCTTTTCTAAATATATTTCTATAACTTTTTGAAGAATATTTTCAAGTTGTCATCATGGGAAACAATGAACTGGCTAAGGGATGGATTACAATAGGTATTAGAGTAGCTTTCGTAACAGTTAGCGTTCTGGCCTCGCATTTGGTAGGACACCGGTTTGAATCCCTGTCCGGGCATCCAGATTTGGGTTTGCCATGGTTTCCCAAATCAATCCAGGCAAATGCTGGGATGCTTCCTTCAAAAGACCATGGCTGAATTCCTTCCCATTCCTTGCCCCCCCCATCCTTTCCCATCTCTAAAGACCTCGCTGTTAAGAGACGTTAAGCAGCTAAAAAGAAGAAGTAGCTTTCGATCTTGGCTCTATACAAGGCCATTAACATGGCTCCTAGGGCAGCCAGAGCCTCCTTCTCTGTCCACCACTGGAGTAAATTCTTTCCAGCATGTCCTAGTCACCGGGGTGGGCACTCTACAAGTAGTTTTTGGTGTGGAGGGACTAAGTCCGGAAGTGCCCCTGTTCTGTATGATATACAACAGTCTGTTTGCCCATGGTTACGGATGAAGTCTTCAATGACAACAATGTTTGAAAAGAGGTTCTTCGGTACAATGTTGTTGGCAGATGAGGCAACCGATCTGGTGTACTGTAGGTGATATTAAAGTTCTGCCTAAACAAGTTGGCAACTCCTGCAACATAGATGGCTGTCCACATTGTGACCTATTACTCTGGCAGATCAAGTGTCGAAGTCGAGAGGGACCCATAAATGCTGGAGAAGTTCGTGGCTTCCAACGTTCGTCCTGGGGGATGTAGAGATAGTGGAGAGGACAATCCGTCTGTACATGGCGCAGGTGCAGAAAGCAATGTGAGGAATCACAGTCACCATTGATAAATAATATCTGTGCTAATGGCCAAGTGCCAGGGATGATTTCCGTTGGTGGAACAGTCTGTTGCAGCTAACAGATCAGTTACTGCCTGCCTCAAGCTGGGCAGCCCTGAGCCAATTGTGTATTGCTCCGCCTTGCAGTACTATAAGTATGTGGAGCAGTAAACATGTCACAGTGCTTGTAATAATGGTAAGATAAGCAATCATCTGGCAAAAGGAAAAATAATCATCTTGGAAAAGTTCAAGTCTCCCACAAAAATTTGATTCTTCAATGCAAGGATTGAGAGTAGTGTTCACAACTGGTCAGATTGCTTTGGCTGCCTTGGAATAGGAAATATAAATAAAAACTAGCTGACCCAGTCACGCATTGCTGTGACTCAGTAATGTTATTCTAAACTCCCTAATGTTGTCAAATTAATATTCACTAATAAAGATGAAAACCTTTTCAAAAGCAATTGGTAAAGACTATCAGAGAGTTAAAATTAAGGACAAACGAATGTAATTTTTTTTTAAAATTTATATTTTATTACAAATTACAGTACTTAATGGAAAATATCCCTTGAGGGATCAATATGACATAAAGTGTACACCTAGAAATATATGGAACTATAATAATAATTTCGTGTGGTCATAATGACCTAGTGGCAGGGTTTCTATTGGCTGAGTATTCCGCCCCTGTCGTAGCTGCCTTAATCTTGCCCTTAATCCTGCCGGATACATGTGACCTACAGTTTAGCGTGGAAATCGAATCACAGAAATGTTCTGGCATACTTCACATTACACAGCAAACTGTGCCGGAAGTGAAGGCAGGGTTAAGTGCGAATTCATCTCGGACAAACATCGTGAAGCGAGATTTTTATAAACTGCTGCTGTGAATTTTCGTCTGCGAGAATTAACTTATGGTCTTTTATGTTCCTTGTCCTCTCCTCTCCTCCCTTTGTAATTCGCAATAATAAATATTTAGGTCATTATATATATATATATATATATATATATATATATATATATATATAAATAAAAATGGTCAGCATCTACTGAAACCATGCACTTCTTACTCCCTCTGTGTATCTAGCACCTACTTCCAAAATAAACCTGCTCACAAAGTGTCATGGAAACATCTGGGATCAGAACACTAGCTTCAACTCAACTTTATCATCACAAGGAGGCAAGATTTGCATGATATTCTCAATGCCAATACAGATTGTGACACAGAACTTTCCCTGGTAATAGCCAAAACACGTTTAATACCACAGAAGATCCATCTAGTGAAAAATAACAGCCAGAAAATTAAGATTAATTTCTCAAACCCTTGCCAACACTCCACACAAATGGTTTTTGACTGAAGTCAAATGGAAACTAAGCCAAACTTCACTGCAAGACACAGACATATGTCTTCTTTCCAGGGAAAAGCTTTTACAAACTGCTTTTATTGCTTTTGGAACAAAATATATGTCTCAGAATGACTGATTTGCTGTTTATGACAAATTATGTCCATCTATTGAGCACAAAAAGCAACCCATACTGCTCTAGTGATCATGTCAAGTTGGCATAAAAGGATGCTAAAGCAGACCTACAGTGTATTTTGTGTGAACAAGTACTGCAAATCAATACAGCAGTGCTGTGACATTGCAAACTACCAAGGCACATATCTAGGCAACAAGAGTGTTGTCTGTCCCACAATTAGGAAGTGGGCCACATAAAGGACTTAAGTGTGGAACTTATTGTTGACAAGCAGAAGCAGCTGGAAAGATCTTCAGAACACTACACCAGCCTTTACTCAGGAGCTTTCAGCATAAAGCCCAAAAGACATGACAATTTACGAGCTTTTCCCACTGGTTTAGAATTTAATTATTTACCTTCATCCAATGAACTTCATTTGTCACTGAAGGGACTTAAACTTGGAAAAAACACATGTCATACTTACAGGCTAAAATAATTAAACTTGGATGTATCTTTCCCATTTTACGGGTATATGAACTAAAGTGCTGCTGAAATGAGCACACAATACTGCAGGACACATGAGATGCCAATGTAGTTCCCCATAAACTAACTTAGTCCAAAACATAAAGGAGGCATACTAAGCCATTGTATCAGAGGTAGAATGTCCAGTTCCTTTCCTCTGGGACCCACAGTTGAACACGGAACCCAAAATACCAAACGTCCTGTCATAGCTCATATGATCAAACACAACTCTCAAAAATTTCTGGCCCCACCGAGATTTGAACCCGGGACAGGACACCAAACTTTTGAAATCAAGCACGTTCACTACTGAGCTACCAGCCTAACCTGCTGTTACTCTATGTATGGGCAAAGGTGTTAGAGGTGACTGTAACAATTACAGAGGAATATCCCTGCTCAACATTGCAGGTAAAGTAATCGCTCAGCTGGCATAGAGAAGACTGGAAACTCTTGCTTTACATGTATGTCCCAAATCACAGAGTTGAATCCAAGCTGGCCATTCCACAAGTGACATGATTACCCTCTGCCAACTTCAAGAAAAATGATGTGAATATCATGTGCCTTTATACATGGCCTTTCTCTATCTGAATAAAGCCTTGAAAATAGTTAGCCTAACCAGCCATTATGACATCCTGTACAAAATAGATTACCCACCTCAGCTACTATCTTTAATCAAGGACTTCGAAGATAACGTGCAGGGCTGTGTAATATTTGATGTTGAAGCTTCAGTACCCTTTGAATCGAAGTAAACCATGGAGTGAGAAAAATCTTTGTTCTGGCACCTATGCTCTTCGGGATTTTCTTGATTGTGATGTTGGTGTACACTTACACACAAGGAGTGACTGCATAATTTTTAAGGTAAATCTCTTAAAGGCTACCACAAAGCATGTTAAATTGCCTGTGAACTTCTCTATGCTGATGATGTGGCTTTTGTCACCAATATGGAGGACAAGCTTCAGGTGGTATCGACATTTGGTCACGCATGTCATCTGTTCTCGAATAGTGTTAACACTAATACGACAATTGTCGTGGCTCAGCGTACCAACTGTCTCCCAAAAATAACATTAGATGGTGCACTCTTCAAGTCATTGAACACTTCCTCTATCTTGGCTCCATCACTTCATCCAACCAGTTCAATCATAAGGAGATTGACGCATGAATTGGCAGAGCCACTATGACCTACGGAAAGCTGTCAACAAGTATAGGGAGAGTAAGCAAATTAACAATATCCATTAAAATTTATTGTATACCAGACCTGCATCCTAAGCATCTTACAGTACCAATCAGAGACGAGTACAACTTTTTCCTTGAAACAGCTGAATGCTTTCCATATGTTTTGTCTGCAGATTATACTCATAGTTTAGTGGCAATATAAACTGAGAAGCAAGACTGTTCTGCCAAAATGAATTGTCACAGTATTACCACTATTCTGAAACAGAGACGACTCTGCTTGCTTGGTCATATTCATAGGATGGACCCTGTAAGATTATCACGTAAAGTCATTCTCAGTCTGATTGCTAATATTAATAGATCTATGAGTCACCCAATGAGAAGATTTAAAGATTCCTGTAAACGTTCCTTAGAGTGATTCGGCATGGGCACTGCCAATTGGGAGGCTTGTGCCAGCATGAGATCTATATGGTGTCATCACATCACTGACTGTATGTCCATATATGACAATGCATGACTGGGTAAAATGAAGCACCAAAAGCTTTGCAACACTAAAGATAATCCTCTGGCTTCCCATTTGTCATGTGACAGATGTGGCAAGATATGATGCACTGCTAATGGACTAATCAGCCACAATAGATGATGTGGTGCACTCTACTCTAGCAATAACTGACATTCCTCGCTGTCATTGCAACTATCACCTGTGGCCAATGATGATGATAATAGAGTATCTAGCAAAAAGAAAAGGGACCTTGTTATATGTCTATAAACTTGTTGAAACCATTAAGGGATAGGTTTAATCTGGAGAACAATTACAGAAAAGCATTTCTACTAGCTATTCCCAGCAGTGAAATACCTTATGGTACAATTTTAATACTGCCTTTGTGAAAGATATAAATTTTAGTTAGAGTAGGTTTTCAAGTACAACGGTTTTTGTTGCATTCATTTTCACTGCTAAAACTCATTATAGGGATCATTTTAAAATTTATCATAATCAGAAAAATTTAGTTTGGAGGATATTTCAATTTGTTGATGTCGTTAACCCAGGAAGTCAGAGGAAGCTGAAACTAAGATTCGAAATAACTAGTAAATGCAAAAAGTTATGGTAGATATTTTATCACTAGCTGTAGTAAGCATACTATAGCATGTTTTGAGCATAAAATTAATGAACTAGGGAAAGTATTAGTGGAAAAAAATCAAAATTTGAAATAAAGAAAATTAGTTTTAGAGGATGGATAAAATCAAGAGGGTTAAAATTATAAATTGGTTTCATTTGAAAGCTAAAGGCTTTGGCAAGATAAATCAAATTTTTGAAAGTTATTGTAGACACATTATTGGAATAGGTGCCAAGATTGATGACATGAAGGAATCGGTAATAAATTCAATAGAAGCCTCCTTGAGGCTTAAGCTAGGTTAAAACAGGTAGAATAAGCTACCTGAAGGCACATGATAATTTGATAATTACAGTGCAAAATATTAAGTACTTTTCTAGGGTATTAATTTTCAAACTGGCAAGCTGATGTCACTATTTCAGCCAATTTAATAAATAGAAGGTAGCTGCAGTCTTTTGGCAGTTTTCAGAGAGGTCAGCTCATGTGATAATGTAGGGCAGTTTTTCTTATAAGTCGGTGTGCCTGTGTTTGGTGGAACCATGCCACCTCCTGATAGGTGTTAACTGCAAGCTTTAGTATGCAACAGTTTCAATTTCTTCCTAGTAAGAGGACTGGATGAGAGTTTTTCTTCTCTCATGTATGTGTTGAACTTGCAATCGATACTGGAACAGTTAGTCTGATAGCCTTATCCAAAGAAATCTTTGAATCTGGTATCGAACTTTTGTATAAGAACTTTCTAAAGATTATAATTTTCATGGAACTCTAAACTGTGTGCAGTGCACTTTATTTTTGCTCCTGCCTTTCATATTTGAGGTGTAATTCAATCGTGTGGTGACTGCATTGTTTAAAAATAACCAGTACCAGAAGGCAACGGTCATTGTATAAGTTCAGCCAATGTTGAGGCCAACCCCCAGAATCACACTTACTTGACAACCTTTACTTATAAGTAAGAAAACCAGTTAACTATACACTGAAAGTTCACTATAAACTTTATTCTAAAATACTAAGAAATGTAATCAGTAAGGCTTTATACCTATATGTATGAGAGAGTGGTGTAGAGAATTCCAGCAATAAGGTTGAAACTTCATGTAATAAGATATGAATTAGGAAATATCTATAAATCACTCAAAATATGTAAAAATAGAGCAAAATGGATCCATGTATAGTGTAGTAGTGAAACTTTCTAAAATATTTAACTTACATTTTACTTCAGTTGTAGAGAAATCAGACATAGAAAAAGTATTACCAGATAGTGCATTAAAGTGCCCTAATGCATCTTCAGACTGCTTTCCCAAGCGGATTTTGGGGGATGATGATGCCACCAATAACAGTCTCAGAAATAACTACACTCATGAAGTATATTAAAACCTAATTATAGCTATGACAAAATTTCAAGTAAATTAATGGAAAAAGTTCAGATTTTAATAGTTGTGCACTTGATCACACCTGTTCTGAAACCTTAATGCAAGGTGTATTCCAAATAGACTAAAATATGGAGTTTTAAAACCATTGCCTAAAAAGGAGAAGTGACAGCTATAGATAACTGCTGTCCCATTTCTTTATTTCCAGGATTCTCACATATTTTTGAAAAATTAATATCTCATAGAGTTATAAAACATGTTATATTCTATAATATTCTCACTACTTCATAATTTGGATTCCAAAAGAGATCATCTACAGAAATGGATAAATATAATAGAATGTTCTCTGCAGGAATTTTTTGTGATCTTGAAAAAGCATTATCATTGATTCATTTTGAAAAAGAAACTGAATATCATTGTGTATATGGAACTGCAGGTAAATGGTTTAATTCATACACGGAAAGCTGAATGCAAAAAGCCTCCCTTTTTAATTTTAAAACTTGGAAAGATGCTTCACAACTGGGAGAAAATACATGGCATTATACTAGGCTCTGTCCTAAAACACCTTCTGTTTTATTACACATGAATGATCTTCCTGGGAACTTATCCGATAAGGCTAACAGTGTTTTATTTACAGGCAACACTAACCTGACCGTGTAACAACTATAAGTCCCTTGGGGATAGAGATACTTACGTTGTTAGCTCTGACCGTGAATGTACACATTATTTGAAATTCTGGCTTTCACAGATTCTTTCCGAATCAGTTGCCAACTTCTTAGGCATTCACTGCAAGAAAGTAACAGTGTATGTAGTCCCTTGTTAAAGGAAAACAGTACATGAAAAATCACTTTCACTGAATTTATTCTTTGTATGTTTGAAGCAAACCTGGTATCAGGTATCGATACACTTGGCTGAAAGCTAAAGCAGACTTTGGTGTTCTTAGTTGAAGATCCAAATTACCACAGGAAATACTACATTCACATGCTTTCGTTCAAATAAAATTTACAAAGATCGTGAATAAAACAGTTAACAGATGAGTTGGACGATAACAAGTTAAACTTCACTTCCACAAAGTTTACAGAAGACTGGTTGCAGAAATTTTCAAAGTCTCTCACTCTGTCTTGTAAGGAAAATATTCATAGTCCAAAAATCAACTACATTTTTTTTTTTTAAAAGAAGAAGAAAGCAGATTCCCCAAAACCTGCTCCTCCAAGCATGGCAACCTTCCTGTTAACTACTGCTCGCCTCTGCACATACATTAACTTAGTTATTCTACAGGTGATCACAGGAACGGGATTGTGATGTATTTCAGGCATCCACCCATTTACATGAGTCCATCAGATAGAGCTAGATGAAACTTTTGAAAAAAGAGCAGCACATAGGGAAAAAAGTTTCATGGTTGTATCCTTGGGAAAAAAATTCCTCTGCAATAGTTAGGTGAGGAAATAAGGGTGGTTGGCTAAGATACTGCCAGTACTGTGACAGATTTCGTATTACATCTACATCTACATATATCCTGCAATTCACAAAATTTTGGGTGGCAGAGGGTGCTCAGCACCAAAGTTAATCTCTTTGCTGTGCATTCCAATCCCGAATGGTACGAGGGATGAGTGAAGGATTTGTTAGTTTGGTAGGAAAATGGTAAGCTTATGAAACGGGCCTATTTTCTACTGTAGCTGAAACTTCGTCATTGAATAGAACAAATTTTTCTCTCAATTTTTTCCTATGACACAATTTTGTGCTGGAATTTTTTATCCGTTTACCCATTATTAATTATCAAAATCTAGATGTTTCAAAATTTTGTTTACCTGTCTCTAATTCCTAAGGTACTTGGTTTCCCATAAAGTTAGGTGTATTAAGGGATTCCTTTTAATTTTCTGTTTCATTTTGTGTGTAGTTCAACTCTATTTATTTTCATTAGTATGCAATATTTAAATTCATACTACGGTATTGCATCTTACTTCCTCATCCACCTCCAGGAAGTAAATTATTTTAAAGAAATCAAAACTTTCTGATTTAAATGAGTTTCTCATTGTTCTTCATTATATTTTATTCTCTTTTTATCTATTGTTAATTTGTTTTAGAATAGATACATTTTAGAGTTTCTTTTTTTCAAGTGTCATAAACTTCAAAATTCGTCATTTGAAATCACCTTTTATCCTTGTTTAGAGTATTTTTACTTTCAAACTGTTGCTGAAGTATTACTTCATTTAAAATTAGCTTTCTTTTGATCACATTTTTAGCTCTGCGACTACTTTGGTTTAAAAGTCGAATTTCTTACTCGTCTAAAAAACATACCTAGGGTTTTTCTATTAACTCAAAATTTTGTTATAATGTTTATCTCAAAGCTTCAAAAGGTTGCCACAGTTGGTTTTTGTTTATGTGATTAGATAAAAGTCTTTCCTTTCTTTGTTCGAAATTCTGTTACTCTACATGTGTGCCCTCGCCAGCTGATGACTCACCTAACTTGTCCAGTTTTTCTGGTGTAAAAATAAATTTTTATTTATTATTTATTTATTTAACAATATTCTTGCATAGATCCCTGCTGAAGAAGGACGTCTGAGATGTGAAAAATATCATGGTTAATACATATACGTACAATATCTGTCATAATCATAGTGAAAACAATTATATGTTACAAAGAAAAATAGAGAGAATAAAAATAAACATTATTTTTTACAACTGAGTTTTCCAAAAGGTCGTATTGAATACAATTAATTATTTTGTTCAAATTCTTGAATGGAGTAGAAGGAGTTGCCAAAAAGATAATCTCTCATTTATTCTTTAAATATATCTTTATTATCTGCAAAGTGTTTTATACTCTTGGGGTGTTTATTAAGCAGATGTGTCCCAGAGTAATTAACTTCTTTTTGTACAAATGACAGTGATGTTTGTGTTTTGTGCAAGGTATTTCTGTTTCTCGTATCAAAGTTGTGTACCTGTGAATTAGATGTAAACAGGTTAAAATGTTCTGTGACAAAGCACATGAGAGAATATATATATATATATATATATATATATATACTGAGATGTCATTGTAAGAATATTGAGTATTTTAAATAGTTGTTTACAAGAAGTTCTTGATTTTACCCTGCACAACATCCTAACAGCTCTTTTCTGAGGTATGAAAACTTTTTTACTTTGTGAAGAGTTTCCCCAAAAAATTATGCCATATGACATTACTGAATGAAAATATGAGTACACCTATTTTCTTAATTCTAGATCTGCTGTTAAAGAAAGTGTTTATATTGCAAAGGTGGCACTACTTTACTTCTTCAGCAGTGAAGTGATATGTTCATGCCAAAATTTTTTCTCATCTGTTTTAATGCCAAGGAATTTTATAATCTTTGTTTCTAAGATTGTATTACTTATAGTTTATATGTAAATCCGCCTGCGAATAATTTTTTGTTTTAACCTAATATAATGTGTTTTTCAAAATTTAATTTTAATCAATTTGCCTTTAACCAATTTGCTACTTCACTAAGTACTTCATTTACATTAAATTCTATATTACTGTTTGATTTTTCTCTCACATCAGGTTAGTGTCAGCTGCAAATAAAAGACTCTTAACTTTGTCAGGAATGTCATTGAAGTATAATAAAAAGAGGAGGGGTCCTAGGACAGAGCCTTATGGAATTCCATGTTTTATCTGCTTCTAGTCTGATGAAGCATCTTTACTGATTTTAGAATAAAAAATTGAAACTTTTTGCATTAGACTTTCCATGTATGATTTAAACCATTTACCTGCAGTTCCATAAATACCATAGTATTTCAGTGGCGGCTGAAGTGATTTCCTCAGGTAGTGACAACAACAAAATATTTCTAGTGGCGGATCCAGGATTTTGGTTTGATTGGGGGGGGGGCTAGGATTTGGTTTGGGGGGCTCATTATTCCAGAATGCCGCCCTTTTAAGAACAGCAAAAAAAAAAAAAAAGTTCCCAAAATCCATGTCGTCGGGGGTGACCTTGGTGCTTTTGGGGGTGGGGGGCGCCTAAGCCCCCTAGCCCTCTCCTTCCCTGGATCCGCCAGTGAATGTTTCCGCGGCTTACTGATCATCATTGAAGTGAAAGGTGAAAAACAGCTCAGAGTAAGATTTGTAGCGTGTGAAAGTCTCATTACCTGCAATTACTGCCGGATTAATTAAATGATTTTGAAATTAATCAATGATAAATGTTTTAAAATTGATCAAACGATAAACATTTAGTGATTATCCAAAAACTGACAAGTTGATATACAAGCAGTTTTGGATTACCCAAAAGGTAGGACTAGGCACGACTAGACAGTAGTCTGGAGCCCCTGATTTTTGAAGGCTCCCTGAAAGTTCACTTTTTCACTAAATAAAAATAATAAAAAATAAAACAATCAAAATTATATGAAAAGCATGGAAACTATTTTTTTGTTTCATTGTAGTGTACGATAAATAAAAGTAATTTTAAAATATGATAAATTGTAAAATTCGTTTGTTAATTGAATAAAAATATGATAAATTCTATTAGTCATCTACAAAACCTTTTCTTTGAACTTACAAAATACATATAATTAATTTAAAAAACAGAGGGAATCAAAATTTTTGGGAGTGCTTAGGACCCCATACTTTTTTATCCGGCACTGTCTTCGATGACCACGACGGCAGTGGAACACATTTCTCTTGAGAATCGTTTCCTGTTACGTGCATTCATAAACTTATGTAATTCTCCTTCAGAGAATCTAAGAAAAAAAAACAATATTGCCTGCTCGCATTGACAAAGCTTCTAGGGCAGCGTATGCAAACCTTTTTCAACCCGAGGACCAGTAAATTTTCAAAAATAATGCTGTAGGCCACTAACTCACAAAGGCTTTTTTCCCCCTCCTTTTCGTTTCAGCCGACTATGGACGACGATTGCGCAACTTCATTTTCCTCTTCTGAGTTTCCTTCCTCCGTCGTCAGTCGCCTCCGCAATTTTTCCCCTGTCATTTTTAATGTCTTCCACCCTGGTCCTAATTTTATTTTGTTGTTATTAAAACATACCATTATAACATAATAAATCTAAAACCACGTTTTGAATCCTATGAAAACGCAGATATAAAACTGGATGTGAACTATTAAAAGTTAATTACATGTTAATCAGACCAAATTAGATAAATAATAATGTTAATAACCAGATAAATAATAATGTTACTACAGGATGGGTGCTACGCTATACCACTGGCCTACATACATAAACTAAAATAAAAGACGCTAGACCGTATGCCTTTTATTTTTATTTACTTCACCACACGCGTTACCAATCTCATCAACTACCGCGGTTCCTCATACCCACTTAAAACCCTTAGTAAACTGTCATTTACTTAATCTCTAGATGCCACATGGAAGTGAATAGACTGTAGAAACAATGCTGTTCTATCTCATCCTGGAAATGCCACATTTTTGCCGGGTCATTGAAATATTCAAGGCTTTTAAATGTTGGGCATACAGCCTTATACAGTACGAATATGGTACCAGAATTTATGATATTATGCCTGTGGAACTCCTGAACTATGTTCGCGGACCACCAGTAATCAGCGAACAGGCTGAAGCACTATTCCAGTAGATATTTAGATGAATGCTACAAAAATGGCAGCTGCTGCACTCTGCCGGCAGTATTACTAACTTTATCGAGCTGCAGCGTGTGACAGAACGAAGTTGTCTCCATTCCCCATTAACAAAGCGAACCCCCGACCTTGAATATTTCCACAAAAACGCTGGAGCGCATGCGCGATCTGTGCCAACCAAGATTTGTCTCAACGACAGCGAAACAGTTCACTGATGTGGCCAACAGATGGAGTTCATTACTTTCCCTAGATGTAGAGTAGAGAATGCGGCATTTATAAATATTTATTTTTCTTTCACTGCATTTATTTTTTAATTTATTTATTCATGATTAGAGGTAGTGACATGTCACAGTGGCACTACGTCTAGAGCCGCCACTGTAGTATTTCATTTTTTTAAAAGTAATTAATGATTTAAACAGTCAAATGCTTTTGCAAGATCACAAAATATTCCAGAAAGGCACATTTTATTATTCAGTTCTTCAAATGTGTTATTTAAAAATGAATATATAGCCATTTCTATGGATGATCTTTTTTGGAACCCAAATTGTGAATTAGTGAGGATATTATAGTGTATAACATGTTTTATTACTCTAATATACATTTTCAAAAATCTTTGAGAATCCTCAAAGTAATGAAATTGGATGATAGTTATCTACACATATTCCTTCTCCTTTTTTAAATATTGTAATTGGTTTACATCTGCATATTATTTGGAAGCACACCTTGATTAAGGATTCATTAGAAATGAGGGCAAGTACATGATTGATACAATATGAACATCTTTTCAGCAATTTACTTGAAATATTGTCATAGCTGGAAGAATTATTAGGTTTTAATTGTTTCATGAGTTTATTTATTTCTGAGACTTTTACTGGTGGCAGTTGCATCTCCACAAATCTGTTTGTGAAAGCAGTCTAACCCTTAGGGCACTGTGTGGGGATTGCTTTTCTATGCCTAATTTCTCTACAACTCAAATAAAATGTTTGGTAAATATTTCACAAACGTCCCCTACTTCACTATGTACATATCCATTTTATTCTATTTTTATGTCTTTAGAGTGATTTACAGATTTCCCTGTTTAATTTTTATTATATTCCATATAGTTTACATTTCATTAACTGAATTCTCTATTTCCACAGATATATACTTGTTATTGGCCCTTCTTAATTACATTTCATAGTATTTTAGAATAAAGTTTATAATGAGCTTTCAGTGTATAGTTATCTGATTGTCTTACTTTTATGTAAAGGTCCCTTTTTAACCGACTTCAAAAAAGGAGGAGGTTCTCAATTCGTCTGAATTTTTTTTTTTTTTTTTTGGATGTATGTTCAGCGATATCTTCGCCAATTTTTAGCCGATTTAAATGAAATTTTTATAGTGGATAGAGTATACCTCCAAAGTGGTCCCATATGAATTTCATTGAGAAACCACCCCTTCTACCCCTTTACACCCCTTAACTTTTATACAAACCCACACTTTTTATACGATTTTGATGGAACTTTGGAAATGTATATTAAAAAACAAACGAGAAAAATACTGTCAACTTTTGGTTTAAAAAAACTGAACCCCTCTCCCCCTATCCACCCCTTAATGTTTGCCAATGTTCTTTATACAAAGCTAAAGTCGACACCATTTAACTGATCTCCATTAAAGTTGACATATACATGTAATTTTTCATGGAAAAGGTTTCTGACCCAAAAAAATAAAACAACACCCCTCTCTCCCTTTACACCCCTTAATTTTTATACAAACCCACATTTTTATCCGATTTCAATGGAACTTTGGACATGTATAGTTAAAAATAAAGAGAAAAATGCTGTTAACATTTGGTTTGAAAAAACTGAACTCCTCTCACCCTATCCACCCCTTAATTTTTGCCAATGTTATTTATACAACACTATAGTCGACATCATTTAACTGATCTCCATTAAAGTTGTCATATACATGTAATATTTCATGGAGCAGATTTCTGACCAAAAAATAAATAAAAGCCACCCCATCTCCCCCTTTATACCCCTTAATTTTATAGAAACCTATATTTCATATCTGATTTTGATTGAACTTTGTCAATGTATACTTTCAAACAAACAGAAAAATCTTGTCAACATTTGGTCTGCCAAAGCTCAACCCCTCTCCCTCCGACCAACCCCTTAATTTTTGAGAGTGTTTTTTTTTTTTTTTTTTTTTTTTTTTATATAAAAAGCTACAGTCGCCACCATTTGACCTCTTACCATGAAAGTTGGCGCTTATATGTATTTTTTCATGAGGAAGGTTTCTGACCAAACAATATAAAAACCACCCCCAATCCTCATTAAACCGTTTAATTTTTATACAAACCCACAGTTTTCATCCAGTTTAGATAGAACTTAGCTAACTTTTACTATAAAACAAAGAGAAACATAATTTCAGCTTTTCGTTTGCAAAAACTGAACCCCTTTCCCCATTTCCGCCCCTTCACTTTTGTCAGTTTTCTTTTTAATAAGCTACAGTTGACACCGTTTGAATGATCTTTATGAATGTTGGCACATATATGTATTTTTTTATGGAAAAGATTTCTAACCAAAAAATTAAATAAACTACCCTAGCTCCCCGTTTACATCCCTTAATGTTTGTACAAACCCACATTTTAATCCGATTTCGGTGGAACTTCGCATGTGTATACTTTAAAGCAAATAGAAAAAGAAACATACTACTCACATTACTTTGACAAAAACAAAAACCCTATTCCCCTTTCTACCCCTTTAATTACTGTTAATGTTCACTATGTAAAGCTACCATTTCTACCTGATTTTGAAGGAAGTATGCACATGTATACTTCAAAACAAACAGAAAAATACTGTCTGCATTTGGTTTAGAGAAGCCAAACCTCTCTCCCCCTTTCCACCCCTTTAATCTACACAAAGCACAGTCTCTATCTGATTCTGAAGAAAATTTGCACACGTATACTTTAAAAAATACATAACAATTTTGTTTAAATTAGGTTGCAGAAGCCCAACCCCTCTTCCCTTCTACCCCCACCCCTCCTAATTTCCAATGTTCTTTATATATACCTACCGTTTTTATCAGATTTCGACGGAACACTGCAAATGTATACTTAAGAACAAAGAGAAACATTCTGTTTACAAATTCCAGCCACCCACTCCCTTACCCAATTTAATGTTTGTAAATGTTCTTTACACAAAACTACAGTTTTTATCTGGTTTCGATGGAACTTTGCACATGTATACTTTAAAACAAAGAGAAAAATGCTGTCCACACTACCTTAACAAAAACCAAACTACTCTTCACCTCCACACCCCTTAATCATTTTTTTATACATACCTAAAAATTTTATATGATATCAATAGAAATTTACAAACGTATACATTAAATCAATCAGAAAAGACAGTCTACATTTGGTATACAAAATCCCAATCCCTCTTCTCCTTTACCCCCATCGTTTATAATTTCCAATGTTCTTTACAAAATCCACAATTTTAAGTACCGTCAAAATCAATTAAGCTATTTTTAAGTCATTGCAGAATATTTATAAATTGTATGTGTCCTAATGTCTCAACATGTAATTCGTATTTCAACTTGGACGCCGAGCATTTCTGTGTGATGCCGGAACGAACAGATATATTCAAGAGACAGATTTGTGTATGTACTATGTATTAAAGTCCAGATGTTATATGTTTCGATTATCGAGCAGCAGCTTTAGCAGATGTTATGATTAGAACGAAACACAGCCTGGACCAAATTGTAAACTGACATTCCTTAACACAGCATCCAATTCTCCCCATTCTGAAAGGTGTTGTAAAGACAGATTTTTTAAAAGCTTTCGCTTTAACCACTGAGCTACCAGGAAGTTCACAAAATGAGAACTGCTGTGGCATATTTAAATAGAAATTAACTATAATACCACTAAAAATTTAAAAATAAAATAATTGTTTAAAAAACATTAAAACCGCCTTCAAAACGGGGTACTAAAAATTTTAAAATAACTTTATATCTTGCTTAGAAGAAAGTAAATCTAAATGGACAATATTTTACATTACTGTTATTGAAATTTTTATATTAATTAGTTATTTTTGGAGTCGGTGCCAGCCAAAACAAGAAAAAGAAAAAACAATAATAAATAACAATTATACATAAAAAAATCATGTTACTACTTACCTACAATTAATTCTAGAAACATTTTTCAACAAAACTGAAACATATAGATGATGCACCGATATTATACTAACTATAAAGTATTTACTGCATGATGCAGCCTACCAACTGACACTATAGCGCCAGAGATATGCCTGGATGACTAATGAGGCCAAGCCACAGATAACATACAATTAATTTGTTTCCCTAAACTGTCTCCCGCAATAAAACTATCTTCCTCACTACATGCTGTAAAATATTTGGAATTTTTGTTCGTACTCTAGGTTCGCCTTGAACACCAAATAAAGTTCAGTAATTCAATCTGCGTGATCTGACAGCTGGCACCGACCCCAAAAATAACTAATTAATATAAAAATTTCAATAACAGTAATGTAAAATATTGTCCATTTAGATTTACTTTCTTCTAAGCAAGATATAAAGTTATTTTAAAATTTTTAGTACCCCGTTTTGAAGGCGGTTTTAATGTTTTTTAAACAATTATTTTATTTGTTTTACTAGATACTCAAATACCCTTTCTTATCCATTCCTTACCCAGTTCACTATTTGGAGTGTAGACAACTTTCCTTTTTTTCTGGATACTTCCTTCAAAAAGGGTTATTATTTATAAATATGAGTAGTTTGTGGAAAGAAAGAGATTATTATGACCATGATCACAGACTAGTATTTGGGAGCGAAAAATTTTCTTTTATACATAATGGATATAGGCATGGATAAATTATGTACGTAAATGCTGAACAAATTCACCTCATACTCTGAAAGAATCCAAAATAAAAATTCATAAGAGGCGATTAAAGATGAGAAGTGATATTGCACTGAAAGAATTTAAAACAAATATTAATGAAATGTGAAAGTAGGTCAGTAGAGAAATTGCCAGCAGGGCATATGAACCAATGTAATAAGATTAAATTAAAATTATTAATTCAGCCTCTATGATCATATCTCTCAGTCAGGCTTGCAGCAAGTAATTATGGGAAGATACTATTTCAGTACACAATCTTACCATAATTCTGAAACTATAACAATAATGTTCACTAATCATGATGAGCATATTAATTATTTTAATAACTATTTAAATGCTTAAGGAAGTTCAGTTGTAATTTTATAAGCAACATCAACCTCTTTATGCAAAAAGAAAGCTGGAGTACACAAAGGCTGTTTATCAATTAGATGAAAGCTCATGATCACATAATACAGAAAATTAGAATGAGATGTGGACATTATAGTTGACAATATAGGCCTACTTTAGGATATAGCTTGATGAAATATACAATGGTTATTCAAAGTTCCTTTAGCAGAGAAAATGATTTCATCAGGGGTCAGTATCAGTTCCCCTTCTATTTTCCACAAACTGTTTTCCACCTGAATTCATATAAAATAATTTTTTTGACCTTCTAATGATCAGTCTCAGCTGATAAAATGAAATGATAACTGTTGTTTACAATGCTTATAATCAAGTAATCTCATCATTAATGTTAACAAGGGGGTGTTCTTATGCTTCAATAAGAAAATGAGGTATATTTAGAGCAGGGAAAAAAATAATGATAAAATAGTTTTAGCGAAATTCCTTATTATCTTGGGACAGTTATATTTTGAATCTAATTACTAGATTAAGTTATATTTTGTTTTCTGAGCACTGATCATGTTTTCAATGATGATAATCTTATGACCATGTACTATGTATGGATGTATGTACTCTTTGATAATGAATTCTATCCCTTTGTGGAGAACATCCAGCACATTGAAAGCAAACAAAGGACAACTAATGTCATTATGCACATTTCTGTAAAGTCATCAAGCAGATGGTTCTTTAATCCATTTTACAGTTTCCCTGTATCTTGGGTTACTTCCTGAAAATGGAAGTCTTTACTCAAAATTTTTTTATAGTACCATGAGTGCAACCAGAACTTCAAAACATTTAATTATTTCAGAACAAACAACTGTCAAATAAGCCTATTTTATTAGAATGTTAAGTTAATTCTCAAAAGTTTATGAATTCAACAGTGTATTAAAAGCGTTATAAAAAGAATTTGTGTTGAAAGATTTATTTTTCATTTAATCTGTGTGCATGGAAGTGAGTCAACAAAGTCGAGTCAACAGCAGTACTGCTTACCCTTTTCTTGAGGTGATTTGGGCTAGTTTTATACCTTTGTTTTGAGTGATGTATCTAAAAAAAGTTCTGAGTCAAGGAAAATAACTTTGTAGCCCCTCCCTCTGAATTAGCCGACCGGTCACCGGCATGTTTAAATTTGTTCATTGTGGATGATGCTACATGCCTCATATATGTATCATGCATACACATCACAAAGCTTAGCAAACACATTAATTTTTTTGTTCTTGTTCTGGGTTTGAAAGTTATTTATATACAAATATCACTGATTTTATCACTCATTCTCTCTGATGATCATGAAAACTCTAAGGTATATTTGGGGTTGTAGAAAGCTGAAATTTTGTAAACAGGTAAGGTTTTACCCCTAAATTATAAGAAATGTAAAACGGGAGCATTCTCTCCTAGTTTAGTTCCAAAATTAAAATCACTTTCTATTATGATATCATTATATGCTACAGAGTTTTGTTAAAAATTCAGCTTGCTAAGCTTAACTAAAGAACTAAATTTTACTTTGTTCCTCTCCTTACTATGGAAGTTGGTGGAATAATAAGAACTCACTACAAAACTCCATCATCATAATTCCTCAGTGCTTCCCATGTTCCAAGAAACATGTGATTTGGTACACATATATTATTTCATCCTCAAATATTAAGAAATGTCAAATATTGATGATTATTCCTGTATTTATGTAATGGTAACTCAAAACATGAAATGTTTCAGCACATATTTTTATGATATTTTCTTTGCTCTGGATGATGTTATAAACCTCAAAATTCTGTTAAGCATAGAGTTCAGCAATCTTAACCAAAACTTAGAATTTTAATTTGCTCCTATACTTATTTTGGAAGTTATTGATACACTGTTTATTCAGATGATGGCACTAAAGCAGACACAAGCTACCACCAACTGGCATCACTTGCTTAGAATGAACTGGACATCAGCCCATTGCTTTAAACGAACATCTGCATTATTGAAGGTAGCATTCTATTTTTGAAAATGTGGTATTAGCAGTAATACTGGGAAATACAGATAAAACACAATTGCTAATATACAAAAATTAGAGCCAGAAAAGAAAGAATACTTAGAATAAACTATCTTTTTTTGCTGTCGTCATTCTTTAGACTGGTTTGATGCAATCCTCCATCCCTTCCTATCCTGTGCTAACCTCTTCATTTCTACATACCCCTTACAATCCACGTCCTCAATTATCTGCTTCATATATTCTAATCTCTGTCTACCTCTGCAGTTCTTACCTTCAACTGTTCCCTCCACTAACAATTTAACCAATCCAGCATGTCTCAAAATATGACCTACCAGCCTGTCTCTTCTTCCTGTAAGCTTCTTCCATAAACTTCTTTTCTCACCCATCATTTCTAAAACTTGTTCATTTCTTACTTTGTCTGTCCACCTAATTTTCAGCATTCTTCTGTAGCACCACATTTCAAATGCTTCAAGTTTCTTTCTTTCCGGTATTCCTAAAGTCCATGTTTCGCTACCGTAAAGTGCTGTGCTCCACACATAGAGTTTTAAGAAGTTCTTTCTAATTCCTAGATCAATATTTGAAACTAAAAGGTTTCTCTTTTTCATGAAGGCTCTTTTTGCTAGTGCTATTCTGCTTTTAACATCATTCCTGCTTCAGCCATCGGTTGTAATTTTGCTTCCCAAGTAACAGAACTCACTCACTTCTCCTATTGCATCCGATCCTAATTTTATATTTAATCTGCTAGTATTGGTGTCATTTCTGCTACATTTCATCACTTTTGTTTTACTTTGATTTATATTCAGTCCAAAATCTTCCTTCAGTATTTTGTTCATGCCATTCAATAACTATTCAATATCCTCAGCCCTCTCTGTTAATAAGACAATGTCGTCAGCAAATCGTAGCATACTGATTTTTTCTCCCTGAAAACTTATGCCGCATGGAAATTTTTCTTTGACTTTCTTCATTGCTTCTTCTACATACAAGTTGAATATTAACGGGGATAGACTACAACCTTGTCTCACACCCTTTTTAACTGATGCATGTCTCTCGTGATTCTCTACTTTTATCACAGCCACTTGATTCTTATATAGTTTATAGAGGATTCTTCTATCTCGATACTTTAGACCTGACTTCTTTAAAATTTTGAACATCTTGTCCCACCTAACATTATCAAAAGCTTTTTCTAAATCAACAAATGTCATAAAAGTATCTTTGTTTTTCTTGATCCGCCCTTCAAGTATTAATCTTAAAGACAGAATTGCTTCCCTTGTACCGCGATTTTTCCTAAAGCCAAACTGATCTTCACCTACTATCTCTTCTACTACCCTTTCCATCCTTCTGTATATTATTCTGGTCAGTAATTTTGAAGCATGTGATGTTAGACTAATTGTGCGATAATTCTCACATTTGTCAGCTTGTGCTTTCTTTGGAAGTGTGAAGATGATATTTTTATTAAAATCATTTGGAATTTCTCCTTTTTCATAACTTTTTGATATCAGCTTGAATAATCTTTCGATTCCTTCCTCTCCTAGAGATTTAAGAAGTTCTGCAGGGATCTCATCAATTCCAACTGCCTTATTTGCTTTCAAGTCATTCAGAGCTTTATTAAATTCTGTCCTCAATACAGGATCTCCTAAGTCATCCATGTCGACATCGCCTTCCTTTTCCAACACACTATTGTTCAAGTCGTCCCCAACATACAGTTTCTCAATGTATTCCTTCCAGCTGTTAGCTCTATCTTCTGAGCTTAAAAGAGGTTTCCCATCGGCAGCTTTAATGTTCATACCTCTTTTCTTCATTTCTCCAAAATTTTGTTTGATCTTTCTATATGCAACATCTACTTTCCCTGCAACCATCTCCTTTTCTACTTCTTCACACTTTTCTTGTAGCCATTTTTCTTTTGCTATTAACTATCAACCTACTAAAAAAAATTTAATACCACAAAACAATTCTTATAAAAGTAGGGCCAAATCTCATGGCTGTTTACTGAGAAAAAGTTAAATGCTCTTGTTCTGAGTTAAGTCTACTGTCTGAAACACAATTGTTTCTCTTGCCGTTATGGATAAATAAATAAAAAAATAAAAACGTAAAGTGACATGAATATTATATATAATATGTTTCATTAAACTAGATAGCAAAACATCTACCTATATATGGGCCTTAATTATATTCCTTTATCAATCTTATAAATACACAAAAGCCAAGATTTCCCTGGTACCTGTGTTGGGATTTACAAGTCTTACACTAAATCATAAACATTGCCTTTCACTTTGGTAAAAATTATGACATGTATAATGGAAAACTGATTTTCTCTCTAATATATTAAGAAAAAATTAATCATCCATAAATCTGAGAGAAATGATTCTGTTTTCTGAAAGTGAAGTGAATACACACTGCACAGCATAGACTTGGTTCAGAACATGATGCCATAACATAGTATCAACAACAGCCACGAGACTTTGCCATGATGTGACTTTAACATGGAATGTTTTTGTGGGATATAGTTTTCCTAGGGTAAAATTTATTAGTTTTATTAATTTTTACTATATTATTCTACAATTTACACAAAAGTAAGTGTAATTAAAATAACAGTGGGAAAGAAAATGCTTTTAGGTAATGAAAATAAGGAAGTATAGGACCAAAATTTTACCAGAGGTGAATGAATGCAAAAAAAAGTATTCTACTTTTTGTGTTTTTTACTGCCCCGCCTTAATGTTTGGCAAGTATTGGCCCTTCTTTCCCTACCAGTATCCTTACTTACTGTCAAAAGATTTATTTTCTTCATCACTATCTTGACTGGTTTGATGCAGCACTCTAACTCTTTTTATCTTGAACTGATATCTTCATTTCAACACAACCTTTACAATATATGTCTTCAATTATATTCTTCATATGTTCTAATCTCTGTCTTCCTCAACAGTTCTTTCTTTGACTGTTCCCTCCACTATTAAATTAACCAATCTCACATGACTTAAAATCTGTCACATTATCCTGCTTCTTTTTTCTGCAAAACTCTTCCACAAACTTCTTTCTATATCCATCTTTTCAAAAACACGTTCATTTTATACATTATCTCTCCATTTAATTTTCAGTTACCTTCCATAACACAAAATTTCAAATGCTTCAATTTTCCTTCTTTCTGTTATTTCTAAACTCCATGCTTCACTACCATAAAGTGATGTGCTACACACTCATACAGCTTTAAAAATTTAGTTCCTAGGCCCATATTAATATTTAAAAATAAAAGATTTCTCTTTCTCAAGTAAGTTCTTTTTACTAGAGCTATGAATCCTGCTTTGGCCATCAGGTGTAATTTTACTTCCTATTTAACAGAATTCAATTGCTTCTCCTTTTACAGCTGACCATATTTTTCTATTTAATCTGCTACATTTCATAATTTTTGTCTTGCTTTTGTTCATATTTAGTCCAGAATCTTCCTTCAGTATTCGGGTTCATGCAATTCAGTAATTTCTCAAGACAAGCAATTATGACTTTAAGATTTATACTTGAATGGTGTATCAAGAAAAACAAAGATATTGTCGCGTTGCAACCGGGCAGGTGTGAATTCGAAGGTTACTTGTCAATGAACACAGCACTTAAACTGAGAACAGGTTTATTGAGAACTCAAACATACACGCAGCACTGACTGCCTCTTGGGCAGAATGCTCTTCTATTTATACACAGATAGAACGTACTAGAGATTACAAGAGTAGTTAACAAATGAAATGTGTAGAAGTTACAAGTGACCTTAGGAAACATGTAGAATCTTCTGGAAATAATAAACAGAATTAAATAATTTTTGTCAGTGGGCGGGATTGAACCGGCGACCTTCGGTACCGCAATTCGTGACGCTACCCGCTGCGCCATGCTGGCAGACGGTACACTGGCGTTCATGCGGCATTGCTCCCTCTCCTGAGGAAAACAGCGTCCCGCTGTTAGATTTCTTTTGGGGCACGCTGAAGTGTCCTGGATCTTGATCTTGTCGTGGGTCCTCTGTATGGCAATTCTGGAGGGCCCCTCCCGGTTGTACTATTATCTTCCTGTCCGACTTCCTCAGTATCCAAACCGTCCTCAGAGTCCTTGAACAAGAAGCTGATTGTGCCTAGCTGCTCGTCAGGATTGTAGTAAGGCTTCATGCGGAGGACGTGAACAATGTCCCTTCGTTTTCGTCGTTTCGAAGACGGCTCATAATCCTCGACTTCGTATGTGACGTCTGACCGGCGGCGTATGACACGATACGGACCAAAGTACCGCTTCAGTAACTTTTCTGATAGCCCAACCTTCCGGACAGGGGTAAAAATCCATACGAGATCTCCTGGGTTGTACGCAACAGGTCGGTGCTTGCCGTCATACCGCTGACGGTCCTTCTCCTGGGTGGCCAGTGTTCGTATGCGAGCCAGCTGTCTTGCTTCTTCGACCCTGGTAATGAGCTGTTTTATATAGTCATCCTGAGTGTCGTCCGGCTGGAATGGGAACAGCGTATCCATTGTGGTCTCAGCTTCACGGCCATGGAGCAGAAAAAAACGGAGTGAAGCCTGTCGTATCTTGCCTTGCTGTATTATAAGCAAATGTGACCACTGGCAGTATTGTATCCCAATCCTTCTGCTCAACATCCACATACATCGACAGCATATCGGCTAATGTCTTGTTGAAGCGTTCTGTGAGACCGTTTGTCTGAGGGTGGTATGCAGTTGTCATCCTGTGGACAACGTCGCATCTTGACATGACCTCTGATACTAGTCTTGACTGGAATACCTTTCCACGATCGGATATCATCACACGTGGTGCTCCATGCTTCAAAATAATGTCTTCTACTAGAAATTTTGCAACCTCTGGAGCTTCTGCAGTCGGCACAGGTTTGGTGACAGCGTAGCGCGTGAGGTAGTCGGTGCAGACTATTATCCATCGGTTACCGGCTGTCGACTTCGGGAACCTCCCTAAAAGGTCGATCCCAATTCGGTGGAATGGAACTGCTGCAGGCGGAATTGGTACTAGATGACCTGGAGGTAATTGCGGCACATGTTTCCGTCGCTGGCACTCTTTACAGTGACTCACATAATGCTTGACAGATCGA
>CM061921.1:315410421-315432268 GCA_031002005.1 Vandiemenella viatica | reverse complement strand
CAGTTCTAATAGATATTTGAGCTTTGTCGAGAAAATAACAGGTTACATAATGCCGTGAATCTCCGCTCGAGTCATCCGAAATTATCTTTTGAGAATTCTCTTGTCACTGCAAAGCCAGATGAGAGTTTCTTCTTTTCATATACTCACTTTTGCATAGTTTTATCTAACTCAGCTTCTGTTAAAGCAATAACAATTTCCAAGCTCGGCATCCCAATCTGATTCAGAAATCAAAAATCGAGTTTTGCATCGACATGTTTTTGGCTACGTTTATTGTCGGTTTTTCGCACAACACAATGCTTTGTAAACTGCCGCACGAAACTGCGCTCTAATATGCGCGAGTAACTGCCAGTCTGTGCTGCCCTGCCCTGCTCTGCGTTGCCCCTACTGCGCCACGCAGCTCAATGTGCGCCCCGGGCACAGTTACTTTTCCTTTCAAATATGAGACGTTTCTTGTGCCTACCATTCCAACTGCTACCTTTGCGTTGGAGTTTTGGAGGAGCAAGGTGGCTAAGAATGGGTGGCCAAGTTATTGTGGCTGATATTATTCACTTCATTAGTGCTGGTTATCTACAGTATTAGTATGAACGCTGATTTTCACACTAGGGCACTGTATCCTCCGCCGGAGTGCACTAAACTGTTTACTGAAATTCGTAAAGGAAGAGGCACCCATGCTTCTAGTCTGATGGCCACGGTGAGGCAACGAAAGACGGCAGATTAAAAAAAATGGGCAAGGCTCATTTGACAGGTAGTAGGAAAAGGTTTCAAAGTTCTGCACTTGTTGGAGCGAGTGATGAGCGGATGTACGAAAGAAGTAAAGAAATTGGGTTACACAACTTTGGTCAGACCATTGCTCTTGAATATGGTGGTGTAGTATGGGACCCATATTTTGAGTACCAAATATAGGAGTTGGAGAAGGTGCAAAAAAGGGCTGCTAGATTTCTTTCTGCATATTACGCAAAAGCAATCAGACAGATATGATAAAGAGCTGGAATGGGAGTCATTGGAAGACAGGAGGATGATGATGAGGGTCATGGGAGTGTACAAGGCGTATATTGGTGAGAGGCATGGAAAGAAATTGATGTAAGAATTAAAGTAATACATGGAAGGGAAAGATGACATGACCACAAGCTGGCACTCGATTTCAGGCACAAGGGTGTGGGAAGATTTTCCTTTTTCGGAAAGGGGGTCAAGGATTGGAATAAGTTACCAACAGAAATGATGAATAATTTACCAAAAACGTTGAAAGAATTTAAACTTGATATTTATAAAGGGCAAATGTAGGTAGGTACAGGAAGGGGGTTTAGGGAATTACCACCAGAAACATCCACTCAATTGTAGTTAAATTAAATACATTACAATTTCTGTAGGACTTATTCAACTTATCAGTGTTGCTTACACATGCAGAGATCTAGAAATACTTTTTAAACACTCGAACTGGTTCAGGAAGTGAGATAACTAAGAGTAAGCGAACGAGCTGTCAACCACATTAGAGATGGGTAGGTCGGATGGATGCAGGTCCGCGGACCCGTATCACTTGCGCTAGGGATGGATGTACATCCGAGAGCTTTGTCGGACCTGCTTCCAGTCGACCTGTAACAGCGCCCACAGTTCTCGCGTGGCCGGAGGTTGAACCACGGCCGGACCTGCAAACCGCGGAGCTGGAACGCAGTTTTTCATTACAGTTCCGATTTGAAATCTGTGTTCTGAAGAGTTTAATGTCATTTACTGTACGATTGGATTACAGTTCTGTTTAAAGATGAGATTATAAATGAAAAAACTATTTCTTAATGTCTGACTACAAGTAGATAATTACATTAACTATTAAATGCCAATGGGTAGCTAAAACCCGGTAGTACTTTTATTGGTCGGGTTCGTGCTTCTAAGGTGAGGAGTGTTTTTCGTGCTAAATAAGAATGGACTTATAATTTAACTTGTAATTTTAATGCGTTGTAGTATTATTAAACTTTTAACGTTCAGTTTGATTGATCACAAAGTGTCTAGAATTTTTAACTTTCTGAATTCTGATGGCTTAAGGACAAATCAGATAATACATTTAACATCTCTTTATTGCAGAAACACGGTCGTAGAGTTTCCAAGGAACATTATACATATCTATACTAATATTATAAATGCGAAAGTAACTCGGTCTGTCTTTGTCTGTTTGTTACGTTCCTTGGGCTAAACGGATACTCCGATCGTGATGAAATTTGACGGAAGATGCTGTTTGACATTAGGATCGAGAGGGATACTATATTATGTATAAATAAGAACATATTGTCATTAAATTATGAAAAACTATCTCACTGTGAAAGACAAACGCATAATCTATATCTATATTTGTAATGCGCCAAACTGCTTCCAGCATTGTTAGGGTGGCGTATGGTAACGAGTTTGCTTCTTATAAATCCTCCAGCGTTGCTTCGGGATCTAATCCCATGGAGCACAAATATTTTTATGAATTGTTTTCATAGTTCGAGCCAAGTCTAGGATTTTATAGTAAGGAACCATGTTCTGGCAAAATCTTTGGCGCTAGAAAGCGTTAACTTTATTCACGGTATACTGGTTCCACAGGTAGTTTTTGTATGATCTAAACTAATAATATTGTGTATGCGAAGTGAGTCTCCATCTTTTTATTTTACGTTTTGATGAATATATGTTTATACCGATGACAAGGAAATAATTTGTATATTTGGGAACGAAATAGGATACTTTTTCGATATGAATAACAGTTTTAGTCATGAGACAGGTTCGAAGGTAGAATGGTATATCGATGGCGTTCCCGTCATATTATGCCGACTCAGTGTTGTTTGGGACATCTTAGATAATTTTCAGCTTTGTATATCCAATTCTTACAAACAAATTCTAATCCACGCGTACGAAAGTCGCGGGTAACAGTTAGTAAATATATAAATGATTATGTGACATTATTGCGAGCTACTCTGCTGGCCGCTTTTACAGAAATATTTATAATCCAGTCGTTTCTAGAACTTCTAACAATGGCTCAAACAATCGGTTATTATTACTGAGAATTAAATCTTGATTAAAAATACGTCAGGTAAATTGGAAATAATATTAAATAAAAATTCAATAAATTAAAAGTTTCTGAAATTGCACAAAATAAAATAAAGATTTTGAAAGCACCAAAACACGTTATGGTAGCTGGCAAAACATAAATATTACTGTTTGATTAAAATGCATTGTATCGCACTCGATTTAGCACTCACGTCAACGTTTATTCACTCAATCAAAATAGTTTCACATAGCATACAGAGCAAAAACACTATACATAATATAAGAACAAATCTCACGTAGTTTCTCCCTCACAGTTTAAAATAAGTTATACTTGCAATTTTGTTTTTTGTTCATTTATAATAAACTGTTTCTTAAGCTGGTATATTGTGGAAAGGCAATATTTATCTCAAGATGTTGAGTCTTGAATAATTTCATTTTTAGTAAAAAAAACTAACAGTTAACAAAGACTTTCGATTTTTTTTTAGTAGTACTTAAACATTATTAAGAAATGATTTCATTTTATTCTTATAGAAGCCCACAGAAATTTTACTTTTACTTTTATCATTATCAAGTCTGATTATGTTGTGATTTTCTAATATTACGTACATTGTGAGTTTCAGACAAAAATAAAACAAAATTATCAGAATTAATATTCTTTCATTTCATAAATTAATGGATGAACACGATAAACTCATACTGCAGTTCTCCTTGGTAGGATTTGTATCCACCATACGCTCGATTGTAGGTTCGGACCCATACAGGTCCGCCGGACAGTATTTGGATGTAGGTCCATACACATCCAGTTCCGCCATACACTCCGCGCGCTCGATTGTAGAACCGGACCCATACAACTCCGCCGGACATGTAACTGGATGTAGGTCCGCACAGATCCAGTTCCGCCATTCACTCCGCCCGCCCGATTGTAGAGTCGGACCCATACAGGTCCGCGGACATGGAACCTGGATGCAGGTCCGCAGCGCTGGATGTACATCCGGACCCGACTCCTTTAAAATCTCGGACCTGCCCATCTCTAAACACATTGCTTGTGATATTTCTCGCAAAGATGACGTCACCGAATCGGACCAAACAGCAGCAGATGTGCTGATTCGCTAAAGCTGAGAAAAAATAGTCTCTCTTTGCGTGGCAGTGAGATGCCGACAGACAGACCGTCTTCAGGACTATAGAAGAAGGGCATACACAGAGGACGAAAACGACTTCCTGAAGGCAATAAACCGATCCATCGAGTAAATCAAATGAATTAATTTTTCGTAATGTTTTCTTTTGTCATACGATAGATAAATGAAGAGTCCTGAAGTACACGTCTCCGTCAACTTCACAGAAAGCACACACACAACACACACACACCCACACACACACACACACACACACACACAAACACACATACATACATACACATACACACACACTCAAGCAACCGCAGCCAGACTCATATATGTCTGGATTTTATTGTTTTCTGGACATTATGTAAAGCTGACTGCGGTATATAGAAACCAACCATTGGTATCTGTTTTACAAGTTCACAGGACAGCAAGAATCCTTCCTTTCTTTCTCTGTTTCTCTAGTGCTGATATATCTTTATTATTCTTCTTCTTCTTCCATTAGCTTTATGCCTCGTCGACGTTGCAGTCATTAAGCCGCGTTCGCACGATCTCTTGTAACGAAGGCGAGACGGGACGGGACCTCATTAGCCGAAGTGTAGGGCGAGCGAAGGCCGCAGTTAGCCCTAGCTTACCTCTCTGCCACCTCCCCACCACGTTGCCTAGTGACGTTTGCCACAGAGCACTTTACAGCAACAGAAGGGGTGCGCACCGCTGCTGCAAACCGATGGCAACAGCGCACCGCTACACACGCCTGTGATGTTTACCGACACAGAGTGGGTAGCTGCGTCTCATCTCCGCTAGCAGAGGCGGCCCTGTTCCCATGGCGTGTGGTTGAGTATTCGTTCCGCCCCGTCCCGTCTCGCCTTCGTTACAAGAGATCGTGGGAACGCGGCTTTAGATACAGGATAAGAATGGGGACAAGGAACGAAAAGGTATTGTGTCATGAACTTCGAAGGAACCATCCCGGCATTCACCTGTGGTGATTTCAGGAAACGATGGGAAACTGAAATCTGGATTGCCTGACCGGGATTCGAACCTGCGTCTACCGAATGAGCGTTACCGTTCACACTACTACGCTCGGTTTTATATGTCTCTGTACAATACTCCAACGAGTTCGTGTTAAGGTAGCTTGTTGTGTTCTAGACTGAACCAGATCAGAAGGTGAAAGCCGGTTCTTATCGCCTACTTAGGCAAGCGATTGGGATTAAGGTCCTATCGACAGGCGAATCGCAGTCAACAGTATCCTGAGCCCTCAGTCTATACGCAATGAGCAAAGGTTCAAAAGGAGATCCTTGATACACGATCTGGTGATTAATAATTCTGTACATCCTTCTCCTATTCCCTTTTGGAGAATAACTATTGCTGAAAATGTCTTTGGGGGGCGTCCAAAATACGTGAGGTGAAATAGGGAGGGGGGGGGAGTCCAGCGAAATCTCACCAAGGGGGAGGGCGGGGGGGTCAACGGAAATCTCAGGTGAGATTTTTTAAATTTGTGTTGGACTGTAGAGCTAAAAAAAGGTCTACAAATGACGCGAAAGTCGATTTTTGCGAGGGGGGGGGGGTTCACGGGACCTGATCTCACCAGAAGGGGGGGAGGGTCAGACCAAATCTCACCAAGTCTCACCAGAGGGGGCGGGGAAGGGGTCCGAAAGTCCGGAAAAAACACTTCTCGTAATTTATGGATCCCCTTTGATAGTCTATAGGGCGCTAGTGACCTCGCTGAAGACGCGCCCCTAAAGCTCCAATAACAACAACTATAATCGGCAGTCTAGCAGCTGGTATCTATGGAAGTTTACATAGTTTTTTTAGTTGTTAGAGGATTAGTCAGTTGAACATATTCATTCTCGAAGCAAGATTGACGAAACTGTCTCTGCATCAGCTAAACTGAGAAATGAGGAGGATATCTCCTAATTGCTACTTTAATCCCTTATGCAGTTATGTGAGATGTAAATCAGATGATAAGTTTTATCAATTGCTATTGTCCATCCTAATTGATGCAGTATTAAATTTAAAGTATAATTTCTCAACATGACATATATTATAAATTAATAATTACTTATTGGCCTAGTATTATAAATGAATCAATGTTTGAAATAATATAACACTGTTCAGTCTGCCAGTAAAGGCCCCTGCCAGGCAGACCTCACACACAACGCGCCTGCACGCCGGGATACATATACGACTCCAAACAGGCGCAGAGACATCAAAACAAACCAGGAAAACAAATAGAATCATCTAGAAGCTAAGTGGGACTATTCTTACAGAGGTCGCCGTACTACCACACAACGGAATTCCTGCGCCAGGCCGCCTATATAAGCGTAGCCGGCCGCTCCACCGCCAGTTCCGGCCTGACCGCGGAACCAGCTTCAACTACAGAAGACCACCGGAAGTTCGCGAGAAGTAGAAGCCGTCTCTCTCTACCCCGGATCAGGACCAGGCTAAATTTCTCGACGGTCATCCGCTAACTGTACCACATTTGTTATTGTTTACTCAGTGTTTTGTGTACATAGTAATAAACCTCAAGGAACCATTAAGTGTAGTTCACTTCAGTGGCGACAAGGTTGGGATAAGAACTCTCGACCATCATGGCTACGCCAGCAGCACCTACGGAATGGCAACAGTTCCTCCAAGGACTTCTACATCAGTTCTTCGAATCTCAGAGACAACTGATTGCGGAAGTCAGGAATCTCCGCCAACCCACGGCCCCGCCTCCGTTCCCAGCATTCAACGACGACGTCGAAGAATGGGAGACCTACGAGAAGCGCATAAAACAACACTTCGCAATTCATCACATATCCAAAGAAGAAGACCAGCGTGCATATTTCCTTTCCTGGAACCAATCAAAGATGTATGTCTTGCTCACCAAACTTCAGCCACAAGACCCCGACACCCTCACCTTCACGACCATCTGTACGACACTGAATGCATACTACAGACGCCGGTACCATGTCGTCGCGGCCCGCGTCGAATTCTATCAATGCCGGAAGAAGCCCGATCAGACGTATCGCCAGTGGGCGGCCGAACTCCAAGGCCTTAGCAGAAAATGTAAGTTTCAAACTCGTTGTTCCCACGAATCCTACGCCGACGACATGGTGCGTGATCACATCATACAGGCTGCACCAGATGCCGCACTCCGGCATGACGCCCTCAAGTTAGAGGACCCATCCCTGGAGCAGGTCATCGAACTTGCCTACAAATTCGAAATATCTACGGCCGCAGATCGCCGCCTGGAGTCCTGGGCGGATGTGGCCGCAATCCGAACCGACGTAGAGGACACACAGGACGTCGCCGCCATCCAGAGCTCCCAGTCGCGCTCCTCCCGACACCACAACCGGGGACCGCTTCCTCAGAAGGACATCGAACCGGCCCGTTCCGGCAGGGGCACCAAGTCTCGGCAGCAGCAGCGGATCCCGCAGCGCCGACGCCGCAGCCCGCTCCGCCTACCCTCCTGCCCCGCCTGTTATTCAGCACATGAGAGGGAAAATTGTCCGGATCGTTGGGCTGAATGCTCACGTTGCGGCAAGGAAGGACACCTGGCGTCCGTCTGCCGCACCAACACCACCAATGCCAATCCCGGCTCTCGCCGCCCAGGGTCTTACCAAGACAGGTTGAGCGGCGCACCTATGGATATCAATCAGGTAGACACTTCCACAGCATCCAAACTTTTTATTGACGTTACGGTCAATGGCAAGCCCCTGCGCCTACAAGTCGACACAGGAGCAGCAGTCTCATTGCTTAATTATACTACTTATGTGCAAATTGGCTCGCCCCCCCTCTCGCCGGCCCCCAAGCGCCTCCTGACATACAACAAACAGGAAATAGCACTCCTGGGACAAGTTCACAGCAAACGTCATGTATAAGTCTGTACATCGTTCAGTCCCCTTTTTAGTAGTTAACAGTTCTCTCACAGCAGACTTATTTGGACTGGACGCTTTCCGCTTATTCGGATTTTCAATTGAGGATAACATACACCTCGTATCTCAGCATGTTCCTTTTCCTGAAGTGGACGCCCTTTGCACCGAGTTTCAGGACCTGTTCTCACCAGGCGTCGGCTGTGCAAAGGACTTCGAAGCATCACTCCAACTCCGGCCGGACGTACGGCCTCGATACTTCCGGGCACGCCAGGTACCCGTAGCGCTTCAACAACCACTTCAGGAAGAACTTCAACGTCTCCAAGACGAAGGGATCCTCCAGCCGGTGCGGTTCAGCCCCTGGGCCACGCCGTTGGTCATAGTTCAGAAGCCAGGACGCCGCTTACGTCTCTGTGGTGACTTTAAGACCACCGTCAACCCGCATCTGCTGGTAGACGACTATCCACTTCCGAGACCGGACGACCTCTTCCGTAAACTAGCAGGAGGTACCTACTTTACAAAAATTGACCTGGCAGAAGCATACCTTCAAATCCCTTTGGATATCCAGTCCCGACAATACACAGTCATCAACACTCCCTCTGGCCTCTTCCAACTCAACCGGCTCATGTTCGGCTTGGCCAGTGCTCCAGCGATTTTTCAACGGTATCTCGAACAACTTCTCCAGGATATTCCGGGATGCATCAACTATCTCGACGACATAGTCGTCACGGGACCCTCCGCTGCCGAACACATGACCAACCTCCGCCTACTCTTCCTCCGCCTCCGTGCAGCAGGATTGAAATGCAACCTTTCCAAGTGTCAATTTTTTCAACAATCCATTTCCTACCTGGGTCACATCATCGCTCAGGAAGGCATTTCCCCAGCATTTTCCTATGTGGACGCTATTTCCAACTTACCTCGGCCTCAGGATCTACATCAGTTGAAATCTTTTTTAGGCAAGATTTCATACTACAGAAAATTTATACCCTCAGCAGCACAAGTGGCAGCACCCCTGTACCACCTCTGTCGCAAGAATGTCCCGTTCCGTTGGACCCCAGCTTGCGAGACCGCATTCCACACCCTTAAACAGCAGCTCAAGTCCGCAGCATGCCTCATGCCATACACTCCAAACCTCCCCTTGATACTTGCCACAGATGCATCCGATTACGGTGTGGGGGCAGTTCTGTCTCATAAATTACCAGATGGCACGGAACGCCCCGTAGCTTACATCTCCAAAGCCCTATCGGCTGCTCAGCTTAAATATTCTCAAATCGAGAAAGAGGCGCTAGCTATTGTTTTTGCCTGCTCCAAATTCTATTCCCTTTTATATGGGATTTCTTTTCATCTCATTACCGACCACAAGCCACTCCTATCACTATTTGATCCGTCCACACGTCTGCCTACCAAAACATCCCACCGCATCCAGCGTTGGGCACTATTCCTGTCCCAGTTCAGATATACCATGCATTTCCGTACCACCTCCAGGCATGCCAATGCAGACGCCTTATCCAGACTACCGCAGGGACCAGACCTTGCCTTCGACAAGTCGGAACTTCTGGTGTTCCAGATCGACGATGACATACAAGAAGCACTGAAGACATTTCCAGTCACGGCCTCAAAAGTCGCGGCAGCCACAGGGGAGGACCCCCTCCTCCGTGTCATCCGACACCACATCCAACACGGGTGGCAAACACGTTCCCCTCCACGCCATCATCAAGACCTCAAGTTCTACTACTCCATCCGCCACCAGCTCTCAGTAGTAGAGGGAGTGCTCCTCCGCACAGAACCAAATTCCACCCCGAGGGTCGTCGTTCCGAGATCCCTACAACCGACAATCCTCCAAACTCTCCACCAAGGACACTGGGGAATTGCCCGCACCAAATCCCTTGCCAGACGCCATGTATTCTGGATCGGCCTTACCACGGATGTCACGAAGATGGTGCGGCGCTGTACCATCTGTGCCCAACAACTGCCCCGCCCCCCTCAAAAGTTCCTTTCCTGGCCGGCACCGTCCGGACCCTGGGAACGCATTCACCTCGACTTCGCTGGCCCATTCCTAGGCCACCAGTGGCTCCTAGTGACGGATGCCTTTTCCCACTTCCCATATGTCGTCCGTTGCTCCACAATCACCACAGAGGTCACCATTTCAGCCCTCACGAAGATCTTTTCCATCGAAGGATTACCATACGCTATCGTCACAGATAACGGACCGCAATTTCGAAGTCGGGAATTCCTATCCTTCTGTACCGCCAACAATATCCAACACCTCCTCACCCCGCCCTTCCACCCCCAATCTAACGGGGAGGCGGAACGGCTAGTCAGAACATTCAAAACCCAAATGACCAAATACACCACAAGTCACAAACTCGAAGAGGCATTGACACTCTTCCTCAGTTCCTATCGAACCACTCCAGTGGGGGCCAAAAGCCCGGCGGAATTGCTGCATGGCCGCCAACCTCGCACTCTCCTCCATCTCCTCTTACCCCCGCCCAAAGTACAGGTACCTTCGGGCCCATTCCGTTTCACCCCGGGCTCCCTAGTCTGGGCCCGCGGGTTTGGCTCCCGGGCCGGTTGGCTTCCGGGGGTCATCCAGCGGCCCCGGGGCCGCCAACTGTTCGACGTCAGCCTGGATGGCCGGATAGTGCGACGCCATCGAAACCAACTACGTCCCCGCTACCCCACGGCACCGTCCTCTTCCACCACGGCACGGCCATCCACTTCTTCCTCTCCTTCCCTGCCACCTCCACCACTCCTGCCGTCTAACCGTTGCTCAGGGACAGTTACAGCGCCACCAACGACGCCACAACCTGTCGGTCGCTCCGACACCCTTCAGCCGCAGCCTCTCGACCACCTGCGGGGACCATCTTCAGCGCCCCCCGTACAGCCCCCGGCCATCGACGCCGACGAACCGATGCCGTTAGCTCCACAAGTACCTCCACCACAACCTGCACCACGACGCAGGTCGGCACGCATCGCCAGGGGAACAGCTCCGTACTCCCCTGGAGGTAGCCTTCATAGTCTGCTCCAGGGCGCCGCGGCAGACGACCTCGCAGACGTCGCAGACATCGCTTCCCCCCCCCCCCCCCGGGAGGGAGGTATGTTCAGTCTGCCAGTAAAGGCCCCTGCCAGGCAGACCTCACACACAACGCGCCTGCACGCCGGGATACATATACGACTCCAAACAGGCGCAGAGACATCAAAACAAACCAGGAAAACAAATAGAATCATCTAGAAGCTAAGTGGGACTATTTCTTACAGAGGTCGCCGTACTACCACACAACGGAATTCCTGCGCCAGGCCGCCTATATAAGCGTAGCCGGCCGCTCCACCGCCAGTTCCGGCCTGACCGCGGAACCAGCTTCAACTACAGAAGACCACCGGAAGTTCGCGAGAAGTAGAAGCCGTCTCTCTCTACCCCGGATCAGGACCAGGCTAAATTTCTCGACGGTCATCCGCTAACTGTACCACATTTGTTATTGTTTACCAGTGTTTTGTGTACATAGTAATAAACCTCAAGGAACCATTAAGTGTAGTTCACTTCAAAACGTCATACCCTCTCAACCCTTGAAATTTCGTTTCGTCTCCTATTGTCCTTCTGGGAGTTGTTTTTTTTGTTTTTTTTCTTTTTTGTTGTTTTTTATTGTTTTTTCTTTTTTTTTTTTTTTTTTTTTTTTTTTTTTTTTTTTTTGCGAGGCTGAGTGTAATTGCAGTACTCGCGAAAGCATTTTACAAATAATTGAAGATTTAAATTTCTTGCTCATCAAACCACATAGAACGAGATATAACACCTGAAAAATACAAAAAAAAGGTAACGCCCTGCTTAATTTTTGTATTGTACCAGCCATTCGATCATATGTTAACCTAAAGTAAACAGAATAAACTCAAGACAAACAAAACCTTTAATTAAAACCACCGTGAAGCAGGGTTAAAGCTTTAACCACTAGGTTCAGCATTGTAGCTGTCAGAGGACACAACACTTTTGCAATAGTACTGCAACATCGAAAGCGCGTCTCGGCCTGGAGGAAAAAATCCTCAGCTTTTCGCTCAACAGTGCAGATACGAACAACGTATTTTGTAAATCCGGCAACACTACAGAAAACTTTAAGGTTCGTGAAAATTCAATGGTCTCTCAGCCTTCATATCTTAAAAATACTGAATATGCGTGGAATCCATTAATAAGAGTTACTTGCTGCAGCTCTACATTTCTGTCAAACAAATAACAGTCAAGTGTCACACTTTCTCAGAAAAGTTTCGCATCTCTTCCATTAAATATTTTGATGAATAAAGGTTTTGACAAAGTACCTATACTTAACGTGTTGGTTTAAATGCAGGTACTTGGAAGATTTGATTAATTAATGGAAACTATAATTTGGAACTGGTTGTTTGCGCAGCTGCGTGGGCTGGGAGGCGTCCGATATTGAAGGCAGCGCCCCACATGACGAATGGCAGGAGTGTGCTCCGAGTCGGCCCCCGGCAAATGTCTCTCCAACTTCCACCTTCTTTTCCTTATCCTGATGTATTGCCGAAACATCCGGGGCTTGCCAAGTGTTACAACATCTCCGTGTCGCTACTGCGTCCTAGGAGATTCATCTTTGTATTCATGGTTTCTGCGGATATCTTGCGAACGAAATTGTTGATTTTCTACCTGCGGGGAGGCTCGATTCTTTACAGACCAACTAAAACTTTCGGATATGTCATATTATTTCATAATTTGTGTTTGCCAATCGAAATGAAAGGCAATCATGCATAACGTATACTTTGTCTGTTACTAACAACAACAAGTTATCAAAATACTTCAGTAACTCACACTGTAAAGCCATTACTACGCTAATGTTACCTTTATGTCTACTATGCATTTGCCTCTTCGACCACATGGAAGTTTATTGTGACACCCTGAGTAGATTTCTCTCTATCGTAATGCTTGTCATGGCCTTTTCTAGTAACTAATAAATTTTTCATTTGTGATAAGGAAACGAAAGACAGACGAAGAGGTAAATACTTGGCTAAATCATGGAAATAAAGGGAATATAGTAAATACAAAATTTCAACTGGTTTTGTGGCCTTGATGTTAAATGTAAGTAAAAATATCCGGCTTACCTGGTGTGGAAGTCACGTAAACAGTGATAACAGTAAAATGTTCCTTTCTTCCAAATGGCACGCAATTCATATCAGACAACATTTTCAATGATATCTATTTTCTATACGATTTCCTCCAACTCACTGCATATTTCATCTACACTACGTCTGTCCTTGAAGTTCGCTAACTATTTAGTTTTCTGTTACCTGCCAATCAATGAATGAATCCAAGTGCAAGGAGCTAGACACCTGTTTCGTCGATTGCGGCTTTCTTTTAGTACATTAATACTAATTAGCCCCATCCGGAAATCTAGATTTCAGTTTTCACCTCACGTGGTCATTGCAGAATTCCTTACAGTTCCTTGTTTCCTGCCCTTTCCCACTTCTAACGAGCTCGAAGTCAACACGGCACAGAAAAAAATGGTAAATAGAGAAATTTTGGCCACTAACATGACGTTTCTTTGCACCCCTAACGGCGCATTGATTGAACGTTGATGCAGCAAATATATTTATATTTATGTTCCAGAAAACAAAAATTTACTTTGAATGTTCATCGCATTGAATAAACTGAGGCCGATAAGAAAAAATCATTAGCTGATATGGCTGGCATTATAAAATGATAGTCATATCCATGGATATTAAAGGAAACGTTTTGATTCAGTGTCCTATGGTTGTCCTGAGTAACTCATAATATTCAGCGATTCAGTTACTGATTTACAGCCAGCAAATGACGGTGTGATGATTACTTGTTGGAGTGTGTGCAGAGGGGCAGAGAAGTAGAAAGCCGTGGAGAGCTGTGACCAGATTAAAAGGACGCTGTCCAATTTATCAGAAGGTTAGGCGCCGTTTTTTGTTAATCAGTGGCGGGCGGCAAAACCGTGCGCTCCCCATTCTGCCTTTCTTCGTTATTTTTTTCGAGTTTTGTATACTTTTCTAGCATAACATATGACTGTAATGCTCGTCACATATAATCTTAAGGTGTTTTGGTGAAATTTAAAGTTAATGTTTTAATCTAAAATATTTTCGACAGTTAAAAAAAATCTGAATTACAGTAACACAAACGAATTTAGAAGTTTCAGCATACGTTCCAGTATAAGAATGTTACATTGCCAAAAATTTCGTAACATATTAAATATAGAAAGTATTGTTACAGTAACATACAACCGTCGTAATCCGATTTTGTTCACTGGTATGGAGTGTAAAACATGACAAAAATTATTGCTTACATAGTTTATTAAATGAATAAAGTCCGTCATATATATATATATATATTACACAGGCTATTAGTCTGAATGAATCACTCATTTTTCCGACAAACCTTCATATGTTCTAAATGCTTCAGCTTAGAATTATTTAATTTTAGTTCTTATAAACAATAAAAAGTTCATAACTCAAATTTAACAATAATTTGTTACTGAATTTCTTAAACACTCTCAAATTAAATGTTATACAAAAACCGCCTTCAATAGAGACTACTTGACACCTAATGGATTTGTTTTTAAAAGTTTATATGTTTATTTGATGAATTAGACATTGTTCACGTTATACAGTTTGGACTGTGCTTTACATTTCAAAGTTGCAGAGTGTTTTTTGTTTGATCAGCACAGAGAGAATTCATGGAGTTTAAAGCATTAGGAATAAATTTCTATATAGTAAACGAGTCCACTTCTTGTCCACAGAGATTATCATTAGCATTTGAGGACGCAACGATCAATAAACCCGGATAGAAATCAACGCCCTCGGGAAGATAGTGCAAATACTTTTCGTTAGAGTGCAGTGTCAGGTAAATTAATATTTAGTAATTCTTTGTGGTATAATTTAATACCCATACAGTTTCTCAAATGTCTGTCCTACGGTTATCTGCTTTTCGTAGGTTGCTGTTACAAGTATTTGATAAATCATTAAGGTTGTAGGTTTGATTTGTTTCTGTGCTGTTAATGTCGTGAATTTAGAATTTTCGCTGTTCTCTGTAGTTCAGCTGTCATCAGCGTTGCCCTAATGTCACAGCAACTGATCTGGGACAGGAGGCCTATATCTATCAATTATTTGATTTAAGGCATAAGAGATTTAGGCAATGCATTCAGGAAATAAAAATATTATCTTGAGAAGTGTTAACTGTTTTAAATAAATTATACGAATTTATCAACTTTGAATAAACTTTTCTTGGTTATAAAATCATCAAAATCGAGTAGTTTTAACACGGCATGATATCTGAGTTCATCCATTTTACAGAGTAAAGGCAGCTAATTTAAAAAGCCGTCTAAAGAATATTACTTCACAAGTCAAACAGAAATTTTACCTTCATTACAGCATGTGTACTAATTTCACAAACAAACATTGCCTGTACCAGGCCGTAAAATTTTCACCTTACAATTGTACAATTATTTTAATCTTAGTTAAAAATGCATATAAATCCAACATCGTGGCTGCGTTCACCACAATGGATCGGCGAGGTACAACTGGACCATAATCGAGTCCTGGTGCCCCCATACAGGCAGTCCTTATAGCGGTTTTTGGGCGGTCTCCCGCGTTTATCACGGGGAATGCTGGAACGGTCTCCAGTCTCCTTTTTTTTTAATTTACTCCTCATCGACGTCGAGGTCATTAGAGGCTGGAAGTAATTCGACTATGGCCTTTTGGAGGAAGCATCCCAGCATTTGTTTGGAGTGATTTGGCGGAAACAAATCTGGATTCCCGGACGGAGATTTGAATCCCAATCTTCGCCTCATAAAAACACATTTCTCAAACAAAAATACAGTTATCACATACAAACATAGTTATACTTTTCGCAGACATATAGCAGCAGAACATTCCTGCAATGGGGTAAATGCTCCGGACCTGGTAAATCCGGCTATATGGCGGGTAGGCCTAATGTTCTCCCCTTCGCCTGAGCACTGCTGCATATGTCTCGTGCCCGTTGGGCGCCATCATAAGTAAATAAGAAATCATCTGAGATACAGGTCTGAAAACGATTAACAACACTTTATTGTAATTCAAATATTGGCACTGAGAATTATTTTATTTGATATTTGATACTGAAAATCAAGATGACTGGTGGTTTTACAGTTGAACTCTTAGGTCTAAAACAGACGGAGCGGTTTCTGCCGTGCGGCGGTCGAGTCGATGCATCGTCCAATGTAATTCAATGGTTTCCCCGCGAATTCCACGCGGCGCTGCACTCGCGGAATTGAGGCGACGCGGCAAAATAACAGACTAAAGACAATGAATCAGAAATAGTTACTTCTTTTTTATTTTTTGTATATTTTTCAACCACAAAATAAGTGTCTGGTAGGTTCCAAGAAATATAAATCATATTCTTTATGATTTGCCTTCACGTATTTTTCATTTTACTACGGAAATATGAATGAAATTGACTCAGAAGCTCTGATATTGGCAATTTTTTCTTCTCCTGTTTCACCTTCAGTTCACTAACCACAGAAGCATTACATTTTCATCTTCAATACCTATTGTTCCACTGAGCTACCAAACGTCGTGTCATGTAAACAGTTAAGGCGGCTGCCGCTTCGATCGCCGCGCGGCAGAAAACCACTCCCTGTGTCCTGGTCGGCGTGCAGGAGTTGCGGCCGATGGCAGTGGTCCTTCCAAGCTCGACGAGGAGTTGAACCATTTGCATTGTGTCTCAATAGACCACCGTGCCATAAGTCATCGTCTCAAACATAGAACAAGTGGTTATCTCTATAAGATCCATACAGATACCATCTGTAGTAGAAGTGATACTTGAGACATAAGCTCTTCAAGTCCGCGTGGACGATATCTGCAGTTCTCTACACCTGTCTTTTACTTTATCTAAACTCGGCCATAATTGGTGCAGTTAGCCCGGTCTATTGTTCATGACACTGATGCGATTGTCATGGTTAGTCTATGGTTTTTCCGTGGGTGGAGAGATTTTTGTCTTTCGGCGTGAATTTGGAGTCGATATTAACCACCATTTCTGACGAGATAACAATCCTAGTGACCTAGCTTCTCTCCCCACTGTTTGCAATGTGTTTGTGCAGAACAGGTAAATCCACACTAAACACAAACTTGTAAATAATTTTGATTGTCTCCGTTCATTAATCAATGCTGGCTCTAAACTCTGAGACAGGGCTGTACACAAAACTAGCAACTGAACGAAATAAGTTCAGCTCCGTAACGAAACGACGCTGAGAAAAATTACGACTTTAGGAAAGAACGTTAGACACTCTGTTTGTGGGCCTGTTTGGTTGTTAACTTCTGGAGGGCTGGAATCGATACTACTTTGTTACTTCTGATAATCAGAATTTCAATTGTTGTTTTATCACGGGTGATTACCTTACGGCATTAATAAAGATGTATATCTATAAATAAATCGAAATAAAAATAAGAGATATTGAAATTAATAGCAATCTGATAATTGACATAAATAACTGTCGGGTATTTAAATTACTGCTTTCAGTCGATGAAAGTGTTTCGAATTTTTTTTTTTTTTTAGTTTTTAATGCTCTTGCAAATAGATTCTTTGGTGAGGTGTTGAAGTCAATTTTGTTTTGTAGCAAAGGTTTTTAATTATCCGTCTTCTTCAGGGTCCAAGGTATTAAAAGTTTTAAGACACTTTTAAATTGGCTAAGAAGTATATCATCGTTTCATTCTTGAAATTTTTAGGACTGTAAATTATGACGAATGACACTGAGTATAATTTTACTCCCTTTCTACAGTTAATAATAATTGACTTTCCTTGTGTATGTTGTATTTAATCACATTGCCATAATTACACAGGCTGGAGTAGAGACTGAAGTAATCAAATCAAATCCAAGGCATTTCATATACAGTTTGGCAGCAATTATTTCAAACCATAAAATGTAACTTGTCATTTACCCCTTTATGTTCAATTTGGCACTGAACGTTAAACATTTTTCTAATAGGAGGGTCTCGCTGGTGGATTCGGAGTTTCGGATATCCGTGAGTCGAGCGCTTATAAAACTGTCGTCACCAAAAACTTAAAAACTTGAATAATCCCCACGCAACCACGGTTGTGATCTTTCTTCCCATAAACTCATGAAATTAAAATAAGATATGTCACATACCGGTTTACTCCCTTTTAATAAATAGAAATTGGTTTCATTTGCGGAGTGGATCAAATGTGATCTCTCCACATAGTTTACTATTTTCACGTTTTTTTTCTGTTGTGACCGAAAAACCTTTGCGAAAACACATTTTGGAGATAAAAAATTTACATTAGTAGATTATTTACATTTTTCTCCTAAATTAAACTTATAAAACATATTAACCCGTAGAAAATGCAAGCTGCAAGAACACGCCTCTGTTTTTGTATCAATTACCCGCTAAATTTAAATAGTTTTTTTTTTGTATGAGTTGAAATGAAATCGGTATACACATGTTTAAAAAACGCACCGTTTCATTTGCCAACATTATTTTATGAACCTCGGATAGCCGCCATTAATGACTTTGACATCCACCAGGCGTAAAGCCACAAGCATAAGCGTCGGATTTCCGAAAAAGCCGTGGATGACCACAACAGCTGGAGAGCGCCTGTTTTCTGTATTTATAGCTATTGATAAGCCTTCCTGGCATCCTTGAGACGCTGAAGCAAACCAGACAACCTCTCAACGATCCTCACTCTGTGACCACCAGGGCCACGCCATCAAAACCTTGACTCCACAGAAGACTTGATAATGATCACTTTGGAATAAGAGTGGACAGCTGAAAAATACTTGCAACCAAATTCCGAGCCAAATTTCATCAACTATTTCAAAATTTAATTAAAAAACGAGTCAACTGTTTCGTAATCTCTTTTGCGAATTTACAGAAAAAATATTTCAATTCCAGTTATGAACTGAAAACCCTTCTTTACGAATTTCCCATGTAGAAAATGAGTATGTAATAAATTATATAATAAATGTGATTTTTTTTGTATTGTCTTGATATAAATATTTCATGTGTGTTTAAATAATGTGTGACATCTGTGCCAAAATTATGACTTCAATCATGCAAACATGGTCTATGCTTGAGGTCTTAAATATCACCGTGTACTTTTGCATAATAGCAACTTTAGCTAACTGTGGTGATTATTTTTCTAAGGAATTAATTCAACTGCTTGTAAACCAAATTTCGACTGAATGGTTGGCGAGTGCGCCAATTGCTTTACTGTGGCGGCCAAATCCTTTCACATTTTTAAAAGAGGTACGGTTTTTCTCTTTTTATCTCCAATTTTTTAATTTTTTATTTTTTCATTCGGTGCAATAAATGCCAGACACAAGAATCCTCACTGGGAGAACCATACGGGTATGTAACTAGCTCAACACGCAGGTATCACTGGACAAGCAGACCACGTTTGTCGCATATAGTCGACCACACTGGGATCACTCCTTATCTTCTCGAGACTGATTGAGTTACCAGACACCAGGCACCAGATAGAAGCTGATTGGATAAACGCTGTAATTTTAATTGGTCATCATTACACTCCACTCGCCCACCCAGTGCTGATTAACTGGAAGATGCAGGCTTGTTCGCCACCAGTGATTTATATTTTAAGCCAAGATGTCTTTCTAATAAGGAAAGTTGGACGCACTTTGTAATTATAAAGAAACGCGTTAAGAAAAAAACCTCAAAGAATTTTACAAATGAGCAAACTACCTCCTAGCGATATTCCCAGCGACTGCACTGGGCGCTGTTTACCTACAGTGAAAAGTTAAAAATCTTACAAAAGTGTCACTACTTGTTACAGAACGTCTATAATATTTTGAACAATACCTTATAATTTAAAAACAATTAGACATCTCCTAAAGCTACTAGAACAGAAGGAAATGATTTAAAAAAACTTCACAAATTTGAGGGTTTCTCAAGATTCCTTTGAACCAATAACAACTTCTAATCATTAACAAACAAATTGTGGTAGAGAACAGAACATTTTTAGTATAAAAAATTTTCATAATTACAACTACATGTCACACAGTTTCAAAGATTTTAAAAGAAACAAAATACCACTCATTACAAACAAGTTTACGTTTCTCTCCCATAAATAAATCATTTCCATGAAGGGAAACAAGTTTATAGCAACACTCAACCACACCTTGATGAGGATTCAATAACAATTCCCTACTTTTGAAGGGAGGTATTTACGTTATGCCTAGCTATATTTCTAAGACATCGCAACACCCAAACAGCATTGTCTTCGAATTATGTACATATGTGCTTAGGAAACACAGATCACAAGCGACTTGGGAAATCGTGTTTTTTTAGGTGGCACAAATTTTTCCGAAAGCAAAGCACTGAAAACAACAACGAAGTTCGTGAGTTACTAACACTTGGATTTCTCAGTTACTATGATGATACAAACAAGAATTTAGCTGCTAAATTTAGGAGCAAATTCTCCATGAAATTGTTGACACAATCAACTTATCCACTACTTTCTCATTACAGTGAATTTGGCTGGCATCCCAAAGGTAACACAGACAGTTGCGGACATCGTGCAGGAGTGAATGACCATTATGATTCAGCCAGTTACATGGTTCACTCTAACCTTTCCTGAAATGGGTTTTCTATACCATTGTTCGCAAAGAGGACAAGCGAACTGATTTCATCGGCAACAAACACAGTCAACGAAGAAGCTACGCGAGAGAAGTAGAGTCTGTAGGAGCAAGCGCCACAGACAACTATTCTTAAATCATCATTTATGGAATCATCAGAATTATCTATCATAACTCTTTGGTTTGATAGTTTTGTAAACCAACGTTTTTCATAAGATTACCCCAAATCCAAATTGCTTGAAATAAAAATAACAAATTGACAGTCATTGGGGACTGTATGAATGTCATACGAGCAACACGTCATACTGAAAGCTACAGATATACTAAATAATAATAATTCCGTGTGGTTGCAATGATCTGATGACAGGGTTTATATTGGCTGCACATTCTGCCCCTGTCTTAGCCGCCTTAACCTAACCGGGCAGTGCAACCAACTACAAAGGACCTACAGTTTAACGTGGAATTCGAACCACGGAACGTCCCAGCGCAGCTCATAAAATCAAATACAACTCCTAATAAGTTCCTGCTCGCCACGGGATTTGAACCCGCGATCGCAGAAAGAAACTTTTGGAAGCAAGCGCCTCAACTTCTGAGCTACCAGACCGCCTTGTTTTGAAGTATGCGTGTGCATAAAAATCGAATAAAAACTGCAGGGTTGTATGAACAACGTTGACAGAAATCAAGATGAGGAAGGGAAAGGATGAGAGGGTTTAGGTTGTTATAAATCAAACGTAAACGGTATTTGTCTTTTTGTTTTGAAGTATACTTGTGCAAAGTTCCATCAAAATCGGATAAAAACTGTGTGTTTATATGAAGAAAATTGACAAAAAAAAAAAAAACAAACATCCATACATTTATACATTAGAAACAAGTATCTATACAAATTTATAAATGTGAATGTCTCTCTGTCTGTCTGCTTGTTACGTTTCTTGGGCTAAACGGCTAATCCGATCATGATAAAATTTGACAAGGAGATGCGATTTGGCTTTAGGATGGACATAGGATACCTTTTCTGTATAAATAGTATACATTTTGTCATATAATATTGAAAAATTACCGAAACTGGGATAGGCAGACACTTAGGATGTGTAAGACCCTGTAGTACCTCAACGGTTAGCGGGCTGGTAGCTCAGTGGTGGGTGTAAGGGTTTGGGAGAGATTATACTAGTCTTTTCCAACCAAATGTCAACCTCTCCTTCACGTGGTGCACCCCGTTTGCACGGACGAGGCTCTGGCGACTGAAAGATTCCCGGTATAAGGA